>CM039682.1:11382983-11714744 GCA_022537955.1 Schmidtea mediterranea | reverse complement strand
GGGCGGAGATACACCATTGTTTCGTGTTTTTAATTACTGATCAGCGAAACGGAAATCTTGACCGCCGTTGATTCGCTTTCTTTCTCAACATACTGGATCATTAATTGACTTTTATCCCGCATGCCTCACAAATTGACCCATATGTCCACAAGGCATATAAAATTGATTTCTACATTGTTTCTGCCAACATGTGACACACTGAACTGCTTCCAAAATAGCTTCTTTTATCATCGATTTGGTCTCGATTCTCTTTAGGTTTTTTTCTTGATATTGCTTGATTGCTCGGATTATTGCTTGTGTCGAGTCGTACAATTCCAACTATTACTATCTTTCTGGATTATTTTCCTCATTTTTGAGTATCCACTCCTGATAATAGCATTATGGTGTCTCGTTTTGGTCGATAATAAGATTTTCTATTTGCTGGTTGGAAATTTATTATCTCGATATTACGTTGACTCTTTTTCTTGTTTATACATCATTTCCCTTGTATGCTTAGCTTTTTACATTCTGATCCGGTATTGGTTTGTTGAATTTTTACATCCTCGCACCATTATTCCTCTGGTGGTTGGCATATCCTTGACTCGCCAAATTCCGCTGCTCTTGGTTTTCCTTTGAAAGTTTGTAATTCTCTCTTCGAATGTCATTTATAGTCCTTTTGCCAGATTAGTTCTGTTGAATCTTTCGGAAAATCTTTATATCGTATCTTTTTCTCCACCTCCCTTTCATCTCTGTCTATTTCTGATTGTCGAATGTCCTTCTGATCTATTCATCGCTTGGTTTCTGACGTCTAAATTAACATAATGGACAGTCTCGGGAGTTTTTCTCGATGCTTCCGTTTTGCTGTTTCTACCTTTTTTCCATTGTGCGAGTTTTCCACTTGGCAGAAGATGCATGTTACTTCGTCTGTAGTGTTCTGGTGTTCCCTGTAAAGTAAGAATCCTTGTGCGGCCATTTCTTGACTTTGTCGTTCGGTAATATTATTATCTTTAAAGTTAGGTATCTTTGTTCCTCTTTTCTCAATTTTCGTCTTTGTACTCTCATTGGTGGGTATATTTTGTCCTGATTTGCTGTGGTCCTTATCTTCTACATCAAAAATCCGCATAGTATTTATTGCTGCTGTTCGTATATTGGTTTTTTCCTCCTCTTCTGGTTTTCCATAGTCCTCGTCCATATCGAAATTGGTCCTTCTCTCATCTGTATCATTATCTCTCAGCTGGTTTCCGCTTGCCATCTAAATATTGTCATTATTTTTTTGAATTTTTGTTTTTTTCTGATTTTATGGTTTATTGTGTAATTTTTTGATTTTATTTGGTTTTTTTCTATTTTAATTTACATTTATTTTACACTTTTCTTTCTCTCTTTTTAACAACGTCTTGTCCCGGCCTCTCTACTTTAATTTTTATATACAGAATTATCTTCTCGCAGAGAATCCTTCTCCTCTCAATCGTGTTGGATAGAAACGTGGTGTTCCTAATTTGCTGTATTCATCAGTTGTGGCCTTACCCATACTGTGGTTCATTTCCTGTTCCTGATTGGGTAACAAAATCCTCATAATAACTTCATTGTTAATATCAATATTTTTTTAAAGAGGCCATGTTAATAAATTTCATCATAATCTCCTCTTCCTATCTGATGAAGACACTGATTGGGTGCCTGTTGCATTCCCATCTCCATTTTGGATATATTCTAATGCCCAATTTGTATCCATTTTCCCAACTGTATATTGGTGACTGTCATGAATTCTTTTGTTCCATCTTTGTCTCTGGAGTTTTTTCTGCGAATTCGGTTATTTTCCATATAAATGGTGCTGTAGGATATTTCTGGTTATATGAATTGTTGGTTTCTAGTTCCTTTATGCTGGTTGTCATCTGTTGCATTTTCTTTTCCATTTCGACCATTTTCTTGAGTGTGTCTCCCTTGGCTTTCTCGAAATTCTTTCTGGACTCTATATTTCTCTTATTATTGCTTTTTTGCATCCATTTTTCTGTTCGTAGGCTTTTTACCTTCCCATCCAACATCTTATGTTTTTCATCAATAATTTCGGTATGTTCGATGCTATTTTCCATCATGGTGTTTTTTGCATTTCCGCGCATTGGTAGTCGTTTGACACAAATTGAATAATTCTAACGGGCATTTGACTGGTTTGCCGCTACATTCGTTCAATGTTCCTTTAGTTTGACTTTATCTTTCTTGTCGGCAGTTGTTTGCGCATATCCTTCATATCGTCGCATTATTGTTCCTCTTTTTGGCATTTTCGATGTTGCATTTCCTTTTATTCCAATATCGTCATGACTCCACAGAATTCCATTTTTCCTCCCTCTTGATACATATTTTGTGATGGTCTTTTATCGTCCTTTTTCGTTGTGATGGTTGACATTTTTCGCATATATCTCGTTATGTTCCATTCATTTTGCGTGATTTTCGGCTTTCCTTCGATAAGTCCTTTCCATTCACACTGCTTTTACTCGGCATTGAACTAGTTAATATTATTGATTTCTTTATTAGTAGCTTTAATCATTGTTGTAGGTCTTCATCCTTTCTAACATTTCGTCGCGCATCAGACATTTTATTGTTTTGTGTTTCTATCACTTCATTCGTGCAATCTGTGCATATTCTGCATCCGGCATGTTCGTCGTCTTGCTCCCAATCAGTAATTCTTTACATTTACAACACTTTAGTCTTTTCCTTGATATCGTTCACACGTTCTAATTCTTATTTTTCATTATTCGTCTCGTAGTTTTCGGATGGATTCTCGCTTCCTCTAATTCTCAGTCGATGATTGTCTGCATATCTACAAAAAATTTTCGATTAACTTGCCGGTTGCTTTACTTCTATCGTTCTATTACCATATTTACAACGGGTACGCTTTATTTTTACTCTACTTTGAATCCGGTTCTGGGGTGAATTCTGGCATTGAGCGATCCATTCCACCAACTTGCTGGATCTACGTGCTGTTGGTTTTACTACTATCTTCTAATTTTCGTCAGCTTGCCACTAAACTTGATGCCGCCTAATTGTTCATTCATTCTCTGTAATCTTGTAGTATTGTTCTCATGTTCTCTTCTAGTCCTTAAGGCTTGTTGTAGACCTCTGTTCACAACTTTCCGTTAATACTAGATGAGTATTTGTCCACTGCGTTTTGCGCATTGTTTTGTTATTAATCGTCAGTTAATTCGCATTTGTCGTCTCCACGTTGGCCTCGATTCCTTGAATCTGATCTATTCCTTGATTTAATTCTACAATCTGCTATAGGTACAATTGCAGCTGCTGGTTGGTTGTAATGCTTCTGTGATTGGCTGTATTTCTCACTTGATTTGTTGATTTAACGTTATTCGGATTCATCTGTTGGTTATAATACATCATTAATTCGTCGTATTCCTTTCTGTTTGCTAACTATTCTAACAACATTTGACAATATTTATAAATACGTGCATACTATTACTACTACTTTCATACTACATAATATTTTACACTATGTACCAACGTCTCTTTTCTCGTTTTTACACCATCGTTCCGGGGACTCTAATAGATACGCCATGTCCGTATTATTCCCATATTTTCTCATTCATTATCTGTATATATCATCAGATTCGTTGGACCATATGTTGTGCTGATAAATGGAGGTTCTTTTAAACCATAGTCCGCTTGTACTAGAGTTTCTATGATTTACATATTCCTCAGTTCTTTCTTGACATATAGTGGTCCCTAATTCGATGTCATAAATTGAATTTTTCCACCGCTGGCCATAACTTCTCTTTCGCTGGCTTCTTTCTGCATTTGGTAGTTCTTGCTGAGTTGATTATTATCAAGCATTACCACGCCTGCTTATACTGCTGTGTTACTCAGATCATTTATAATCATAGTATGTTCTTTTCACTAGGCTGCATGGGTTGATTTCCTCTTGCAACATCTGGTTGTCTCCATTACTCCTTCTTTTGTTGTACTTTTTAAGTGTCTTCTGGAGTTGTAATGCTTCATGAATTGAAAGGTGGCTGTCGTCATGATCAATTTCCTTTTTTCCCTGTTTCGTTTTCTGTTTTTTCTCTCAGATTGTCTTGTTGTGGATTGATCTGTCGCATTTGAATTTGAGTGGTTTCCTTGTTATCGTTTCTCCAATGTTCAGAGTTCCTTTTGAATGTTTTATTACATATTTTTCCAAGTTTCTTTCGTCGGTATGGCGCGATAACTTTCGATTCATTATCGTTTTGCTTGTTTCACATTGTATTCTTTTTGTTTACTGTTTCGTTTCTGTTTAGGTTCGTATACGCAGATTTTTTTGTGATAGTGTTTTCACCTGTGTTCTCAAATACCTATTTCCCTCTTCGTTTGCTGCATTTTAACTCTATGTTATTATTACTGCTTTGCTTCTCTGATCTGTCGTTGATACGGTTGTTCTCTTGTTTCTTTTTCCCGGACGTTTTGTCGTAATTGATTCTAGTAATTTTCTTTGGTTATTGATTTCCAAGTAATCACTCTTCCTTCTGAAAACGTGTACTATTGTACTTTCCCCACGTGTTTCTTTTGGTTGGATGCGGTTATTTTTTGGTTTTTGATATCTCCATTTGATGACATCTTAATTCTTTCAATTTATCGTTCCGTCTTTTAGTTTCGATATACAAACTTTTGTGATGGGTTTCTTTACCCATATTTTCGACTATTATCACTTCTCCACTCTTGGGTCTGCTTCCCACTTTTATAATCGTTATTTCTTTATTTCTCGTGCTCGTCGTTGATAAGGTTTCTTCTTTTGGTGTTGTGAATTTTCCCTCTCCAGGGTTTTGGCTAGTGTCACGTATTTATTATATCATTGGTTGGCACAATATACAATATCCGCATTTCCTTCTAGTGCTATCCATTCACATTTCTTTTCCTGCTTTCATATTCGATTTTCCAACAATCGATATTTGCTTTGTAATACATGAACTTGTTCGATCGTTTCTATTCCTCTGTTTTTTTAATTCGCAATTTGCCTATCCTGGCTTTACTTGGATTTTACGTTTCTATTCTCTGTAGCATCCTACATAACATCTGGTGGTTTGACATGATGATTAGTTTTCGGACCGTATTTCATCCTTCCTGGTTTTCCTATGGAATCAAATTGACAACTTATGGCTTGTATTCCATCGTCCAGTGTAAGCATATTCCTTTGCTTGGCGCTTCCTTTCTCATTTTAGTTCGTATTCTGAACGATTTTATCTCCTTGTGAATGTTTTCGTCAGCTTGCCGTTAACTTAATGGAACGTGATTAATATCATTATTTTTTTGTAGCAGGGTCCGTCGGTTTTGATTTTTCTTTGTTGTAGTTGACATCAATCCCCTGTTTCGGTTTCTCTCGTTATTGCTGTTGTTTGTTATGACGTTCCTCGTTAGATGATTCCTTTTTCTCTTGTTGTGCCGGATTTGTTTTCCTCTCTAGTATTTGTGATCGTCGTTGTTTTTGCTGCTGTCACCCACCTCCTCTCCATTATTATTGCCCATCGGGTTTTCCTTTGAAAGTGTCGTCCTCGACATTTATTATTCAAATATTTCCTCGTATACTTTTATTATTCTCGCTTTTATATTTTCGTCCATCTCTTTATCTCTTGTTTGGCTCAACTTGGAAACTTATTTGCTTTCGATGCCATCTGTGTATTATCTCAATAGTTGTTCCTTTCTATCTCCGATTCCGTATTGCTTCTTTTTTGGATGGTTTGGTGAATTTTAGTCCATTCCCATTTCAACATGTGCTTTTAATTGTTTTTGGAAATGGGATAGTGAGGCATATATTGTTTCTTTTTAATAAGACGTTTCTGTTTCTTACCAATAAATGTTTACATTGAATAATTTCTTTAGTGGTGAACTTTCGTAGTCCATTTTCATCAGGTTGCTGCTGCTTCGTCTTGTTTGGCAATACGATAGCTTCCCATAAGATGTTTGAATTGTTTTACCCCATCATTTTCTCTTTCCTTTTGTTGTCGCATTAGCTGGTTAATAAATTTTAATTGCACTTTGCTTGTCTCGCATTTTCAGCGCGTAATTAGTACGTTATTTTTTTTCCATTAGTCTTTTTCTTTTGAACGTTGATCCCGTTTTTAGTAGTTCTTCTCAGAACTTTGTAGAGGCATCTGCCTGCAACTGCGAACATTAATGGTGTTTGTCCCTCTTCTTCGTTGGGTATGTTTGAGGCGTGTCCGCATTTCTGCATAAGTTGAATATATCTATTAATCCTTTGAGTGTTTCTGTGTTGTTACTGCAATATGTAAAGGTACGTTCCCTTCTACATCTGCTAGTGAATATCATGGGTATAAACTCTCTTTAATACGGTCCATTTCTGGTGGACTTCCTAGCTCCTTTAGCATAATCCATTGGCGATTTTTTCCCGCTTTGTTTACTATTCTATCCAGTCCTTTTCCTTCGACCCATTCTGGCATTTATCTAATCTGAATAGCTTTTTTTACTATTATATCCATCTTGTCTCCCATTATCTTGAGTTGCGTAGAGGTTATTTAGATTCGTCTGGCTTAGGTTCCTCCTACGGTCCTTATTCGATGTTGTTTTGTTTTCTATTTTTTTCGGCTCATCGCTTAAGTCCCCGTTTATACTAGCTGTTGAGTTTGTGATCTGGTTTTGCATACCTCGATTCTCTGGTTCTTTCGTTAATTGTTCCCTGGTATCGGCTTTACATCTAACTCACGTTTACGTAGATAGGTCTAGTGAGTGGTTAATTGACTGCATTTTGACTCGCGCATTATTCCGTTTACGTACATTATCCTCGTACGGTCCCTTTACCACATCTTTGTAATTTTGGCTACTCCTGGATAATTTCTGGCGTTGCTATTATTACCCCCAATCCCACTTGAAGTTGTGCTCGCCCGCACATCTCGGCTTTTTGTCATGTAACTCTTTGTAGCTCTCTTGATTAAATCTAATATTCCAATACCTGCCGTTTTCCATATCTCTTGCATTCGCTTTTGAATCCTGTTACAGTAATCGTAATTTCCATATACTGTGATATTGGTGGTTGATATTCTAAGATTCTATTGGCTATGTTACATTCTCTGCCGTAACATTAATATTGAATGGACCTCATTTTTGTTGCTGAGTGTTATTGACATCTATAAGCATAAGCAAGGTTTATATATCTATCCCAATCTTTTGGTGTCTGCTTACACATAATTGACATGCATTTTCTATTAATAATGCCCGTTGAATCGTTCGTTTGTCCATTTGTTTGTGGATGTACGGTGATGTTCTCAGGCTTCGCAATTCTGAAGTAATTCGTTACTTCTCTATTAATTTCGCTCATAAAGTTGGTTTCCTGATCAAGTTAGGATCTGTTTGGGTGTTCCGTAATCTACAGCATATTTCTTCTACAGGATTCCGCTATTGGTTCTAGCTTTTTGATCTGGTTATTGCGAATGTTCCGGGAATTTTGATAAATAACTGTCACTACTAATATATAGATATTTCCATCGTTTGGTTTCTGGTAAGGTCCCTACTACATCCCATTTGCGATCATTGTCATCGGGGTTCTGGTGGAATTGGCATTGGGCTTTAACGGTGCTGTCAATTTACTTCCTGTGCTTCTTTCTGGTTTGCACATATTAGGCAATTCTTTATCCAATCCTTTTACGTCTCTCCGATATTGGCCATATATTTTTGACGCCAGTCTGGACTTCCGTCTTTTTTGCTGACATGGTGTCCTCCAGTTTTCCATCCGTGGATATTGCATCAATACCTCTTTTCGTCTGCTTTCTGGTAAAACACATAAGTCGTTTCTCCACCATCCTTAGTAATAACATCCCTTCTCTAAGGTATTCGATGTCTATGCTTTCCAATATGCTCTTTAATTACTGTTGTTGTCGAAGATTTCATATCATTTGTTTTCCATAATTCGATTATTTGTTTCAACTCATTCGTCCTTCTTTGCTGCTCATTCTCAGTTTTTGTGAAATCAATATCTTCTGCGGATGATCGATCATATTCGTCTTACATCCTGATCCATCAGTTCCTCGAAATACAAATCTTGACATAACAATCTGCGTTAGCGCTTGGCTTTTTTCCTGATTTGAAACTTTATATACGGCGAGTATTCTTGCAACTGATTGCCCATCTCATTAATCTGCTTGATGCTTCTTTGTGTTGTCCCCAACCATACCCAATGGTTTGATGATGTAGTCGTGATATATATCTCGTGACCCATAAGTAAAATATTTGAACATGTTTTAATAGCTGGATAATTGCTATGCCTCTCTTCAAGAGTACAGAGTAATTCTTTTCATGTTTCTTGAATCCGTTAGAACTATAATATCCAATAAACTCGGTTCTCTTTCTCGTCATCACCATTGTCCTAGGACTGCTCGCAGATGCATATGCCACTTCTTGCGTCTGTTTGTAACAAAACGGTTCTTAAAATCTGGGTGTACGATATGGTGCTGATATTAGTTTATCTTGGAAGTGTTTCAAAGGCTTTTTGTTTTTCCTCTTCCCATTATAAACGAGGTATCCTTTTTGGTTAATTCTCTTGTATTGGTTTTGCGATGGTGCATACTTTTAATGAACTTTCGATAATATCCACATAAGCCTAAGAATCTTGCACTTGTGGACTGTCTTGTGCTGGGCAATTCTTTATCTTTTCGATGTTTCTTGTGGTCGGTTCTTTGCCTTTCGCTGATACAATATGTCCTAAGAAGGTTGAATTTTTCCTTTGCCCAATCGCATTTTGATGGTTTCAATTTTCAAATTTCCAATTGTCTCACCAGTCGAACGAAAATACAATTACGGGGATAATCTTTAAATGTGCTCGCAAGGTGCTAGAATAAATTAATAAATCATCAATATATACCATACATTGTTTAATGCCGTGAGTTACAAAATTCATACATCTCTGGAATGAAGCCGGTGCGTTGGTTAGTCCCAAAAGGCATTTCTTGAATGTAATAAATGTTTCCAATTGTGAAAGGCGGTTTTCTCTCTGTCGCTCTCTTTGACCTTTATTTGCCAATAACCACTTTTTTAATCTAGCGATTTAAAATAAGCTCTCCGTGCAACGTTATTGTAACACTCGTTTATATCTGTAACGGAATATGTATCCGCTTTTTGTTACACACGCGTGAGTCGTCGATAATCTATACAAAACCGTTTGTGTTCCCGTCTTTTTCTTTACCATGGACCACTGAATGCCAATGGGCGAGCATACTTGGTTCGAGTTACTCCTGCGTTAGCATCTTCTGCACTTCTTTTCTGCTTCTGAATTTTTGAGCTTCTGCCAATCGAATATGCCGTAGTGTTATTGGGGTATCGCCTGTTTAGTGGATATCGAGTGTGTTGCGTTTACATTCGCTTGTAACCGAGATCAAGTCGGATGCTGCAAATATATCTTAAATTCCATTAGCAGTCTTTGTAATGTGTTCTTTCTCATTTTAAGTTAGTAGCTGACTGTCGAGTCCATAATTTTTTCCTCAGTTTCCTTCAGTTTTTTGCTGTTGGAAGTTCGATATCCATAATCGGTTGTTAATTTTCCCAATCGTTTCGTTTCGTAAATTGAACTTTATTTCTTCATCGAAATTGTAATGTTGATCGAATTTCACTGTTATCATTACATACACTATTTCTCTATCTAAAGAATGCAGTTCCTTCTTTTCTCGAATTTGTGATTAGGTTCGAAATCATTTCACCTCTAGTTTCCCGTTTACTTTCACATAACAAATATTTGTGTGCGTCCTGGCATCTACTATTTCTCTGAGCATCTCACTTCCTGATTTTCAACATCATTATCGTCCGGTTTATCTCTCAGCTCCATTGATCTAGATCTATTATTAATCTCTTTTTAGTAAATTTGGCATAGATCAGTTCCAATTGATACAATCTGCGACTAGTGTTCCTGATAACTGCTAAATAACGTATTGACTTACGTTTTTATATTCTACTTATCGACCAATTTTTCCGATGACTGCTACCCGATTCTTTGCTGCAATTATTACATTCCATGTTGCGTCTTCTATACATGGCCACAATTTTCGGGTAATTTTATTCCATTTTTATTGGCTGAGATGTTTGCTCCGTATCAATCATTGCTGTTTATTTCTAACTCCATTATTTCTATTGGTACGTTAATGTTGGTCAGCTAATGTTTGTAACATGGCTAAATAGTCGGCGTTTGCTGGTCCTGATCTACACTTCTTGACCTTTGGGCTAGTTCCCTTGCACTAATCTGCCCCAATTTTGTTCGTATGGGTACTGGATAAATCATTCGTAATGTGTGATCTTGGTGTCGGTACGTGTCTTTCTACTGGCATGTTTCTTCTCTATAACGCGATGATGTTGCTTTCTTTAAACATTCATATACTGGTGGTGGAATGATTATAATGTCCACTATGTCTTTCTTCGATTTTCCCATGTTTGAGTTGTTCTACGATAGCATCTGTGTTCCTCCTTGGTTTCGTCGTTGTCGCTGTTACTATCATCTCTGAAATTTATCCATCGTTTTCCAGTTACTCTCCGTTTTCTGTAGCTTCATTCTGGTTTTCTCCCAGCTTCTAATCTCATTATGCTTTAAATTTTCGTCCGCCTTCTTCATCGGACATTTCATTTTGCGTAGGATTCCACATACTAGTCTTTTATCTTGTGAATGTCCTTTTTGAGTGTCCATGTAATACCATTGTCTTTGCTAAAAAACGGTAAGAATCCAATTGCCATTTTTCCCAGTTGATTTCTCTTTTCTCTTTTATAAATATCGAACACATGCTAACATTTGTGTTATTGATTACCCCTTACGATTTGAATGATAAGTATTATTCCCAAAATTCCCCTGCCATGCATCTGTCCGAAGATTAAGAATCTTGCCCACAATGGCTTTCATCATATTTGCTGTAGCGTGTTGAAAATGATCGCGGCGACAGTAACTTGAATTCGTAGTTGGGGTTTTCTCTCCATAGTTGTTACTCCCGTTATAGTTACAATGTTGGATAATCATTGCTTGCCTTTGTGCTGGAAATAAATAAATGTTCTCGTGGCTCCCGTTCCAGTATCTTTCGTTTGGGTATAATTTCCACTCTGCGATAGTGTCAACTGGTTTGATCCGCTCGCTGCCCATTCTGTTAATCCAAATATTTTTGGTGGTGCTACTATTCTCGAGTTGGAAATTGTAACCAACTTCCATCTCTTATTGTCAAATAACGGTCCCTCTACATTTACTGCCAACTGACATTTTGGGTACAAATTCTCTGGGTTTATCATCCTTGTTACTGTTGAATGCGAATCTGAATCTTCCTTATGCATATTTCTATTCGTTTATCGGCATTTATCTCTCGGAATTGTTGAATTTCTCTGGCAGTTTTCGCATCGTCTTTTCGCATTTATAACGTAATACCATAACTTCTCCGACGATTCTTCCAAAATATCCCTCTTGGAGTGGTAATAATGGAATTGCATTATCCGGATTTGTTGATTGCCATTGCAATTTTGTTTTTAATATTTCTCTGTTCAAGATCAGTCATTTTTAACCAGATCGTAGTAATATTTTTTCTGTTTGATGCCAATTCCTTTGTGATAATAAGAAATCCGCTCTTGTTATTTATATACAGGATATACCTTTACATCTTTGGGATCTAATTTGCGCTTTGCGTTTGGTATTAGCTGTTCGCAGCATAAGAATATTCCTTTATAATGTCGTACTAGCTACAATTTCGTCACATTTACTCACCATCCCGTCCTTTTATAACCTCATTCCCGATTGTAGTATCCGTTGATATTCTACATGTTGGTGTGACTCTGATCCGATAGTTGTGGTTATCGTTGTTTTCCGATTCTTCCGGTTCTCCGTATTTCGTCTAATGCGCTTTTTTGCGTATTAGTTTCGGTTTCTCTGTGCACTTGTCCTTGCACTTCATCAAATATTGCACTTTTCAATAAGGTGAGTCTACAAGTTCTGGTATCGGCGTGATATACGATCGTTGACATTCCCGTATTGCATGATCTGTCTGTTGCTAGGCATTGAGGGTACTTTTTCATTGCTTGCGTATCTGGATCGAAATATCCTTGGTATTTCTCCAACTTTACTTGATAACTTTCAATCACTACTACTCCTTTGACTAATTGATTCAATAGGGTGTACTCTCCTCCTTGGCATGTTCCGTCTCCAGCCGTTATTCTTCCCGCAGCGTATACTCGGGTAGTTTTTATCTTTCCTTCTTCGGCTGCTACATTCACTCTTCCAGCTATTGAGATACGTCCTGTCGTGAATCCTTCTTCACATTCGCTCCGCGTTACTGAAACCACTGTTGTTTCCGTTCCAGCTTCTATAATTGTTGAATGCGAGTGATGTCCGCAATGAAATGCTACAATTTTCCGCGTTACTGAACATTCTTTTATTTCTGTTTTGATGAAATCTACTTCTTGATATACATTATACGATACCGCTGTTGCCGTTGTCTGTAGTTTACCGGGGTTTGCAGCTTTGCACTCTTCCGTTTCTTTTAGTGAGTATTTATCACCAATCTTTATGTTGTCACAATCATATACTACAAACGGTTCTACCCCTTTCACGCACATCATCCATATGAGTATTGTAGTGATTATCGTATTCATCCCTTTTCTAGCTGTTTTTGGGTCGCTTGCATTAATCGTTGTTTCGAATTCCGTTAATAACTCTTTTAACTTCGCTTGCATTACTTCAGTTTGATCATCTTTACTTACCAACTTTATAAAGGCTTGCCATCCACCTTGAGTCAGGATGAATGGTTCAATTACTTTCCTGATAATGTCTGTTATTGCAAATTCATATCCGTTTGGATTGTATTTTGGAGTTCGCTTTCTGTATATCACTATCGTATTGTACATCAGGTAGGCCATTCCTACCAAATATCTATTTGGATCGTCTGATCGTTTTTGTTAAGTGATTTATTATCAGCAGTAATTCCTCTGGATCTCTGGTTGTGGTTCGTACTTTATTGTCCATGATTTTATTTATTATTGGCTTTATTGCTGTCCAAAGCTGCTTCGCTTCTGCTCCGATATTATTAAGTTTCAAAATTTCTTTTTATGTCTGGATTTGCTAATCCCAGCATGTCAGTTATCAATCTGTTGATCCATTTTGCTCCTTGTTCTTGACCTTTTAATTTTCCTTGTAACTGCTTCGTTACTTGACTAAGCTTGTTCAATTTTGTTGTCAATTGATCCATCTGCATCTGTTCTTTAGTTTTCCTTTCTGGAGCTGGCTTATCAATTTTTGGTCGTCCTCTGGATTTCTTTTCCATTGCCGTACCTGTTTCTTTTCGTTTGGGTTGTTCGTCTGTTGTTTCTTTGGATGTTGTAGCTCCTCGTTCATTTATCCAATTATCCCATTCGTCTCCTGTCGAGCTTCGGCGTCTTCTCTCTTTCTTTTTATTTTCTTCTTCGGTATCTGGCTCTATAATTTCAACTGGCTGTCTTTGACCACATACTAGCTCGTCTGGTTCATCTGTTATCAAATCGTTTTCATCTTCTGTCATGAACAAATCTCTTGATTCCGGTATTCTCCGGGTTGTTTCCTCGTCCACAATATCATTTAGATCATTTAATATCTCTTCATCTCCTGTTGTGATGACGATTACTTCATCTGTTGCCGGTGGAACTTCTGGCGTATTTAGACTCTCTTGTCGTCCTATGGCGTTTTCGTTCTGGTTTCTCTTTTATTGAGTTCTCTACCCGCGATCTTTGCTACCGTTAATACATTTATTAATCCCAATTGCATTTGCGTAACTCCGATTTCGAGATCGTCGTCTAATGATCGTCCTTGGTATTGTAAATGAAATGGCGGTTCATACGGTATTCTCTTTTTCACTTCACTCACTTTGGCAGTGATATAAAATTCTCTTTCAATTGGTTCGAAATCTGGCATCATAATTTTTAAAGTATACTTCTCTATCGTTTCGGCTGCCCATTCAGTGTGTTTCCATTTTCGGATAATTTCTCGGAATTGTTCTGGTACCACGCATAACATCTCCGATACTCTCTATTTCTTTTACTATATTTCGCAGATTCTCTATTCTGCTACAAGAATCGATTATCCAATTTGCTAACTCTGTTACAGTTCGTCTTTGATTCTTTGCTCCGGTTCTTAGTATCGCTGCTAATTCTCTACATTTTTGCGTTTCCGTTAATCTTGTTAATCCTTCCTCCACAGGGTCGTCTATATCTGTGGGCAAGTATTTTGTTCCTGGTATTCGTTTCTCGAGTACACTGATTCGCGGTCTCGCTTGTTCTTGTTGGATTCGCAATTTCATTTCTCGTTCTGTTTCTACTTCGATCGTAATGTATATCGTGTCGTCTTTTACAAATTGAGGTGTTACATATTTTTTCAGCAGAAAGTGTGGTACTCCTCCCGCAACATTTTCAGTGGATTTTGGCTTTTGACTTATCATAGATCTTGGTCTACTCCTAATTTTCGCTGTGTCGCTCTTCCCATTTTCCGGGTTTAGCGATTGAAATCGTGACTTTCCGATTAAATGGCCATTCTAATTTACCGTCATATCTGCCTCTTGCTAATAGAAAATACACTGATAGGTGTGTTCCTTTTCCTACTCCGTCTCCGTTTGGGTATACTCTCAATTTCATCCGGTATCCTCCGATTTCTGTATAGAATTGATGGCTTGTGATACCGATGATTTTCTCTTCCTCAGCCGATTTTACTTTTTCAGCCCATCCACCTATCTTCCATGTGTATGGGGCTAGTCGAGCTCTATCGTTTATTTCCTCGTCTTCTCTGGTTGCCATTCCATTTCGTTTATCATTTCCTCTGGTAAATTTTCATATGGTTCATCTTCATATAACTCTAAGGTTATTTCGTTAGCTGCATCTTCTGGCGCTTCTCCTGGTATATATTTTCTCCATTTTGGTTCGGATCTCTCCATTTTCCATTTCCACTCCTTTGTCTTTTCATCATATACCTTTTTCCATGGTGTTGATCGGCATCGCGAATCGTCTATAGGTTGTAATTTTGTGCTAAATTTCGCATCTTGTCTCCATAGTTGGTAGATGGTTAGTATTTGGTCCATCTTTCTTTTCATTTCCTCTTGAAATTCTTGGATCTGTTGTTCCCTTTTTGTTGTATTTTTTCTCTCTGGTTCATCCATGGCTATGATATTAATGGTTTGTCCGTCCTCCCATATACCTAATTCGTATATCGGGGTTCGTTCTCGCTGACTTATTTGTCGTTTGTGATACATTATTGCCACGTCCTCCACCATACCGTCGTCACTATTTTCGATTATTGGTTGGATAATTTCTCGGTTTATTCGTCGGTATAGTTCGTGCATTTGACAATCGGGATCTACTAGTATTTCTTTTATTTCATCATTTGGTAGCTTTATTCTTATCTTTATTGGTTCATCTCCTCTCATATCTCTTTGATGTTCTCCGTATTTGGCTATCAACTCATCTGTTCTCTCATTGTCAAATCTCATAATGTCTGTGTCTCGTACAGCTTCTACGAATATTTTCATTGAAATCGGTCTAGTTAACGATAATCGATTAATATATTTTCTAGCCTGGTCTATTGCTTGTTCTGTCATTTTAATCTGGTTTTGTCTCATTATCTTTTGTCTCTCTTTTTCTAATCCAGGTTTTATTTCTTTGTTATACAGTATCTGAATTTTCTGCCATATTTCCGCTGTCGTTTCCTCGCTTTCATTTTTGTTTAATGTTACTACATTTATTCCTTTTGGCCATATTAGAGCATCCGCTAAGTGTATATCTCGCTTTATCTTCCTTCCTTGATAATATAAAGGTTTATTTTTATAACTGGGTCCTAGCTTTTTCACTACCCAATCATACAATTCGTTGGTGCTTTCGCCTCTTGTTGCTATTATCTGTCTTGGTATTTCTGGAAAATCAATAATTACCTGATACTCTTCTCTATCATATTCTTTCAAATTCTCTTGGTACTTTCTTATCATATCTTTCCATGATGTCGTAAATGTACCATTATCTTGTTGATATCCTTTCGCAATCAGTTTCATTATTCTGCTGTATGCGGTTGTATCTCTGAGGTTTAGGAACATTTGATTTCGATCTACCTCTTCTACAATCTCGTTAATTTCTTTTAATATCTCGATTTCATCTTCTCTTGGCACGTTCGTTTCCATTTCCTCTAATTCGGATTTTGATTCATCCTTGTATGGTTTATTTTCCTCGCATGATTGAAATATTTCTCCACCCAGACTGCTTATTTCACTTTCATCTTCATCTGTTTGATCGTCTGGTATTTGTCTCATCATATTAATATGTGGTTGTTCCCCCTCTTTCATTATCTTTGTTGGCCCTTTTATTTGGAACCATATCTCTTTTATTTTATTCTCGATTTGAGCTTTACTCCACGTGGGCTTTTCTTTTCTGATTCTTGTTTCTATTTTTTGTAGCAGTACCCTCTGGATTCGATTTTTTGTTATTATTGTTTCTGATATCTTTTCTTTTCCTTGTGACGTTGATGCTTCCTGCTCATCTCTTTGTAGTTCTAATTTTTGCTCCTCCATTTCTTGAGATAGCACTTTCTTTGTCATCACTTCTATTTTTTGATCTAGTGCTTGCTCTTGTTCTACATGTTTCAACGCTCCGTCTATTTTTAATATTAGTGCCTTCTTTCTTAGTTCCGCTTTCTCTTGTTTCAGGATTGCTTCTTTTTCTTTTAACTGATCCTCCTCTTGTTCTAAAGCTTCCTCTTGCTTTATTTTCTCGAGTGTACTCTCTGTCTTTTGTGTCATAATTTCTTTTTCGAGTTCATCTATCTCGTACACTAATGTTTCTTTGTTTTGATCCTCCGTTACCATCATTTCTGCTCGTTTAATCTCTTGAGTTTCTGGTTCATTCGGTTTCTCTATTATCGTTTCTTTCAACTGTCGACGTCTTTGTTTTTCCTCTTCTGTAAATTCTTTGATGGCCTCTATTTTCTCCATCGTATTTAATTCAACTGTTTTCTCGTTATCAGTTATCATATTTCCTCCCCCTTCGTTCTCAACACACTGCTCCGCAGTGTGAATTTCATCTGGAATTTCCATTCTCATCATGTTAATTCTTTTCGGAGTTTGTTTTCGATTCTCCCATCTTTGCTGGATTTCCTGGGCCTCCTCTGTTTGTAGTCTTTGCCATTCAGCTTGTTGTTGCTCTTGATATTCTCTAGTTCTCAGCTCTTGAATCTCCTCATTGCTTCTCATTACATTGATTCGTTGTTGTTGTATATTGGTGGGCATCTGTTGCATCATCTCTTTTAATTCCATGGGCATTCGTTGTAGTGTTTCTCGTAGCATGTCTATCTCTTGCATTACGTTAATTTGTGGATTTCCCATAGAGTTGTTTGATCTTGGCTGGTTTGGTTCTCGTCTTATGCTACATTGCCTTGCAAAATGTCCTTGTTGTCCACAATTGTAACATGCTTTGTTAATAGGTTGTCTACATATTTTCTCAGTATGCCCTCGTCTACCACATTTTTGACAAGTGTAGTTTCGGAAACAATTCTCTGACCGATGTCCTATCCTTTGGCATATGGAGCATTTTTCATTTGTATTTGGATTGTTCCTGAAATTATTATTATAACTTACTTGGTTATTACCTCTATCCTCCGGATTTCTCGTTGCTGGTGGCTTGAACATCTGCTGTGCTCTTGGAATGAATTGATTCATAGCTGGATTGGTATTGTTGTTTTGATTGTTGGCATTGACTGTTGGTGTTGTTGGTTCTGTGGCCAAGACTGCCACTTGATATCCCAGTCCTAGATGGGCTTCACATCTATTTGCGATTGCTACTGCTTTGTCTAACGTTTCTGGTGCCAAACATCCCAGGTTGGCTCGTATGTCTTCTCTTTTGATTCCTCTTATGAAGACATCTACCATTTTATCTTCGGGCAAATCTGTTTCTCCGAAGGCTTCTTTACACAATTTCTTTAATTCGCATGCGTACACTGCATTTGATTCATCTCGTCTTTGTTTTCGGTGTAGGAAGTCCAATATCTTCCTATTCCCCTTTTTCTCTATCCCGAATATCTTTATCAAGAACTCTTTAATTTCTGTCCATGTTGTCAATTTTGTTACATCTCTTGCTTCTTCTACAAATACATCTTGTGCGCTCCCTTTCAGATACAAGGGTAGTCGCTCTTTTACTTTTTGATCTGTCCAGTGACAGATATTTTTATACACTTCAAATTCCTTTATAAATGTATCCAATTTGTTGAGACTACCGTCAAACGGTTCTCCTCTAAACTTTTCTCTGAATTCTCCTGTCATCACATTATTGTTATTCAACATTGTATTTGCATCTGGAATTGAAGTCATGTTGGAATTTGTGGAATTTGCCATGTTTGAGTTAATGTTTGAGTTTTTTAATCTCTCTTCCTCGTTTTCTGCTTCTATTATTGGCAACCGGTTTTCTATATCGTTTATTTCGTTTTCTTCGCTACTGTTGAATTCGACGTCGGTTAATCCACTATCTGTGCCGGTTCCTGTCGCTGCTGTAATTGATACTCCGGTTTTGGCACTTCTACCGTTGCGAACTTTTTTCTTTTCTTCCTCTTTTAATAAACTTTTTTCTCTATTCTCTTGGCTTTTGCTTCTCGTGTGGTTGCTGATGCTATCAATGTTTACGGTTATTCGTCTGCTTGACTGGTTTCTCTTCTCTTGTTTTGGTTGCTTTGAAACTTCTAGTTGCTTTTCTGCTTAAACTACTTTGACGTTTATTCCCAATTCTTTTCTGCTCGTTTATTCAAATTCCTTTGTTATCACTTTGCTTTGTCGTTTGTTCTGAAATATTTTCTCCTTTGCTTTGCTTTGTACTTGACTTGGATTGCTTTGCTTGACTATCGATTCCTAAAAATAAATAACACTCCAATATTCTATACTCTATACTAATTTCTCCTCCATTTACCATACTATATATGTTATCATCCCTTGTTCGCATCTATCGTGGTGGTCTCTTTATCTGACTCACCCCCCCTCATTTTAAGTCCATTTTTAATTATCTATACCTCGTAATAATTATCTATTAATCTCGTATCAATTATCTATATAGTCTTATCAGTTATCTATATAGTCGTATCAATTATCTATATCATAATATCAATAATATAAAATCATCATCTTCATACTTTCATTCATTCCATTAATTATTTTTCCTATGTCTCCCAAAAAAATTCATTTACTTACTCCTCACTCGCTGGCGCTCTATGCCCTCTATGATTTTCCGTCGGCTCGTCGGCCTTCGGCTTTACCTCTTTTACTGGTCATCTGTGACCTTAATATCTATTCATAATCATATTTCATCTTTATTCATATCATATCTTATCTGGTACTCTATGGCCTCCAGTATCTGATCATAATCATCCGGCCCTCTATTGCCTCAAGTATCTGATTATAATCATCCAGCCCTCTATTGCCTCAAGTATCTGATCATGATCATCCAGCCCTCTATTGCCTCAAGTATCTGATCATGATCATCCGGCCCTCTATTGCCTCAAGTATCTGATTATAATCATCCAGCCCTCTATTGCCTCAAGTATCTGATTATAATCATCCGGCCCTCTATTTCATATTATCTCTTATATCGGACTTGAGCTCAATCAGTGACTTTTGGGTATGTTTGAGGCCTCACACTGACTCTCAAGCCATGGCGTCTTTTGGCCGCGCATTCTTCCGGTTACGCTTTACTCACCGCCATTCGGATATTTGGTACTCGGTGTGGGATCCGGGTTATTGTACCAAACTCCTCGCTGGGCAAAAAAAAACATTCCCTCGGTACTCGGTGTGGGATCCGGGTTGTGTACCTCGAAGAATATAAAAGTATGGAAATGCCTAGACGTTCAATCAAGTTCCAAAAACGGTTTACTTGATTTCCCGAATAGTGAAAAGAAAAGGAAGTGCTCAAAAGTGGGAGCGGGAATAAACTATCAAATCTCTGCCCGCTCCATCCATCAGATTTCTCGGCTCAATTCGAGCGCTCTCATCTGCTTTAGTAGGACATTTTGAGTATGAACCATTTACCGGTTAGTTCACATCTCACCTACCGTTTGGCCCCGATACTCGGTGTGGGATCCGGGTTGTTGTATCGAGTGCCTCCCAGCGAAAAAAAGAATCGTCCGATACTCGGTGTGTGATCCGGGTTTTTGTATCGAACGGCCCAGCGTCATCAGTCCCTTGGCTGATAACAACCTGAGCACGACAGTCCGTAGCTGTCCTCTGGTGCCTCACCACCAGCTAGGGAAAAAAGAAGTCATCTCTAGGTACCTTTACTCTAAACTATTAATTCTATTCCGTGTACACTCGTTCTCTCACCTTTCGGTCTATCTCTTCACTTCCCCCCTTCAAAATTTGTGGTAATCGCATCAACAAGCTCCCCAAAAGAGGTGATCAATCTCTCGCCGGTTACTTGCTGACATACGCGACTTGGCCTACCAGTTCCTTTCTCAGTAGGGTTGATCAGGGTTTCCCTTGGGTGAGCGTACTATCATTAGATAGCTCAGGTTTAACCATTTTTTCCTCGTCCTATCTCAATATAATATCAATAAATATAATATCAATAAAACAGAAAGAATTATACACTAGGAAAACTCGGTTGTCGAAATTTTTCCGTCCGATATTTTGTGTCTCTGTGCATGTGTTTGGATTATTTCCCTAATTCGGCTTTTATGTTTTGGTCTATTACCTTTATTTATCGTTGTCGGGTGGTGTTATTATTTACAAACATTGCATATTTCTTTTATATTCGTCTTATCATCTAATAATAATTCAAATAATGCATAATACACATTTATTTCATTTCATCATAACAATTCATGGGAAGTAAATCGTTAGTCTTTCCTTTATCTTTCGCTGGCATAACATACAGTGCGACTCTTGTGCGCATCCATGACAATAACTCAGGTGTCCGCAAGGTATCACCATTACTCGTGCTTCCTCTGTTTTGCACGCATAACACTCCACATAAGCCTTAGTTTGCTCTTTCATTGTTGTTGCAATCTCGTCTTCAATATTCTTGACTTTTTCCATTAACTTGTACCAGCTTTTCCCAAATTTGGTTATCTCCAATCTCATAGATAGAATTTCATATATTCTCTCAGTTGTTACATCTTTATCAATATCGATTAATTTTATTAATATGCAATGTTCATCGGAGTACAGGTTAGTAATTGCTGATATATCCTCTTTAGCTCGTTTAATTAACTTTTGTTTATTAATTAGTTCCTCCAGCTTGTCATTTTCGATGTTTAGAATCCCCTTTAGTTTTTCTATAATTTTTGTTGGTTCCATCTAAAATTATCAAATTACCCTTTAAATTTATCTAAATACTAATTAACTAAATTCATTCACCTCTTTAATATATTTTGATTCATTTTATCTATCACTATTTTAATCATTACCTGTTGTGCTTTATTCTATTACCGTTGGCGTCCTCTTGTTGGGTTCGGTTGCTTTCTCTTGTTTATCATTACCCCCCTTACTTACCCCATTTCATTTTATCCCGAATTTTGCCCTTTTAATTACTTATGCGTCTTGTCATTGTTGTTGGTGTCTTACAAGGGTGTCATGTCGTCAAGTATTGATGGATGTTGAGTGTCTTGGCGTCTTAATTTGTAGTCGGGTTGTTCATTTTCCAACAGTTGTTCTCTGAGTTTTATTTCATGGCGTTCTCATCTCTCTGGAGTTTGCAACATATCATCTCCACATCTCTGTTTAAACTTTGACCATTTGCTTATATTTCCTTGGGTTCTTTGTAAAAACAATCCTTTATGAGCCCCTAAATTGGTATCTCGTAGCCAGGTTTTTATTGCTGTTTCTATTTCCTCCTCGAACTTTATGCTTTCTCATCGATTTGTTTGCACACAAAAATCATTCAATCCCGGCTGAGGGTGCACTGACAGAATTTTCTGTTGTTTCTTAACTTGGTTGTCCCGGTCTTTCCAACTAACAAAGCTTCAATCCGGCTGAGACCCCAAATTTGTGCTTGGTGGGCCAGTCGTCTGTTATTTACTCTCTTGATTTGTAGTCAGGTTGTTCGTTTTTCATCGGTCTTCACTATTTCCCATCCATCTTCACAATCATATTTCATCCCCCCGGGGTTCGGCAAAATGTCGTCCCGACATTTTTGTTTGATCATTAGACATTTGTTTGTATTTCTTTGGGTTTTTTTGTACGAAACAATCATTCTATCCCGGCTGAGCCCCCAAATTTGTATGGTGGGTTACAGGGTTTCAGATCTTGCTTATCTTCCTGGCGACCCTAGTAACGCCATACAAAATGATACTAACCCACTTGGCACCCGTTGCTAAGCAACGTTGGAAATGTGTTCAAGTGGTGGATTGTCCGCAAAAATTGAATACCATTGGCTAGTACTGTAATTGCTCGGACAAACCTCGGGTTCACGAGCTGTCGATAGAAGACCTATGCTCGCTTTGCTCTGTCCCTCATAAATAATTGTTCATGGTTAGTGCTTAATTGCCTGTGGAAAACTGAGACGTAATAGGGTTACTTATGGCCGTATTGGTATGTAGTTTCAAAAGAAAAACGACTCAACTAAGGCTAAACTACTCTATTAAATCAAATCACATGATAAAATATCTACGGTTTGGCATTTTGGAGTTGGGTTGCTCGACGTCGGGCACGTTCTTTACGTCCCGGTCGACGATTGTTGGTGGCGATGGGTTGCTCTGCTGTCTTAACTGCTGGTTGCGGCATTTGAGTTGGGGCGAAGATGAGCGGGTAGGTGACCGCTTCACCTTCTCGGCATACAGCTAGTGCGACTTCTAGCCCCCTGACCTGCGTTCGCAAACTCCGATTGAGCTGGCGTTCTTCGGCCCAGCCTTTTTGAGCTGCAGTAAGTCGTTGGTATAGGACTTTGGTTCGTTTAGGATCTAAGCACGTCGCTTTGATCTGCTGCATTTCACGGGTTAGTTGTAGGACTTGACTAAGTAATTCGGCATTCGCCTGTCTCGCGCGATCTAACTCCGTCTGCAAGATCCGTAGAGAAGCCATTACTGAAATTAAGGGATTTTTACTCGTCAATTTATAGTCAGCCTAAATATTTTAAAAATCTTTCAAACAACTCAACATTCATTTTCAGCTAAATACGAAAAGAAATTCACACGGTTCTAATTTTTATTGCTATTTAATCACTATGATGTCTCGTTCGTCAGTTTATTCGTCCGGGCAGAATCTTTCTAGGCTTCTTTTGAGAGCCTCTACTGTGTATGGACGCCTAGTGTCCCGAACCGGACGAGGTGGATGGGCGACGGCGATCCGCCCAGCAAGGATGTCATCCAGCACATTTGCAAGGTACATCCTTGCCTTGACTACTTGTAAGTCCACCTGCTCCTGCACCCGCTCCCAATGGGTGAGGAGGTCCTGCGCATTCGCAAAGATTTCAGCGGCTGGGTATTCTTGTCTCCCTGGTTCGAGAGGGTCGCTACTCGGATCCCGTGCTTTTCGAGGGATAGAATAAGGCCACTGTGACCGGGGTCTTGCTATTGCGTCGGTGGTTCGTAATCTTATTCCCGAGCGTTTCTTCTGAGTGGTAATCTGATTGTTGGACATACTCTGTAACGATTGAAATTTAAATCATGAAAATTAATAGTGTAGGGAATAGGGTCTTTACTATATTAGTTAAAGAATGTTTAGGGGGGGTCAAGATTTGGTGCATTTAGCGACTCACATTGAGGTTTTCCTAGACTCGATTTATCTGCAATGAATAAACCCACCCACAAACCAATTTAGGGTAAAGAAGGGTCAACTATTTTGCGAAATTCATAAGATTATCATTTAAGGTATTTAGAAGGTATTAGTTTAAATCTTGATGTTTGTATGTTATTGTTAATTTTAATTTGTTTCTGGCTGAAGTTTTTCAGGACCCTGATGGTTTTATAAATTTTGAATTTATTTCGAGTGGTTTTAGAATTCGGAATTTATTTCGAGAAAAAATAAAATAAACAAATTGCTAAAATTGACTTGAGCTTAAAATAGATTTCAAAATTGGTCACTGCTGTGTTTATTTTATCGACCGGACGGCGTGCATGAATTAATTAATTCTAGACGTTAATTGAGCCGCCTAACGAATTCCATCGTCTCGGAATTTTAACTGTCTCTCTCAGAAAATTCGGTTTATAGATGGACAGATTTGCCATTTGTCGTCGCGTTTGGGGATCCCATAATTTTTGGAATTTATTAACCCTCTCGGATGGGGTTTCCTCTGATCTCAAGTAATCGCAATATCATTTTATCCTCCTCATGGAAAAGTGGATGGAGGAAACTATTCGCATTGTTTCAAAGTACAACTACTCGGGTCGAGACTTATCTATTCATTCTCAGACATCCAGTGGTTATTACATTCGTCTTGCTACTCAATTCGATCGTATTTGATTCAATTCCCCTCTATTCATTCGATTTATGTTAACACTCTCTGTCAAATTCATCATTTATTAGTCGTTGAAGATTTCAATTAATTTATGATTCTGATTTATTGGTAAAAAATTTTTTATCTTTGCACAACTACAACATAACCCAAACTCGCCGATTGATATCTAAAAATGTTAATCCTAAAATTGGTTTTCGTTCATTCCACGGTGCTATTTGATTTTAATTTATTATGGCTCGCAATCTTTGCTTACCTCATTGATATGATCTCGGTTTGTGGTTAATCCTATAACCCAGTAGGTACGATTTTACTTTCTATGATTGTTAATTG
The DNA here is from genome assembly GCA_022537955.1 of Schmidtea mediterranea. Classification (NCBI taxonomy): domain Eukaryota; kingdom Metazoa; phylum Platyhelminthes; order Tricladida; family Dugesiidae; genus Schmidtea; species Schmidtea mediterranea. The sequence continues at coordinate 11,690,069 of CM039682.1, read as the reverse complement.
TATCAGAGTTAATAAATAAAGTTTGATTTTTTTTTTCAGTTATCTACTTCACTTACTTTATCTACAAGATTCGATCTTCATTAATCGAAAATTTTATTTAATTTTTTCTTACAAACAAGATTTTATTCTTTATTAAACTTTACCAATTTTTTGTTACAATTAAGATTTTCTTTTATATCATATCAAATCACTTTACCGTTGAGATTCTATTTCATGTTAACCATAATTTTATTAAATTCATTTTATCATAATTACATTAAATTCATTTTTCATAGTTTCATTTTATTTCATGCTAATCACAACTTCATTTGATTTCTTTTATTTCCTATTAATCATAACTTTATTTTGTTTCATATTAATCCTAACTCTATTGAATTCATTTGATAGCATTGACGCGGAAGTGGTTATATCAGCAATTTCAATTTACGTTACCCCCGTACCCTTTTTCCTTTAATTGATCTTAAGGCATAGTATGTTTACATTATAGTTATTGAGTGCCCACTGGACTACTCGGTGTGGTGATTTTAAGCCGTTTGTATGATAATTTTAGGTCGATTTTACAGAATTGAGAAACGAGGAAGTAGTCAGCGACTTCTTCCTTATTCCTCGCTTCAGCTATAGGGATAAATATTTACGATCCGACCGCTGCGTTGCGCACGCTGAGTCTTCACGGGTGCATATCATTGGCGATCTTCCACGCACTTACATGCATCTGCACTATGTTGATTTTACTAACTTGCGTGATGTGTCGGCTGTGGGCCGGAAAAATTTCGACAGTTAAGATGTTAATTTATAAATTTATGAAAACATATAAATACATATTAATAAAATTTATTAATCATGAAATAAATAAAGTTACCATTAACCATTCCAAAAATCCTCAAATAAAATTGAACATAAAATAACATAAATACCTCTCTCCCCACATCGACGCCGAGCAGAGCTCCAATGAGATGCAAGGTCGTGATGTGGAAAGAGGGTTCCAACATAACTGATTCTCACCTAAAAATTTAAAATAGATTCGAAGAATTTGCAAAATAAGGTTTTCACAAAATGGTTTTTGTAATTTGGGTTTCGAAAAACGGTTCTTTAAGAAAAATTTCACAATTTTCAAAATGGTTTTTTGTAAGGTGTTTTTTAATGTGAAAATGGATCAGTATTTATACCTAATTGTGTGACGTGTAAAATTTGATGCAGTAAAACAAAATTCGACCTTGTTCTTTTCTAGCAAATTCTATTTTTTATTTTTTATATTTCTTGATTTATTTTTATAATTTTTTATTTAAAGTTTTTTATTGAATTATTGCTAATTCAATTTTTCAATTTAAATTCCACTTTAATGAACTTTAATTGATTTTCCTAATTTCGTCGAATTTGTCGTGTTTTCTTGTTGTATTTGTGTAGGTATCGTGCAGATCTTGGTGCATTTTGTTATTATTTTATTTTATTTTTAGGTTTATTATTTTATATTTAATTCTTTTATTTCTTAGATTTTATAGGGTTTATTTGGTGTTCTTCAGGTTTATTTTAAATTGCGTGTTGTATCTGCGTGTGTGTTTCTGATCCATTTAAACATTTATCAAGGCCGTTTACGTTCTGGCCCAACAAATTATTTTTATAATAATATATTCAGTCAAAGGAACGTTATTTTATTTTATTCAAAATAAATCTAAAAAAATCATGCACTAAGAAATACAAAAATTAAATATTTTTTTCAATAGATAAATATAAGCATTTTTGTTTAAATTAAGTATTTATTTTATACCCATAAATATAAATGTCAATGTAATGATTTTTTATTTTGTTAAAATTAAATGAGCTTCATGTATATTGTTTTAATGAAATCTTTAGTGGTCGTGGGCATTCCAATTTCAAATTCACCCATAGCTCCTTCGAGCATGAATATGACCTTTATGATCAATCGACAATTACAAGTGACGCTACACGATCGATTACATATCCTTTTGATGCATGTGATACTAAATCTCTAATTCTAAATTTGTCAGAATCAATCATTTTTTTAATCCAAAGTTTCCAGCAAAGTTCATTGGTGAAAACGTTATTTCCTTCGAATTTCATTGATTCAATATCAGTAATGATATTTCGACAAGTGCAATTCAAGGCAGGTGATATTAAGTCCTTTTCCGAAATAACATTTACTGTGCCGTAACATTTTTTCGCTTGTTGATTAGACGAAGTTGGCGTTGGAGCTTGAAATTGTTGGCGACGATTTGATCTTACAAGAAATTTGGTAAGACCACTATTTCCACAATAATTTTCATTATCTTCTTTCCAATCGCTCATTTAAATTAATTGAGACGTAAAAGGTTACTGTAGTTGACTATTCAAAAACAACAAGATAGTAATCAATTTTAAAACTATAGCAATTCAAAAATTTTATTAAACTAAAAATTTACATATAAATATTCAAACAAAATATATTCTTTTAAAATTCTGGAAAGTTTTGTTTTTTACATTTTTTTACAAAATATTTTTATTTTTTTACATTCTTAACAAAATATTTATTATTTTTTTACATTTTTAACAAAACCTTTATTATTTTTTTACAAACAAAAAACAACACGATTTTTATGACCAGAATTAGATTTTTCATCATTTAATAGCCGAGAAAAATCATCTTGATAATTTGATGATTTTTTTTTTCATTGGGGTGGAAATCCTATTTCTTCCCTCTGGCCGTCGCTCATAAAATCCTATGTTTCACAATCAGCTGTATAGTCTTCTGTACTTTTATGAGGCTTTTTCTATCAATTTGCGATGGATATTTCCATCGGATGGGTTTTGGTTGTTAATTAGTCCACTACAAAATCTGTATATATATATATATATATATATATATATATATATATATATATATATATATATATATATATATATATATAAAGTAGTTTCCGGATAAGAAGGAATACTAATACGACAGCTCGGTTTCAATTTCTTAAATTTTCATTCTATTTTCGAATAGCTCAAAGGTACAAGACCTCGGTGTTAAATATTTTAAACTGAACTTCTCTGCAACGTTATTTCATCTAGTACTCTTGATGTATTAGGTAGTCGTCATGTTGGAAAAAAAAGATCCCAATGATCGAAAATTCCACTGCCCTTCATATAGCTGAGAATCTCCTAATTTATGGGAGGAACATTTTTCAAAAATATAGGAAATTTATTGGTAAACTGTTAACAAAAATAATTTTCTCCTAATTCCCATGCTGACATTGCTTACCAGAACAGCCGTTATCAAAATAAGAGTTTTGTTTTCTCCTCTCCAGAGCATGTATTGAAGATTAATTTCACACGATAAAAAGAAAAGGAAACAGTGATGTTTAATATGTGTAGCCCTCAATACTCGTAGACATCATAGATAATTGAGGTCTACGCCGGCAGATATCATTCTAATTTTAGACCTGTGTAAGTATTGCCGTAGGATATATCAAAATTGTCTTTCAACTTATTTTTACACGCGAACAATTTATTTCTTAAGTCGGAAAAAGTTCATTTTTTGTATGATTAGGATATTTAAATTTTTTGTTTTAATGAACAAAAAATATTGATAAGCTCTAACATGCAAATTTTGTGTGGTTTGTAGTTATAGATAATGTAAATGTATTATCCGATTATGTTTGAGAAAGATAACTAACGAATATTAAAACGAGAGAAATTGAAGGAGCAGAAAATTCCAACTAAAATGTGAAGAATACAAAAGAGTGAAAGATCCATATGGCTTTCCATATATTTGTCAAATGACATCCAAGGCCAAATTCAAGTCTACCGAAAACATCATTATGATTCATCAAATACATTTTTTAAATATTTTTTTTAAATATTTCTTTATATATCAAATATATTTTGTTGCACAAGTATCATAAAAATAATGGAGTTTAACCAAGGACTATGTTATTATACATAATTATATTAATATACACCCCTAAGAGGTACATTTTAATAATATATTAACAAGTTATCCATACGCCCATCAGGATTTTGATAAACGCAATATCTAAAGCAAAATGAAAAGAGATTTACGCGCGCAACTCAAAGTCCGTAAAAGAAGGAAAATATTTAGGGGCGAACGGGCAGGGAGAGAGTATTATAAAAGACTTATAGTATTGAAAGGATTTATAATATATAATATGTGTTGGTAAAGCTGAAACTAAATAGTTAATGAAATGATTATATGTATGTGCTGTAGGTTAAAGTTTTGTTCACGATCAAGGACTCCCGTACATCGTAAACAAGAACTACTGACTCGAGCAACAAAAAAATTAACAGAGACCGTATGAGCCAAGTTCTTTGGTAACTTGTTTAATTTATTCTGGATTTCAAACCAAAAAGTTTTGTTATTTTACCTAGTTATTTTATTAAAAATTGACATTTGGCAATTATTTTGGATTTCGAATAAATATTAGCATTGAATTTCATTGTTGATTTACTTTTGTTCTTCCACAATTTATTGATGACCTTTGAATCTTCTATTTTAAATTAAAAAATCCAGTAGTTCATTTTGGTTGGGTCCAATTTAAATTAATTGCAAATAAATATTTAATTCTGGCTCAAACTTGGCTGGCAAGACAGCTGGTAAACAGGCTTGCCAGACCTCCCGATTTCGTCGGAAGTCTCCCGATATGGAACGCATATTCCCGTCTCCCGATATATGAACCGTAACTCCCGATATTGAACAGTTTTAGATTTTGAATAGATTTTACCCATCTTGAAAGGATTTTTTTTTTAAAAAAAACCATAAAATTAAACGAAACTAAGAAAAATAGAGAAATAATATTTCTATCCTACTTATTGCTCGCTATTTTTTCCCAGAGGGATTTGTGATTTCACCTTTTCCTTATGGATTGGTGTTACATTTAATTTCAAAATGACGTGCAATGAGTTTTGAATTTTCATCTTTGTCTTTTTCATTCAATTCGTTGTATTATTTTGCTATTGGAGAAGTTTTTCTAATGTATCTATGATTTGGGGTCCCGTCACAAATATGGGGCCTTGTGCGCTTGCACTTGCTATAGTACGGTGCTGCATTCTGTGTATAGAGCAGGGAATTTTAATCCGAATTAGTATTGCCAAAATAATTGAGTAATTTGCAAGAAATAAGCAAGAAATTCATGTAAAAAATGGTTTTATAATAAATTTGTTTAATATGTTTTCTTGAAATTTTTTGTTTGAGGGCATTAGAAATTTTTACCGCTTGGATTGTCCCGATATTGACCTAAGTGGAAATATTTCCCAAAAAATTCACAAAGTTGAATTTGAAGCCGTTTATATAAGTGTTTGCTACTTCGAATACATGATCCGTTATCTGATCTTCTAAATAAACTTTGAGTGCAATGCAAGTCAAATCAGAAACAGCAAAAGTGACTCATAAAAAGATTGCTGATCTGAATTATTGTTATTTTTGTTCACAATTGGTGTAATTATTATTTCACTGCAATTATGATAATAACAAAAAGATAAGTGATCGAAATCAAAAAGATAAAAATAGTAATTTTTAATTACTAATTAAAAGGAACAATAAATAATGACATTTGATAGTAGTTGCTAATACTAGCCGAAATGGAATTGCAATTATGTCGTGACGTAAAGGTATATGAAATGCTGTAACATATTTGCCCTATTCTCGATTAATATTTCAGATCTAAATCCATCACCAAACCTCCATTTGATGGGAATGTAAGCGTAAAATACAAGAACCAGATGCAATATTGCTGTAACGTAAAAGATCATCCATTAAGGATGTCCTTAAGAATGGGACAATATGGAGGCAGTCCAAGTGCTTAGGACATTCCCAGCAGCTTCAGTTTTAATTTACATTTTCATTAAAATCTTCATACTTTTATTTCACAAACGTCTCAATATTATTCATACCTATGATAGGTTTTCAGTTTTTATTCTGCAGTACGCTATTATAATATAGTATTATGCTACTAACGTCATATCTAAATTTTGAATAGCCTACAAAATCTGCCACACCACTCGGTTAATTTTATTCAATTATCTAAATTTCTACTGAGAATAAATGGATGCTCATGAAGAGTGGTAAAAATAATAGATGCTCCTTAACACGATCACAATTACATGTATCCGAACGTAATAAATAGAAAATTTATCAAGATATTGAATCAGGTAAACAGTCTTGGGTGATATTTTATTTAACATTGAAAAAAATGCTTTCCAAACCTTTATTTATAAAAAATTAACCCTTTCCTTTTGAACAACACTAAATTGACTAACCAAATTATTTCAATTAAAAGATTGAAAATTCAAAAACTTAAACATCCGGAAATTGGAATTTATTAGAAAACAATAACAGAAAATATATACATTAAAAAGCTTGATCTGAGAAAGTGAAAGTATTACAATTCAGTTTTAGCATCGTCTTTCTTATCATCAGGTTGGGGAGGAGGTGCACCACTTTGTTGATATAACTTGGTCATAATTGGTGTAACAATATCTTCAACTTTCTTCTTTTGCACTTTAAATTCTTCAGTTTCTGCTTGTTGATTCTTCTCTAACCAACTAATAGCTTCATCAACTGCTTTTACTATAGTTTCTTTGTCTGAAGGGCTTAATTTAGCTCCCAATTTTTCTTTATCATTTACCTGAGTTTTCAATGAATAAGCATAACCTTCTAAGTCGTTTTTAGCTTCAACCTTTTCTTTCACTTTCTTATCCTGGTCAGCATATGTTTCAGCATCTTTAATCATTTTTTCAATGTCTTCAGTATTCAATCTATTTTGGTCTTTTTGAATGATGATTTTGTTCTTGTTTCCAGTACCTTTGTCTTCCGCTGATACTTTCAGAATACCATTAACATCTATTTCAAATGTAACTTCAATTTGTGGAACACCACGAGGTGCAGCTGGAATGCCAGTAAGATCAAATTTACCAAGGAAATGATTATCCTTAGTCATAGGTCTCTCTCCTTCATAAACCTGAATTGTGACAGTTGGTTGATTATCAGCTGCTGTTGAAAAGACTTGTGATTTTTTAGTAGGAATAACAGTGTTTCTTGGAATTAATTTGGTCATAACACCACCAACTGTTTCAATACCTAAAGTCAATGGGCATACATCCAAAAGAACGATATCTCCGGTTTCTTCAACACCACCAATAACACCGGCCTGAACAGCTGCACCAAAAGCAACAGCTTCATCTGGATTAATACCTCGACTGGGTTCTTTGCCATTAAAAAATTCTTTAACTAACTGTTGAACTTTAGGAATTCTAGTTGAACCACCGACAAGAACAATTTCATTAATATCCTCTTTTTTCATTTCAGCATCCTGTAGTACTTTTTCTACTGGTTTCATCGTAGATCTAAACAAATCCATGTTTAATTCTTCAAATCTAGCTCTTGTCAATGTTTCTGAGAAATCTTCACCATCGTATAATGATTCAATTTCAATTCTTGCACTGTGTGCATTACTCAATGCTCTCTTGGCCTTTTCAACTTCTCTACGCAATTTCTGAACAGCTCTTTTGTCATCGGTGATATCCTTTCCTTTCTTTTTCTTGTATAATTTAATGAAGTAATGCATTACTCTTTGATCGAAATCTTCACCTCCCAAGTGAGTATCTCCATTAGTTGCAATAACTTCAAAAACTCCATTATCGATTGTCAACAATGAAACATCAAAAGTTCCTCCTCCAAGGTCAAATACAAGAATGTTTTTTTCACCTCCTTTTTTGTCCAATCCATATGCAATGGCCGCTGCTGTAGGTTCGTTAATAATTCTCAATACATTCAATCCAGCAATTATTCCAGCATCACTTGTTGCTTGTCTTTGGGCATCATTAAAATATGCAGGTACAGTTACAACTGCATGAGTGACTTTCTTACCCAAGTAAGCCTCAGCTATAACTTTCATCTTACCTAAAACCATGGCAGATATTTCTTCTGGTGCGAAAGATTTAACTTCATTTCCTACCTGAACTTCCACACTTGGTTTATTATTTTTGTTTATAACTTTAAATGGAAAATGCTTCATGTCATCCTGAACAGTTTTATCGTTGAAATTTCTGCCAATAATTCTTTTGACATCGAAAACTGTATTTTCAGGATTTGTAGTTAATTGATTCTTTGCTGCGTCTCCAATCAACCTTTCACCTTCAGCAGTGAAAGCCACATATGATGGAGTGATTCTGTTTCCTTGATCGTTTGCAATTATTTCTACACGACCTCCTTTAAAGACACCAACGCTAATAAAAAATTTAAATTCAATGTAATTGTAAATTATATTCTTACCATGAATAAGTAGTTCCCAAATCTATACCAATAACAGTTCCATAATCTTCCTTTTTAGTTTTCTCCTTTTTATCATCGTCTGCAGCATAAATACTGCAAATCAATAATGAAATAAAGATAATTGTTATCGATTTCATCGATTCAAATAAGTTTCGTATTAAAGAACAATACAGAAATGATAGAAATAATATAAATAAATCCCTTTTATATGAATATATACACGTATAAGAGAATTATTGTGTGTTCTAATATTCGTGTGAAATTTTGATTGGTCGTAGATAATTCACGTAAAGTTACGTAAATAAACTTATACGATTAAACAATATTTGGTCTTCATGTTTGAAATTTTTTATATAGAGATTTAATTTAAAACTTTAATTAAAAAATTAAATATTAATTATAATATTAATTTATTTGAAATATAATAATTATTATTGTTTTTGAATCCTGATGTTTAATATTTTGAAAGGTTGCAATATAATTTAAAGTTTAAATGATTGGAATTAAATTAGAATCGAGTTTGAATTTTCTAAATTTATTTTGAATTTTTAAGTTTCACTATTTTTTTAATGTTTTATGAATAAATATTTGAATAATAATGTTAAAATTTATTAGTTTTTTTGAATTAAGATAAAAATACTTTCTGCTCAGGGATTTATTTATTCAAATAAATTAAAGTGATTTTCAATGATAAATTTAACTCAAATTTTGCATAATATAATTGTAGCAACTTAAAATGGTTATTTGAAATATTATGAAAATGCATTTATAAATGCAACATCAATATAAAGTTTTTTTAAGGTGATTTAAATTATTTCTGCTCTGTTTAATATTTTTAATTTATTTGATATTGTTTTCTTTTGTCATTTAAGTAAATAGATTACCATTAATGCGCTTTGTTTGATTTAGTTTTAAATATTCGTGAAATTAAGCAAAGAATTTTGAAGTAATCAAATATAAAGTTTTGTTAGTTTTAATTTTATATTAAGTGTAATGTTAAATATTAGTGTAAATTTAATTTATTTTGAGTTCAATTAGAAATGTCACACTATTTAATGACACTGTAAAGCAGTAAATTTTTAGAAAATTATTTTTAGCAATAATTGTGACTACTTTAAATAATAAATTAATTATTTTGATATTAAATTTAATAAATAACTAAAAAGATAATTAGATGTTTTGATAAAACGTAAACAATTTACCAATCGATTTATTTTTATTTTGCAAAAAATTAAACTTGTCAATAATCCAATAATGTCTCTGGTGTGCTATAATTTTTTTAAAATTAAGTTTTAAGTGTTTTTCGATCATTGAAATGAAAATTATGATTTTTTCAAGAGATCAATGTCTGTTTATTTGTCATGATCTTCACTTGAATGATTCAACGGAATTTACAACAAATAATTGTTCTTTATTTTCAAATTAGATTTACATGTACAATGACGCAATCATTTCAAATCTACTGAATCATCAATTACTCGATTAATAGTTTTATATTTGAATGTGTTCAGATAGGAATTTTATAAAATCTAGGTAAACAAATCGCAATGTTGATATTTACGTCACTATATGAGATGCCTCACTGGTGAACCTAATGGGATACAAGTCTTGCTAAATTTCTCAATAACCGATTTATAATGTCATGATGATGATTATCTTTGTTATTTCATAATTTCTTCAGCATGTATGCAGAGTTAGAACATAAAAAAGGATAAATGTACTTTTTTCCAAACAACCTAAATTTTCTGTCATGATTCTTGTTGGCTCTTCAAACCGTGAATGCTACATAGGTACGACAGATAGATAGGGTTGAACATAGTAACGGGATGATTCGGTTATTTTTATTTCGTTGTTTACTTGAATAACATACTAGCTTGATTAGCTCAATTGCTGCTAAAATATCTTGTAAATGGATGGGTAAACACCAATCTTTCTTTACTATTAGCCACTGACAATTTACCGGCTAGATCTAAACTCGGCGTGCTTATCCTGGTTCTATTTTCCATTCAAACAAGAAATTTGAGAACGAATTTTTTTGTTCTTTTTAATAAAGTACATCTTCAAAAAAATAACCGTAAAACATAATTTTTAAAACTCGCTTTTTATCTTACTCTTAAATTCTCTTAAAATTAAAATTTCTATATGCGTGCTCAATGCTATGAAATATGCAATTCAATGTATGCGGTTTGCCTTCGCCATTGCCTTTAATGCGCCTTTAATTATAATCGGTTCTCTAATCATATGATTTAACTTTGTTTTTAATTTAATTTCAGAGCTGAATTTTAATTCACCCGTTTGAAATGCTGTTATGGCCTGCATTTTTAACAACGACGCTTGGTTCAATTTCCCGCATTGTCCATTTTATCAAACACTCTTGAACTTTTGCCTGTCTCAGGTCAAATTCCTGATACACATGATATTTAACGTTATCAATTTTCTAAATATTCGGATATGCCTCCGAACAACAATCCATATCTACTACTGAATAGATTTTTCCCATTTCAGTTTGCGAGCAGCCAATGCTACTATTGAAAAGGTTTGGGTGAACGCCCCACATAAAATAATAAGCATAAACATTATCCATGGAAATACCATTGTCTTTCTCATTTCATTATTGACTCTACTATTTAGCCTTCTCTGCCGAGAACTACACATTCCTTCATTCTCTTTTTCCATTTTCCATGACGATCTCAACATTTCCCAACCTCCATTATCTCTAGTTCAGTTTCCAAATTTTTCATTCAATATCTTAGCTGCTTTATTTTTCAAATTTTCTAATCCACCTGGCTTTATAGGAGTATGTGTTCCCACATCAAAAACAATAAATATCAACCCATTTACTACCGATTCTCTGTTTAATCCCAATTCATTAGGTTTTCAATTACTTTCATATCACAGAACTCATTTGACCCACCATATTTTTGTACTACTTCTAAAAGTCGAGCTCTTAAAATTTCACTAATTTCCCTCAAATAATCTTTAATTTCTGCCTCAATTTCGAACGTTGGAAACAATATTTTCATTAATCACCCTAAATTTCTCCTTGTAATGTCTATCTCATTTTCTTTCATTACCAATTTTACCCAATTTATTTTAATTTCGCTTAAGTTCTGTAGGCAGCCATTCAAATACAAATGGCACCCTCAGTTTTAATGAAATCCCGTCAGTCCTGCACAAAGATTTGTATTATATTTTGAAAATTTATAATATCATTGATATAAATATGTGACTGAGATGACCTCTCAAAAAAATGATTAAAGATAATGGCTAAGATTTATTTTTAAAACATGAAAACACTATGTAAAATAAAGTATAAAGTAATTGGAAAGAAAAATGAAAAATAAATACAAACTTCAGATCATGAAAAAAATGTGCACCGACCGGGATTCGAACCCGGGTCACAACCATAGAAGGGTTGCATGATAACACTTAGAATTTTATTAAATATAACAATTCTGATTTACATTAAAAAGAGTATGCTTTACAGGAAACATGCAGTTCATACTGCAATTACAAGGAAGAAAGAAGAAATCAAATGAAATATCAATAGTATTTGTTCTACCAGTTTTTGATGAAATTGACGATTTCTAAACTTTCTTTTGCGATTACTGGTTTTTATTTGTAAGTTCGTCGGATTCGTCTTTCCGGCTTTGCAAGAATTAACTTGCAGAAATTGTCGATTGCTCAGAATAAAACAGATTTTGATTCCTGTCTTATTGTTCACCCGAAGCGCTTGGTCTAATTGCAATGTGTTTCCATCTATATATTACTGTGGGGTTAGTGGTGTTTTAACCTTAACCCCTAGCATATAAATGCTTTACTGACTGCCACTGGTTACCCGTTGCTAGGCAACTTTGGTACTGTAACCAATGGTTCTGTGACCGTCAAAGGTGAGCTTTATTTCTAAAACCGCTAAAACCCGGTCAACAGCTGGTTCAGCGAGCTACCGTTAGAAGATGTGTATTTGTCTTGCTTTTAGATCCCTTACTTTCTTTTTATTCTTTAGCCTTTCCGTTTATGTTTCACTTCCCAAATGAAAAATGCACTGTCAATAATACGATATCAGAATCAAACAAATAACCAAATTACAACACAAAACATTTATTCCGGTAAAAACACAACTTTCTATTTATACGCGAAAAATAACAATGACATTCATCACAAAGTCAATCACGTTCAGTTAGCTCGTTTTTGGAGCTTTCTGCGCTCTCGCTCGGTTTTTCCAGGCCTCGTGTGGATCTTCGGGTTACCGGTTATTTGCTTGGACCGATTCTGCTCTTGGTAAGCCACTTACGCGGGAGCAAATACTAAGGGGTAAGTGACCGCACTCCCCTCTTGGCTGGCCACGACGGCAACTTCCATTCCTCGAATTTGGACTTTTTGGACCTGATTTAAAGTCTTTTCCTCTTGCCAGCTTTTCTGAGCCGCCGTGAGCCTTTGGTAAATTTTCTTTACAGGAGAAGGCTCGATCCATGTGGCCCTCGTTCTTTGCAGTTCTCGGTTGAACTGCACACACTGCTGGTGGAGATTTGTATTTTCTTTTCATAACTTTTTCAATTCTTGGCCAATCTCCTTTATTGCGCCCACTGCTAAATTATAATCGATATTAATATTTAGTACATTATATAATTTCGTATCACTCTAATCAGCAACAACACAAAGTTGATACATATATTCTACTTGTGTAACCCCTTGATAAAACCATTATTCTCAATAATTAATAACATTACATATTAATTCCCTTTAGTTATTTTATTGTTTTAATTAATTACTAATTTACTTTTTAATTTAATGTCGCTGTGACTTGTTTAAAATCCAATTTGTGATTTTATTTCATACTTTTAAGTAATCTTTATTAAAAGTCATGTTTAGCATCAAATTTAGTAATTTATTTAATTTTCTATACAATATTCATTACAGGTTAATTTTATTTATTGAACCATTTATTCACATTAGTGTTCCTTTCTTCAAATTTCAAAGAAATATTAATTTTACAAGATTGGAAAGCAATAACAAAACGTTTATTTCAAATCACAAGTTTATTTACAGTGTAAATGCATTTCTGGGTTGTCCTTCGGTAATCTCGGCGATTGATTTCTCGTCTCAGCGGACTACGTGCATAGGTATGATCATCGTCCCGATCTGTCAAGATATTCAAAATTTCTGGCTGCAGTAGCTGCTTGGGTACTACCAAGTGTACTGGTGCGTCGATGCTGAGGAGCGCTGGATCCTCCGGTTTGAATGCCACCTTGTAGTGTGGGAGGTGACCATCTGAACTTGGAATAAGACCATTTGCTATATCGGTATTGATTCTCGCCAATCGTCGGCGCTGATTATTCGCTTTCCAACGATACTTCCTCTCGAATTATTTGAATTGCTGAAGTATATATTCTGCTTCGTGCCGGGCTTCTCAAGTCGGATTCCACCCGGGCTCTCTCTTAATAGCTACACTGGGTACTTCGACGTCTCGGTCCTGTTCTACATTTCGGTGGGGCCATTCTTGACTTACATAAGTAGAGAGTGTCGATATCTTCCGGCGAATCTGCTGGGGATCGTCAGAGTAGTCCTGGCATCGTCGGTCCAGTTGTTGCGGGAAGTGCCAGGTACTAATGAATATATATTTTAAATCTTACATTATTTTTATTATATCTTGAGTTAAACCGATTTATTATAATATTTTGGAGAATTTTAAAGACAAAATTACGTGGTCTTCCTCAGCATAGCTTGGTTCAATTTTCTCCATATGGTTGGTTTCATGAGGATTTACGTCTCTTCGTTTGGGCTTATTCATATTTGTATTCGGCATATTTTAGATGAAATGATATGGTCGCGTAAACTGAGCGCGTTATATATCCATCCAGTGGTTGTTGATGATTCATTAACGTTCACGGAGGAGGCATGTGAACTATATTTCAAAAATTGAATTTGTTCCAACATTATAGCAATTGTTTACTAGTAATTCTAGCAAGTACTACCTATCCATCCGATATATAAGCGATTTTCGACTAACTACTGTTTATTTCATTGTTAATTTTAGAGCGGTGATTCAGCTGTCAGTATATGCTGGAACTCTGCTAGTTATGCCATTAGTAAGTGTGTCTGGGCAAGTGTGTATGTTTATTTTGTTTAATAGTTCTGCTTCATACTTTAGTTACGTAATTAAATTCACGCTTGGACTCTAACCTTAGTGGAGTTAAGATGCCCTAATCCAGTCAAAGCTATTTAATTCATTTGCACCTGCTATTTTCCAGTTCATCGGGTGTCGGCCAATTAACGAATCGGTCATTTAAGCTTGAGTGGCATCGCGAGTAATAGCAGAAATTCTATTCTCGTAATTTTGTATGCTTTCTTAATTATTAAATCATATTTGTAGGGTCTTTATGTTCACACTTTCTGTAGCGAATTAATTTTGCTATATGTACCGCAATTCAAGAGTAGATTTGTTATGTTGATGACGTTGGAATTCAATAACGAAACTTTACAGTGGGGTACGGAATTAATGTTGTAATTTAAAATCCAAACTCAAAATGGGAAAATACATTGTATAGAGAACAAGCTAGAAATAGATCATAAATAAAATTATTAAGGTTCGGATTATGTTTTTAATTTAGATTGTGTCCTTGATATTTGTTCTATTTACAATAGCTGGGCCTTGAGTCCTAATTTAATCGTCGCTATCCTTTGACCCGAATGGATTCAAATAGTTTATTAATTTCATTTTTCTACTCGTATACTTTCGACTGACATTTTTGCGCGTAATTAAAATGGGCTATTAGTACTGTCGTTTTGATAGTGATTCGATTGAATTATGACCCCTGTTTGAACTCTGTCTCCATTTAATGGGCGTATATTTCTCATTCCTACATGTTCAAAGATATTACGGTTGCTTTCATGAGATTATTGACACGGTACCTATAAGGATAATTTTTTTAAATTTATACTTTCGGCTCGTCCATCATGATTAACTTTGTCTGTTTAAATGTAGCGCTATTAACTTACCTCTTTCATAATATAGTTTAATTGAACTTCATACTGGGTCTTTCGAAATGTGTTTTATGGAGTTAATTTCCTAATTTCAGTTTATATTCATTAATTTTTATTCTACTCACGATTAGAATTTCATTTTTTGCCTTTATATTAATATAACGTCTTGATTATTGCATCGATTTCCGCAAATCTTCTTTCCTTTAACCAAAAGTTGACCTTAAGATATATGTATTTTCATGTTAAATTTTATGAGTACCCACTGGACTACTCAGTGTAATAATTTTAGCCTATGTGTTTCGAAATTTAGATAGAATTTTCGGGAGTTGGGTGAAAGCGAGTCAGCCAAAAGACTGGTTCCCGATCTTCCCACTGCCCCTATAAGTATAAATGATTTGACGTTCGAGCCCGTCGTCACTCCCGGCGAGGTCTCTCACGGGCACGAGCTATTGGTGGATTAACCGCACTTACGCCACTCGGTAGTTATGTGTGATTTTAATTACTTGCGGTTTGTGTGGCTGTGGGACGGAAAAATTTCGACAGAAGAAAACTCATATAATTGCTCATAACATATTGACATTGCATAATTACATCGCTTCAATAGCACATTCATAATATTCACTCATACTCACTTCAATAGTTTTCGATAGTTCCTGATAATAATAGTTCGAGACGTTTGTTCCGGACGCTTTGTGATACAATACTGTTTTTTCTGATAAAAAACGCAAGAGTTTTTTTACCAGAAAAGTGATCCCTCACAAGTGAATGAATTCTATGAAAATGAATTGGTATTTATACCTGTTTTGTGACCATAACCTTGCGTGTTAATTTTAGTGCGATAAAACAAAATTTGACCTTGAAATTATTTGTGTTATCTAACTTTAATTTTTATTATTTTCTTAATTTAATTTGACAATTTCTTAAATTTTTAATTGAATTCTTTCCAACTAAAATTATTTTGTTTTGATTCAAATTTTCCATTTATTTTTTGCTTTTACGTAAATAGTCATTTTTCGGTCAAATTTTTATGTTATTTTGTTATTTTTATGTTAGTTTCATGCTAATCTTGGTGCACTTTGTTATTATTTTAATTTATTTTTATGTTTTTGATTTTATATCTTAATTGTATCTTTCTCCCATTTTAAGGTTGTTTATTTGATGTTTATGGGTCTGATTTTAAATCTGCATGTTATGTTTGCGTGCTATTTCCAATTCATTTAAACAAATTCATGTCCTGGCCCAACATTACAAAAATAACTTTTACAAATTGTAAAATTCATGTGAACCATATTTACAATAAAATAAAATATACAACATTGAAAGGTCCAAAAAACATTTAAGTATATACATCAAATAACAAATAATTATCCTAATTCTAATGGCAATGCTAAATTAGATGTTGAATTTTATTTTATTTACAATAGTGATTATTTTGATTGATTGCAGAAGTTTGATAGAATTCCATGCACATGGTAATATATATTTTTGCAGAGTGTAGTATATTGCTCATTGCGCATTCTTTAAGCAGACCTTCTGTTTGTAGTGGATCAATACCAAGTTTGCAAATCAGCTCATAAGTTGAAGGAGAGATTGATCCTTACGCTCCAATAATACAAACGTGAAGCTCTACCTTGTAATCAGGTTTGGCAGCCTGTAATTCACCCTAAAGCAAGCTATATTTTTCAATATTTGCCTTATCAGTCAAGTCAAAATAAGAAAGAGAATCCACTGGACACTTGACACCAATCATAAATATTCTCTTTCTCTCAACGTCAGTTATTATTAAGTCAACACGCTCTTCAGAATTCAGGACAAGAGAACAAGCATGGTCAACAACGACAATAAAATTAGGATTTTTTAAATTACCCGTTATTATTTTAAGGCAGTCATTGTGTCTTTCTAATGTAAGAATTTAATGGATTTTACATGACTGTAAGGGATGAGACATAGTTTCATCCTTTTTCTCATAACATCGACAGAGTCTAGAATCCCCTTTCCTATTAAGATTTGCATGGATGTTCAGAGTATTAGTTCGCGCTCGAGGTAAAAAGTTCCATGCAAATTCGCCAAGTTAGCTTTTAAAAATGGCTTTGTTAATTTGAGGAAATAATTTAATAGCCGCTGCAATCATGTCGCTTTTATTGCTCTGTTCCCACTTTGACATGAGTCGTCCAATGCAGAGTGAAAAATATTGGAAATTGCTTTTCTATGTAATTTGTTTAAAGAGGTAAAATAAAGTATAATATCATTAATATAAATATGTGACTGAGATGACCTCTCAAAAAAATAATTAAAGATTATGGCTAAGATTTATTTTTAAAACATGAAAAAACTATGTAAAATAAAGTATAAAGCAATTGGAAAGAAAAATGAAAAATAAATACAAAATTCTGATCATGAAAAAAATGTGCGCCGACCGGGATTCGAACCCGGGTCACAACCGTGGGAGGGTTGCATGATACCACTACACTATCGGCGCTTCTTTTTAGTTTTTATTTTTATATTTTAAAACTTTAATGAATTTTTTTTTCATTTTGATATTTTTTTTATCTATACACCGCAATAAAAAAGTTTTTGAAGCTTTGAATTTCGAAAAGTTGCCTATTGACTTTCAAATATATTTAAACTTACTACTTACTATAATAAATAGAATAATTAATAGAATAATTTACTCAAATTTAATATATTAAAATATATTTTCTTTTACAATTTATGAAGTTGATCTATTTTCTTTAAAATGTCATTATTGTAAGGGCAAGCATGGACTGGGCCGGCGGGACAACTGGAAAATTCTAAAAAGTCAGATGAAAGACCCATGAATTTAAAAAATATATAAGAAATGTAAAAAATTAAATAATGTTGTTAAATAATAGTTTTCAATTATTTAATATTTATTTGCTCTACTTTGTAATATTTAATAATAAAAACCTTTTGCTATTATATGTTCTGTAAATTTTTTACTATTCTAAAATGGCCGTTTTAAAAACGTTTGTCAGGACCAGTAAAGCCGGTAAGTCCCCTACTAGGCAAGGACACTTTTTGGTAACTCTTCATAATAATATATTACATTAAATTATTTACAAATCACCAAATGAAGAGTATTACATTTCCACGAAATTTATAAAATTTCTATGGTCAACTTTAGTGTTGATCCTAACAGATTTTGCTTATTTGGATTAGTTTATTGAAATCAAATGACGTGTAAGAAAGTGTTAAAAGTACTAAATTGGGTAGTTTATTATTGGTATTATAATAATAATAATAATAATAATAATAATAATAATAATAATAATAATAATAATAATAATAATAATAATAATACTAATAATAATAATAATAATAATAATAATAATAATAATAATAATAATAATAATAATAATAATAATAATAAATTAGTTAGTGAAAAGGATTTGCGGCCTCATTTGTTGTTTAATAGCAATCTATTCAATGGAGAAATTAGCAATGGATATGTAAGTAAAAGTAAATTTTATTAACACAAAATTAACATAAATAAATAAATTAAGTAAAATTAATTTGAATGTGTAAATATGTCAAGTAAAATTAAGATAAATAAAAATTAAATATTAAAAAAATTAAATTAAATATATAATCAAACTCTGCTAAAATCGGAATTTAGTATTTTTACGTCATTCAACAATTGCAATAAATCAAGGAAGCGCAAAACATCTAGATTCAATGTTTTTCTTACGTTTTCCTTCATTTCTATAACTCTGCAAATTGTTGTACCTGATCCAAATAATATTTGGCCTATGAGACATCTGTTGGCCATCGAAATTTGAACCTTAACCCAACATAATCATAAAACTTTTCTTCAACGACAACAAAGACCATTGTAAGAAATTTGCTTTATTCGCAGCACTTCATGACTTTTATAGTTTTCTTTCCTTGCTCAACCACAAGGTTATGATTTTTTAAAACCTTTTTGAACCTTTGAACCATTTTTGAAAAATTTCACCAACCAGAATTATTTGAATGCTTTAATTTCTTTTTCATCTACTTTCATTTGGAAGTCGATCAAAAAATTAAAAAACTTACGATATAAATAATTTTGTTGAATTTTGATTGGTTGTAAAACATTATATATGATATAATTATTCGCGTTTTTTTATTATGTAAATTATGAGTGGGATTATCGTTTTATGTCTATTAAGTTATCTATGCTTTACATATGCATCTAATATCCTAAAATGTGCTGTCGATTCTTTGAAAGAGCAAAGAGAATATGTTGTAGTTTATAATGACGATTGCTTAAACGTCACCGGAAATTCGTCCATTGAGAATAAACGAATTGACCAACTGAAATACAAAAAGGTGCCGGAAATAACATTACTGAAGATAATTTCTGGGAGCGGAATCAACAGTTATCAATACTTCACTTCGGCCGACAATTATTCCTTTTCAATTTTTGACTATGTCAAATTCAATGACACGAATTTCAAAAGTAGACTTTTGGAGAAATGGAACATTGTAAAGCCAGCAATGATGAATGTCACTCTAAAAAGTAAAAACGGTTTGATATTGGCATGGCTTTTGTTTCAGGTATATCCCAGCGATTCTCTGGACTCGTGGTTCAGTAGTTATAATTTGATAAATTCATATCCATGGAAAGTTTCTAAAATATTATCAATTTACTTTGACTATTTCAGTGCAAAAGGCTACCAAAATCCACCGTTATTGTGCCGGTCGTTTTATATAAGGAAAAATAGTGGTAAACTTTGCAGTGGAGATAAAGGGATTTTATCAGTGTTTGAAATTGTACCGGAAACTTGCGCATATATTTTAACAAATGTTTCAACAAATACTGGCCCGTCAATTACTTATGTGGTGAACGTTGACACTATGGGATTCTGGAACCAATCAGTCCAATTTGCATATTCAATGGAACTGATTGGGATTTACGATAATACTGTTAATTTATATTACCTTGTATAGACCCCCCCCCACCTTCTGAGGACTCGCGTCCAAGTCATCATGTCAGTGAACGAAAATTCTTGTTAACAATTTTATGAATAAGAAGTGATTTCAATCTTATTAATTCTATAAAAAAATTAATATTATTACTCGATAAAACTATTTTCAAAATATGATGAAAATAAAATTATTAATTGTTTTTTGTTCAGTATTGATCTGTGTGAGGTGTTTTCAGCAGAAAATTGAATATTTCGGATGATTTGTCAGAGTGATTTAAAATGAATTTAAATAATTAAAAAATAATAAGTTTTTATTAGAAAAGTGTTCAAAATTATAATTAATAATAGTTTGATAAATTTTTAAAATAGTTTAAAAATTAAATTTAAAATTCTTTAACTTTTATTAAAATTTTAAATATTGAATTTCTGTGATAAATTGTTTTGAAATTATTTGGTTCAATGCTTGGAAGTTTGTTTAAATATTAAACAATATTGAATTAGAAATAGATTTTTGGAATATGAGTTCTTTTAATGCAAATGCTATTCAAGATTATTTAGAAGATATTTTAGCAACTTATGGCAATCTGTTTTTCTTTTCTTTCAAAATTTCATTTATTTTCATTGCGACAATAAATGGAAATTTTTAGTTATGATAAAATCTCTGACAGAACTTAACAAGAAGGGAATCTAATAATGCATTTTATAATTTATTAAAGATTTCAAAATTTATTGTTTATTCACAGTTTTCAAATAATGAGTATAATTTTACCTCACCAATATTATGAGCTAAAAAACGTTGAATACTTCATTCTACAAATTGGCACTTTGTTATGGAAGCGGATTAAGTCATATATTTAATGGTTTACGTTATAAAAAATTTAAAAATAAATATTTCAGAAATTATTTAATTTTTGAATATATAAGAATTCATTATGAGAATGAAAATTTGTGAGTAGCATATAAAGAAATTTGGTTTTGAAGCTTTTCAAAATTAACTGATTGACTAGTCAATAATTTTGAACAATAAAAACAACAAATTTTATTAAAAACATACATTTTAATCATTTTTATCATTATTTGAAATTAGAATTTTCAGTTTTCAGAGATTTAAAAGTTCCTGGTAAACTTGCGAGATTTATGGATAATTTTGCCCTTCTTCTATTAGCTGAAAGGTTTAAAACATGGAATTCAGAATCATCATCTAAACACGTTTTTTCAGAACATCTTATATAGGGCATTTTAAAAAAATCTAACTCGTTGTATTTTAAGCCAAGAGGCATATTCTCCGGTTATGTTTTTACGGTTCTTGTCAGTGATTCTTCCAGCTGTTTTTCTAAACTGAAATCATTTTGAATTATCTGCTCACGTGAAAATTGTTTTTTCTACCACACAGTTCTATTAATTCATAGTAATATTGAGGATACCTAATAATAAAATTTAATAATTATTAAAGTGAGCAAAATTGTTGGAGAAAGAATATAAGGTATAGAGCATGTCACTCCAGAATTTTGGAAAGTAAGAGCAAAGGTAAGAAGTAAAAAACGATAAACGAAATGGTAAATAAGTGAGAATATCAAACAATGTAATACGACAAAATCATTCTTAAATTATAAGTATGTTGGGATATTAAATATTCGTCGATGGATAAATCTCTCGGTCCGACTCTTTGTGTTCAATAATCAATAAGACAACATCCCAACAAAGAAATCTTTATTCATAAATATTCAGCACAGGATATAATTCTTTAATAAATCAGTAAACACCTTAAGGGTATCACTTAATAAGTCGATTGCAATCTGATTAGATTTTATATTCGTTTCTCACGTGCACTTTGCTCTCAAAATAATCAATTTTTCTCTTCTACAAGCAGGCTACTTATTTTTTTGTCAGTTTCTTTTATTACTTTTGGGTTGCCATTAATTTAGATTAAATTTGAACAACAAGTTTTTATGGGTCGGATAATTTATTGCCCAATTTGCTTATCCTGGGAAACCCATTACGCTGACGTTCAGCTCAGTGGCCCTTGATTAATGAAGGAGAAAGATGAAAAAGAAAGAGGATGACCACAAGATTTTGACGACTAGGTTCTTCTAGTGGTGGTTATGGAAGAGGACAAAAGCCTAACAACTCGAATACCCACGACTTCAATGTCAACCAATCTATGATCGTTTTTCCTCTCCAAAAGCTCAGAAAATGTGTGGAAATTGGTTGGATGGGTTCCCCGCGAACTCTCGCTTTTAGACTATTAAGTATAGTTTTTGGAAACCGTGTTTGGAAGATCACCAGCCGATTTGGAGTTAGATAAAAACTATAGAGAAGCCAGAGAAATAACAGAACCTTCAGACATTCTTTTGCTCAAAGTATCGACCATTCGAAGTATGATCTGGGTAGTCTTCCTTCTGTAAATATATTCAATTGATATAAATGTGGATGGGATTAATCCAGTGAATTCGTTATATAAAAGAAAATCAACTCTATTTATTGGGTTGTTTGTTGTTTAACCAAGGAAGTTTGCAGAGTCAAGAAACCAAATTCTATCAGAACCCAAAATCAAGCGATCAGAAACATTTTATTCCTTTGTGAACCACCTGATGAACCAGTTCTGTCGTTCTAATGATATTTACAAATTCAGTAGGTTGAATGTACAATACAATAGTCACAGTTTGGTTATTTTTACAGTCAAAATAACGGACTAATAGAATACAAACGAAAAAAGAATTTCAATAGGTCATGTGCAAAAAAAAGTTCAATCTGATTTTATCATTGTTTCCTAAAATCCCCTAGGATTATTCCCGTTACCTCCTGATTTACAATAGATCGAATTCAGTTATGTAAAGTGAAAATAAACTTTGCGACTCTCATTGTTTCCTCTCATTCAAAATTTTTTGGACTCCGGTTCCATCTATGAATTCTTTGTACAATTAATTTTTTGGAAAAATCTTACAAAATCTCAAAGGAATTAAACACGAAATCTTAATATGAAAAGGGAGTTCAAATAATGATATAGGCATTAATTCCAATTTAAAATATTATTTTATATATTGGGTCTCCTCATAGCAAGGTGTGCGGAAACATATGAAAATATTATTTATATAAATTTAGTTTATTATTTTTGTTGAGGTCATTATTAAAATAACTGAAGTAATTTAGGTCAAATAAAAAGAGTAAATAAATGATACTGGAATCTGGAAAATGGATCGCGAAGGTAATCCGTATCAAGGTGCCGCACAAAGTGTTATGATTGGGGGAAAATATACATGAGAATTTGTGGGGAAAAACAGGAAGTTGTTTATTAATTAACTAGAAAAAAGTAAAATAAGAATAGAGAAATAAGAAAAGAAGAATAAATAAAATGAAATAAATAAAAGTATGTGTTGAATGGTGTATCAAAAATTCGATTTTTCAAGTAAAATCTAAAGAAAAGGCTCATATTAAAAGTTTGAGGAAACTACTTGGGATTTTAATATTTAATGTTGAGAATACTGTGATAAATTCGAGGAAATATGTTTTGAATTTGTTTTACAGCAAAGAATTTATTTTTAAAAAAATATATTTGTAAAGTTAAATTAAAATTTTTTAACAAAAAATGATATTAAAATTTTTAAAATGTAATAATTTGTTTGAATATATAAATTAAAACCAAATTATTTTGGTTGTTTTTTTACCTGGTGATGAAAGTGAATCTGTCAAAATATATCACAAAACGTGTTTGTATTGTGCTTTCTTGTAATTTAATCATTGTCATGTTTATTAATAAATTAATAGATGACACAGTAGAGTAGAATCCAAGAGGAAAGTAGCACATATGCATCTTGATCAACACTTTCATAAATGGCTGTCATAAATGTTGAGGTTGTGATTACATCCTATTATGTAGTCTTTATACAATAAAATCAGAACAACTATGTCAAACTAAAAAAAGAAAGAAGAATCAAACACGTTACAGTTTTGTATTAATTCGAATGTCATAATAATATGATTTACTATGGAAAAATTTCAAGATAATTGACAGATAATTGAATCTATGGAGTTTTAGAGTAATTCCAGGAAAATTAAAGCCTCAAAAGTCACCATAGAAAGTGTAAAGTTGCGGAGAAGTATTACAATAAGCACAGCAGAGAAACGATGTAAAATGACATTATTATTGTTTAATGTTTAACTTGATTTAACTTATAAATTTACTACTTCTTATGAGTCAGTAGAATAAATAATATTTAATTAATATTTATATTACATTGCAATTTAGCTATTAAAAAAAATTGAAACATTTTATATAATTTTAAAATTTCATTACATTCAACTTTCTATATTTTTAAGCCGCTCAGGGTTTTGCTTTCTCTTATCTTTACTATTTTTGAAGGAGGACTTATGTAGAGTGAGTTGAAGCAGAGGTGTTGTTCTGAGATATCGTTGCTCCGAAAACTTTGGTGCCTGATCCAGTGTGGCATTAGCTCACATTATACTTTATCCTTACTCATGCATTGTTGGGTTTCATACTGTAGTAATGAATTTATAAAGTAAAAAATATACTGGTAATCAGGGGCGGATCGAGGGATCAAATCGGCCCGGGCGATTTGGATGATTCGGCCCAGGCTTGTTGGTCATTTAATTGGAGTGTCATTAGGGGTATGCTGCCAAATCGAGACGACAATTTTCTCTTTATTTTTGTAAATAGTTGCTAACACATTGGTCCAAAACGTGCTATTAAGCGATGCCGATTGCTCGATAGGTCGATCTGCCTGTGATGATAACCATTCACAAAGTGTGCGTGAATACAGCACTAGGTCAAGGATAATCACAATATTGTTAACGCCTTAAATTGTTAAAGAATGTGAAACAAATCAAAAGATTTTTGATGAATTAAAATATTGAAAACAAATGGTATAGTAAATAAAAATCTTTCATTCACATAAAACGTGTAATATTGATATTATATGATCATTTTGATTCAACAACTAAAATTTAACCTCCCCAGACCCTGTATACATTACATTCTTTCCTTTTTTGAAGCCGTTTTCAATCATTTTTATAATGACATGTACATTGAAATGTTTATGTTATATTCTCCAAAAATAGTCTTAAAAATTTAAGGCAGCAGTGCCCAACCTAGTACCATTGGAGACTTTCAAATGCCCATGGATGTTTTCTAAAATTTTACCAGTTTAATATCTTGGAAACATATTGAAATTATCAGCCCCCTTGACCATTTTCAATTTAAGCGATCTTTTACGAATTAATGAGAGGGGAGCTTTATGTTTTAAGGATTGCAAATAACACAATTAATCACGATTTTGAAGTGTAGCAAAAAGGCAAAATAATAAAATAGTTGTGCTTTAGAATTCTGGTTAAATATTTCTCAACGTTCAAGAAATTATCATAAAATAATTTGATTTCAACATTAAATTTAAAGAAAAACTCTTCAAATAAAATTTTGATAAAAAATTTATTATCACAAATATCCTTCAGAAAACACTTTGGATTGAAGGATTTGCCTGATTATTTAGACCTAATATTGGTTATAATGTTTCTAAATATGGAACATTTTTCGTTCTTTTTGTGCCAATGTTGGATGGGCTATCGGTACGCATTCAAGAGCAAACTTAACTTTTCAGTTATATTATCAATGGCTTCATATACAGAAAACTTCGGTTTACGAAGAAAACTTTCATTGAAAAGGGCCTTTGTAGAAAACATCGAAATCCAATTTCTAAATCAATCAACAATGCTCACCTTTGAACCGCTTGAAATGGTACTTGGTTCCTCGCTGAAATTATTTTCTGAATCCTTTGCTTAAAATAAGTTGTCTTTAAATAGATTTGGTAAATTTTTGAATTTTAATTTTATTGAATGTGAATAAATAAATATTCCAGATTCCGTAATTAGATATTAATTAATTGAATTAACTAATATTTTATTCTTTCTTTTGTTTTAATTAGAGTTTCGATGGTTTTGTTATTTTAAACATTTAAAGAAGAAACTTGATACACCTTCATAAACGAAAAGATTGCAATGATTTTAGCACAGCACTTTGAAATACTTTAATGTAATGGTTTGCAATTTTTTGCAAAAAAGCGATGTTTTGTATTTTTGCATATTTAGGTTTTAAAATATATGTTACATAAACTCATAAGATAAATATAATGTATAACTTGTAACAATGTCGTATTAATAATACATAATTAAGCAGTTAAATGTGAGTTATCAAACTTTGCAGTGGCGTAACCAAGAATTTATGAAGGGGGGGTTGGAGTTAAGAAATATTTATTAATATTATGGTCAATCATTACAAGCGTGGATGAATGAAGGTGTCGAAGGCTCGAAATAATGACGTCACTCGCTGATTCCATAAAGTACGGAGATAACGTATAGGACATCAGACAAACATAACCAAAATGAATAATCACAATGTACTGAGAGTACAGACAGATGTTACTGTATTGCATTTACAGTAAATAAAATAAAGGAAAAAAGTGTCTTTTGTTTATTTCTTATTTAGGTGGATGAACTTTTAGGTATTTGACGTCGACAAATATTTATACGTGAAAAATTTAGTGGTGGAAGGTTTAAACCTCTGGCTACGCCACTGTCTCCTTGCCATCTTAGAGAAAGCTTATAGCCTTCGTTAAAAAGTATGTTATTACTGATCGTGCAATTAAAAACCTTTTTAATTTATTAAGCGGGAAATTGAAATTTTTTTCTAGAAGAATGTTTGAAAATTAAAACATTTTCTCTTCAAAAATATAGAGGTCCTCAAGACTTTTATTTTTGCCTACCAAGTTTTTTCCATATTTTCATTTAAAGATGGTCAAAAATATGGAAAAAAGAATTTTTTGAATTTGTTTCATCAAATGCTTCGGATCATAGATTACATTTCTGATGTAATTTTATTTCCGCCTCGTTTCTACATCAGTTTCCTTTGATTGAATACGTAAGTGATTTAATGTAAAGATGGTGATATTATTGATAAAGTGAAAGCCATGTAGTTAGATACGTATTACTACCATGCGGTTGATTAAACCATTCCTACTTCAAATTTGATACTTTGCTATTGGTATATAGAATTAGCAATTGAGTTATTGAATATGATGGACTGTGTATTTGGGAATAGTCTCCACATTGGCTCTACTGTAATACTTACTTTGCTTTTAAAAATGTTACTATTTTTACTGCATTCACCATACTGTCCGGACCTTGCGCCAATAGATTTTCATCAATGGATTTCCATGTCGAACCAAATGAGGGGCATAAACTTCACCAACGATGAAAACCCCATAAACGGGCTCATCTGTTTCTTCAATATACAATTAAAAGATTTTTAGCGAGGCGACATGAACAAAATGGTTGATAGATGTGAACAAGTAGCAAATAATGATCAGGAATATATTTTTGATTAATTTGTCGTTATGAATATTGTTTTCTTCAATAAATCTTACAAACAAAAATACGCGGGAACTTATTACATAAACTAATTCATTGATGAAAATCCCTTTGATCGACCATGGTGAACACAAACTCAGTTTGTTTTCACATCAATTAATTAAACAAGTTTTAAAACTATTTTTTTTAAACAAATACTTTACGTTAAATTTAAAATGATTAAAATTACGATCAACGGGTTAATTTTTAAATATAAACATGTTTCATTCATCTCAAAAATTTTATATAAAAAGGTGCAAAATATATTTTGGCTATAAACTGCACTTACGCAACTATTTTTCAATGTATTTATCTGAAAAAAAATTAGTTTAATTAAAATTTTATGAATTACTGATCTAACAAACGATACTTTTTGAACTAGTTTACTATTTAACTTTTATATAATTTCAATGCATTATTTATATTATTTTGTTTACATAAATTTGACATTGAATTTTTGAGATTTAATCGGATCGGGTAAAAAAATGACACCTAAAACTATATTTTTAAATTCATTTATTATTATATTCCATTATTAATGAAATAAAATTGATACTCGAATACTTTTACTTGGCCAATTTAATTATTATATTTTCCAAAACTGTTTTAAAAAAATCTTTTATATTTTCAAGCATTAATTTATTTTTATTTTTAAATATCTTTTTTTTGTATTACGATCAGGGTATTATTATTCAAATTAAAATTTTTGTTTAATATATTACACGAATTTTCCACAGAAACACTTGAAAAAGCTATGTCGAAAATTTATTAAATATCAAACAAAATTATTAATCAATAACTCGAGAGGAATTTAAAACAATTTTCTTTAATCTATTAAATTCTCTATAAATTTTCTTTTAGAATGTAGGATGAAATATTTAGAATTAATTATGACGTCATTACTAAATGACTCAAATGAATTAAAAACATAAAATTTAAATATTTTTCAATTTTTAAAAAAAACTGAAATCGATATTTTAATTACTATTGTATGTTGTCTCATCCATAAAATTAATTATTGATTTGCAAGAAATAAATTTAATCAATTTCTTAAATGCTTATTTTTATGTCACTATTTGCCACAATGAAAAAAGGCAGTTAATATTTTATGCATAAATTGAGGTGGGATAACATTTGAATTGTCTGTCATTGTTCTTGATCATTCCGCATCAGTATTTTTCTTTTCTCAATTATTATTTTAAAGTTGTTTTAAAATTTCCAATTTGGGTTTATTGAATAATCACTGCCAAATTATTAAATCTTCTAAATCTATTGCTAATATTTGTCCTACTCATTTAATATAAATAGAAAATTCTGCAAAACAAACCATTCGAAATTTCCATTAATGAAATTAGGTCATTTGAGGTTGACATACTTGCGCGACTGAATTCAATGACGTAATTTTTCCTTTCGCTCTTTATTTCAAATAATTCTACTGAGAAAACCCATCTGTTTATTCAAGCAACAATAAATTTACAAACTCTACACATCTCTCATGTAGAACACGCCGGGATACCAGAATGATGTTCACAACACCTCTGGTAACACTCATAAGTCATTTAAGGTTAAGATTTGTTTGATCACGATTTTGATCATGGTATTCTAATTAACTAATGTACAAATAAACTTACCATTTTACAATTTAAAGCATACAAATCTGAATTTTTTGTTTTTGATGCATTTAATTTTTCCTGAGAGAATTGAACACACACAAAACCCAATTTCGAATAATTGCAAAATAATAGAGAAACACGTGACTGAAATCAGAATGTTGCAAATTTACCATTGGCCATGATCTTCGGTTTTGAGACACTAGGTTTGTGTGTACAACAACAGAAAAATAAGAACATACACACGCACATATGTGTGTGCGCACACATACACATATACCGGATGAGATGTAAATGTTAGGAATTTATACTGCATACATACACATCATTGATTATTATTTTGAGGACGTGACCGATAGGTCGCCAGAATGTTTTGATGAGTCATTGTGTCCAGGGCAACTTAATTGCGAGTAAGCTACGATTACTTATGTAACACATTTAATTCATTTCTATTTGTAGATTGGGTTTCTAGGTGTACTGAGTACGCAAGAAGTGCAGCGATTCCTCACTTTCCAATACCGATTCCAGTGCTATGAGTTTATTTAACCGCAAATCAAGTTGACTCATTGTGACAATAAGGCGAGTGATTCAGCTAAATTGAACTTTAGATTATTATTGATAGAATTATTAGAAGCAATAATGGATTTCCTAAATTATTCAGCTGGTAGAATAATTTCTTTCTTTCTTTCAAACAAAACATCAAAGATTTATTTTTTCAATAACAAACCAGCGAAACAATGGAAATAAAACATTTAAATTTTTAGTAATTTTAAAATGCTTTTAATATTTAATGTTGATTTAAAAATCAATTTGATTGTTATTTTTTGTTGTTGTTTAGAAATGTTGGTGCCCTGTGGATTTGAATTTGGAAACCTTCATCATTTCCACATTAAAATGGGGTTTAAATTAATAATTGTAAGAGAAGCGTAACTAATGAGTTGCAAAATGAAGCAACGTATAAGAGGTTCTAGGAGACCCAATATGTATAAAGTTGTTTATTTTTGGAAATTTCACTTGTTTGATGTTATAGAAAAGCTGTGGACCTCTTCGAAGACAAATCTGTGTCTCGTTGTTTGGAGGATCACTAAATAAAAGAAGAAACTGTCAGATCAAACAGTCCCTACCCCCAAAAAAATCAAACGGCATTATAATGTTTGAAACTGAATGCGAATTTATTAATTTTTTTAGCCCATGTTGTAATAGATATAATAAGTAAACAAAAAATATTTTTCCTCTACACAGTAAAAAAAATTTCTAAACAAAAGTTTTTTTTCCCATTTTCTAAAATCTTTTTTCGCATTAAAATATAAACAAATGACTTTTTAATTAATATAAAATTTGATTTTAAATCGCAATGAAAATTAATTATTTCATTTGTATTATAAATTTCAATTTTATAAGCATGGGCTCCCTACAACAAAATGCAAATAGTATTTAAAATTTATTCTAAAATAATACATCATTTCAATAATTATTTCAGAATATAGCATCCAATTTAAAATAAAAACTTTAATTTTTGAAAATTTTGAAAAATCTTATTGACAACAAGAATGGGAAAAAATAATTAAAAATATTTGTTTTCAGCAGCTTTTGATTGGTTGGAGAAAACTATTTAAACAAGGGGATTTTTTAGTGGATTTCTTTTCCGCTCACTTCTTATTTTTCTATTTCTTTCATTTCCATTGAAGTCGATTTCGTATAATTATTTTATGTTTTTTCCACATATTTTGAGTAAGATAATTCAATTTTTCTCTTTCTATCAATTCTAAATCTTTTGTTTATTGCTTTCACTTTTTTCCATATAGTAATTAATCATTAATTAATATCACACGTCTAGTCAGCTTCTTTTAAAGGGAGGGGTAAGAAAAAAATTATTATTTAAAACATATAAAATTCAAAATTATTATTTTTTTATAATATTAAATTAATTCTTAGGTTTTAATTTTAAAATTTTAATTTACGCAAAGTAAAGTTTCAAATTAATGGATCTGCCGATCCCGTTACGCGTAGGTTAATAGTAATGATAATACAAAAATTATTATTTATTAAAATATAGTTTCCTGACTTCTTTATTTTACAAATCAGCTTAATTTTGAATTTCTTTCATTTTAATCTTTTGCATTTCTTTATTAGATACTAAAAAACTAATAATAACTTTATATTTTTAAAATTTATTATTTTTTGATCTTCTACGTCTCATTGGTTGATAAAATGAATTAAATAAAATTATTTACATTTTTAAAGATTTTAAAAATTTAAAAGATTAAAGATTTTAACTAGAACTAATTCAAGTGTAAATGTAAAATTCAAAGAAAAAAAAATTCCAAAATTTTATACTTAATTTATTTTTAGTTCAAATTCTTATATTTTTAATTTTGTTGATAATTTTAATTTACGCGCTACCAATAAATCATAGTTATATATATACACATATACATATATAGACTATATAAGTCTTACGTATACATTTATATCTAGTTACAGTGATTTGTATGAATGAATGATTGAAAATAATACTTTTGGAATTTAATTAAGGACTTTCTCGCATATAATACGAATTATAATTAATATTGACCATTTATTATTTTTTTAGTGCAATTGATCAATTATATTTGCTAAATAGAACAAATTAATTATTGTCTTTTAAAATTTCCTCCTAAACTTCATAAGCATTTATTATTTCTGATTGTAACATGTTTCCTATTTTCATGTAATTCCACAGAGCCAGATCTAAAGGGGTTGCAAAAGGTGCGGTGCACCCGGGCCTCCCAAAGCAAAGGGGGCCCAGCCTAACACCTTTATCAATGTCCATTTTAAAATTTCTTTTATAAAAAAATGTTTTTTTGCATTATTTATAATAATTTTTTTGACAAATAATATAAACTAACATCATTATTTATTTTTTTTCCAAAAGGCACACACTTAATGTTTTTTTACTTTATTAGAAAAATAAATTTTTTTTGTTGAATTAATGGGATAGGGTACCAAAATCCATTCTTGCACGTTTGCCCCCAAATTGCTAGATCCAGCGATGTAATTCCATATTCATTTATATTCATTTCATTTAATATATCAATGCCTAAAATGACTTCTGGGTAAATTTCATTTGGCACATAAAAATTTGCAACAATAACCAAATTTCCACATGTGATAAATTCACTCTTATTAGTATAACTTATTTTTTTTAAAATTCT
Source organism: Schmidtea mediterranea (assembly GCA_022537955.1). NCBI lineage: Eukaryota > Metazoa > Platyhelminthes > Tricladida > Dugesiidae > Schmidtea > Schmidtea mediterranea. The sequence goes on along the minus strand of CM039682.1, from coordinate 11,657,665 downwards.
ACTTCTAATATTAAATTTATTAGAAGGATAATCCTAATTTTACAAAATAGCCTACCATCATTATTATCGTAATTAAATAAATTTAAAATCCAGGGCCGTAACATCAGAAAGAGGCGCAAAATTGGGATGTAACATTTTTTTAATGTTACCAAAAAATAAAATTAAAATAAATAATTATCAAATGGCATGCGCGAAAAAAACGACACCCTAGACAGTTAATCTTTAATATAACTGGTTGGAGTGGTACATTAGTGTGCCTTCGTAGGTGTGTATTTTTTGTAGAATGTTAGTCCACAAAATGAGTTCCTGTCATTTTTCCAATCAGTAACAGAATTTTAAGAGCATTACTACCTATTATAATAGCTGGAGATGAATACATAGTTAACATGAGTATGAAAATTATTATAATAGGCTGTTTTGAATTCACGTGTTGGAGGCGTCAAATATTACGGCCCTGTCAAAATCATCAAAATTATTAAAATATCTTTTGAATTTATTTAGGTGTATTTTTCATTCAATTTAGAAATTTTATGATTCACAATTCTCATCATTCAAAATTATCAACATTTAAATATGATAATTCATTAGAATAATTTTTGTCAAACAAACAATCGAAATTATCAAAACATTCCGTCATACATTCATTGTTACAAGCATATGTCAAAAATCTCACATTAGCACAATCTTCAATCAACTTTAGTTGCGAGCTTCTAGGATATCTCCTAAGATTGGAAATTGGTAGGTTTTTGATTCGTTTCCAAAACAATCTTCCATTTGTAGATTCTTCTCATCTATAAGTTATAGAAAGTTTTAGTTATAGACTATAACTAAATCTTTCAGACTCTGATCTCAAGCATATCGATGATTTCCATAATTGTCATATCTTTCTTTGTTGACATTTCCAAAGTTTCAATTGTTTCTGTCATTGTTGAATCTCCATGATCTGTTTGGCTGATTTTTGCCTCCACACTTTATAAAACATTATTACTGAGGACAATTTAATATTTAAACAATCACGTCTAATATGACCTCCTACTATACAGTCATAGTATTGAATTTGAAGCTGAAGTCAAACTTATCAGGTCGAATTGTCAATTCATCGAGTAGTATGTACCACTTCAGCAAAAGCTCCTTTTTACAGTGCAGCTTCTCTTTCATTTAATTTTGTTTATTCTTCATATAGGGTACCCATCACATTATAGTACACAACTATTTCCCATACACTATTTGACTATTTAAATTTATTAAATTCAAACATTGTATTTTTTGAATAATTTGTCACTATAGGATAGATGTTTTTATTGTAGTTATAAAGATAAAAAAGATTTTTAATTTTTATATTTTGTTTGTATTTATTGTAATAAATATTTGAATTATTTATTATTATTATTATTATTATTATTATTATTATTATTATTATTATTATTATTATTAATAAATAATTAAATAAATTTGGCAACGATTTAATTAAAAGATAACGCCAATAAAAAATTTTCGTTCGATATATTTCGATAGCATAACTATCATCTTCAGGTACTCAAAACCAACTAAAAATATTATGAATTAACATTTAATTTAAACAAATTATTTTTTATTAATTTAATTTTGTAATAAATAAATATTTATAAAATATATTCAAATAACTTTTAATTAATTTAAAATTTCATTTATATTATAACTTTTTTAAAAAAATTAATGTAATTTAAAATTTCAATTATTTTAATAATATTAAAAAAAAGTTTTTTTTTAAAAAACAATACATAAACATGATTTAACATACGGAAACTATTTAAAAACATTCAAAACATTCGTAGTCACAGCACTTTGCACAATAATCTTTGGATCCAATGACCTTATCAACAATGCTTCACATATCACGCGTTCCCAATAATTATTAAAACTTTTCAACAAAATTCTAAAACCAGACATTCCTATTTCACTTTTACAGCCTCTAATGTGCTCACTAATATAGGTCAAACCCTTCAATCGACAATGCTCTAGAACTCGAGTACAGAGATGACGGGAAGTCTCTCCAATGTATGTGGCATTACACCCATTACATGTAAATTGATAAACGAGATCAGAACACAATCCAACAGGAGTTTTTGATTTATTAATAAACTTATTGTGTACCTTATACGAATTAAAGACGATCTTATATTCTAAATTTCAGATCTGTTTACTTAACTTCCTTTTATAATTTGTAAAACTTTCAGAGTACGGCAATACTAACACATATTTATAAATTGGTTGAGTTGTTGATAAAGAATGGATATTCTAAATCATTTTTATTGTTGATGATAAAAGAGACTGTTGATAAATTGATTAAAAATCCTAAGGATCCATGTTTTGGAAAGTCTGAGTGTAATTTGTCAAATGGGTGTGAATTGAGTGTTGATCTAAATAATATTAAAAATGGAAATAAAAAAATTGAGCCTAAATATGTGGCATAATATTTTCTACAAAATTTGACTATGAATCAGATTTTGTAGACAATAATATAAAATCAGGAAGCCCCAAAAAAGATATTCAAAGCATTCAAACTAATTAAAAATAAGTAAATAATTAATTATCCACGTGGAAAACTCAAGCGTTAAATGAGAAAAATAATGAGATTAACTTTTCCTCAAAAAGTCAATAAAGCTATTAAATGTTTTACTTATTAGTTTGTTGATAAAAAATTGTCAAGAAACTAATCATTTTGTTGTCGGTTTAATTTGATTATTTGGTACCAAACTTTACATGAGAAAATTTAGTATTACAAGCAGAGTCACTGGTAGTCAATTGCCAGTTGATAGAAAAGGAAACAAAAGGGAAAATGCAGAAATATACATTTAAAAAAAGATTTCACTTGAGTTTAAATCTATAATACTGATAATCTATATATAAAGAGGCCGTTTCGGGATTCGTATCCTATATATATTCGTTCAAAAAATGGTAAAAAGTATAGCTGACGTTATTGTAAAAATTTGATAGAATTTCAATAAAGACTTGTGTTGGGTCTTATTTAATTATTGAAAATAAGGAGCACGAGGAGTCAGAATCAGTATCGAGTCGATCCTGTCGACTTGAATAATAATAACCCAACATTATAATTATAAGTAAATTACATTATATATTAAAATGAAAATTAATATATAATGTAATGTAAATGGAGACCAAGCAATTTCTGAAAAGGTAATAGGAATGCTGGATCTAATCAACACTTTTTTTGGTGAATATCCCTTTCATAACTTTATAGAATTTTTCTTACTAATTGTTAACATAGTTAAAAAGCCAGTTTCTTATGAAAAGAGGAACTATAAAATTTAGACACTGAAATGACTGCTTTATGGAATATCCGGCTTCAGCGAAAATTACAGCACACCATTAAGGATGTTTTGCGAGGCGTTGTTATTTATAATTACTTTAAAAGAAGAAAAACAATTATTAAAAAAGTCAAATTAACACTCGAGGATAAAAACAAAATTTAAAGAAATCGTCTAATCCAACAGATTGACTCACCAACCATCCAGGCCCGCAATCCAGTAACATTTTAAAAATAATGTTTAAAGTGCCTTTTCAATATCAGAAAATGCAGTGCAATTAGTTTACAGAAATTATCAGTCCAGTGATTTCACAAATGTCTGATAATACTTTTAGACATTGTCGATTTTCCGTGATTCGTAGAATTCTGTGAATCATCGATTGATGCACAACAAGTCAAAAATCCAATTGGATTTCAGAACGAATGGAATCGCATTGCGCAAATCGATAGATTCCATCGGTGACCGCATTGTTGATGGATTTTCTAAAGTGCATTGGCTGGGAGAATCTAGTGGAATAATTGTCCAAGATGACAGGACTGAACATAAATAACGGAATTAATTATTTACTTTTTCATTTATTGATGAAAAACTCACAAATTCTATTTTGTGGTTAGTTTGAATAAAATGCACCTAGCGATTTCATTATTTTTAACCTTTAACCCTTTCGCTTCGGATATGTCTTCATTGTTACAATATCATCCAGAAATTTGTGCTAGATCGAAAAACAAAACTTTTCAATCGATAGGCACAATGAAAATAAATGAAAATCCAAAAGAAAACAGATCAAAGATGAACTGAAATAAAATGGATTTAACTTATGTTTTAATATTATTGACATGTTTTTTATATAAGTTAAATTATTAATTTTACCCCTTTGAAATCTAATAGAAAAATTAAAAGATTGAAAAAAAATTTAAAAATAAACGTTTTTTTAAAAAAATAATTATAAATTCCTCAAAATATGCCAGTTTGCTAAGTGAAAAACCATTGACTAAGGATTTCAAACTTGATAAAGCGGATATTTTAAAAGACTGAAGCGGGGGATTTTTTTATTATTTTTATTATTTTTCTAAATAATATTTTTTTCAAATTTAAGTTTCTTGCATTAATGCTTTTAATTAATAATTTTTATTTGTGCCTAATTTTCTTTAACATTTATTTTAATTTTCTTGTTTTAATCAATAGATGTTTTTCTTTGACTATTTTTCTTTGAATAATATTTCTGTTCCTGCTTTGAAATTAAGATTTTTTTGAACAAGAATGTCGTTTTTTCTTTGATGTCCTAATTTACGATTTACTATTAGAAAAGCGATTCGTGGTTTCCTATGCTAACTTGTAATTGTTTGTACTATTGTTTTAATTATATTCGATCATTTTCAATTTTTTGTTTTAATCAACAGTTAATAATTCATTATTTTTTCTTTTAATTATTAATTTTAGATTAAGTACTTTGTCGTTTTAAATAATAATCTATGATCGTTTACTTTTAATTTCCATCGCAATGATTCATATTTTGTTTTTTGTGTTTAATTAGTTTATCTCATTGTTCCCCAATTCGTATATGTCATCCATCATGGACGCAAGTAGTAAGAAAAGAGTTTGATTTTATATTGGTTTATCAAGTGTGACGAGAAATTGGATGAAAATTTTAATTTTGACTATATTTATTTCAAATCATTTTTATATTTGCTATAAGAAAATTTTTCCATTAAAGGAAATTAAGTATTTTTTCGGTAAACAAAGTTGTTTCCCATGAGTTTTGGTCACCAAATCGGTGTAAGAACAGTTGTTTTTGTCAATAAAAATATCTTTAAAATAATTAAAATTGTAATGAAAGGAGAAAATGGAAAGCACTAACTAATTAACAGAAAATTATTAATTTAAATAATTATTTATAACAACAAAGCAACCCTTATACAACAGGGATATTAGAGTGCTACTATTAATACAAGGCGTTGAATGGGGATATAAATTTTTGGAATAGTAAGGACATCAAAAGACAAAATACTGACAGATAAAGGTTAGATTGTTTAAAGTAGTGATTTTCAACGTGGGTGTCGCGAAACGTTTAGAAAATATTTCAAATTGATAGGATTTTAAGGAAAATTTAAATTTTAAGATTCATTTTGTGTGTCGCAAGCCAAAAAATGTTGAGAATTACTGTCTTACATCAATCGATTATCAGAGATAGTCCAAAAATCATAATTTCGGTATTAAATCTTGCGGACAACAAAACGTCTACAATTGAAAGTATTAAAAGGATTTTCAGGGAATAAATTAAAATAAATTTTTAAGAATAAAAATAAAACAAAAAAGATATGAAAATTTTTCAGACATCGAATATTATATTTAACAACAGCTTGATTGTACATAAATAAATTGAAAATTAAAAATTAAGTTTATATTTATTAATCCGATTTATTATAGCAGGTTTCATTTAATTTAAAACAAAACTCTATTTCAATTTGTAAAGTCATAAAATGGTGTATGAGAGTCAAATAATACCAAAACTAGTCTGCGATTAGAAATTGAATTGAATATCAAAACACAATTTATTTTAACTTTGTTGGAGTTGTATAAAAATAATTTTTGTGTAAATTAATAAGGAATTTATTGTGTGATGAATTAATCAAAAATCACGAATTTTAGATTAAAAATTAACATACTTCCGGCGAAAAATCAAGATAAAAAGGGTGATTTAAAAAAAATAATGGCATCTAAAATATTTTATCATTGAATAGGGATTCCGAGGTTGAAATGTAAAATACAAACTAATTATTTAATTAATTCAAAATCTGATGAACTATGTTGCTAAATTGAAAGGGTTTCCTTCATGATACACGAAGAAAAAGAAAATCAAAAATTACGATAGATGAGAAGCTGTCATATTTAAACTAGTTCATGTTAGAATGGAAATTACCATTTAGGTTGAAAAGCAAAGAAATATAGTAAAATAGTTAATAATTTCAGAAAGTTTTGAGATAATTGTGCTAAATTCAATAAAAATTATTTTTTAGAATCAACTGAAAGTGTCAATATATTTAATAAATCATTACGTTAGTTGGGTTTTCCTGCTGGAATTATATGAAACCGAAATACTTTTAAGTTAGTCACCCAACAACTATTTGATTTCTATGAATATTTCTTAATTCAGAAATTTAATTTGTTTAATTTTGTGTTGAATTAAAATTTTGTAAACCTGTAAAATTGCAAAAGGCGCCTCCATTATAATTATTTACATTTTATTCGGTTTTATCAGTTAGAAAACTTGTGATTACTCACTGAAATTTTATTTTCATTTCCAAAATTCATAAAACTGACGACAAGATAAACTAAATTTGTACTTTCTCTATTTAAATCGCAACATTGCCTGAAATTGCTACGAATTTCAGACATTGTTTCCCAGGGATTCCCAACTGATTGAGCTTCATTGCAGAAATATTGCCCAATTTCAAAAGAAATTCCCTATTTCGTTATTATAATTTCTGTTTCCTTGTTTTCATTTGTTGGTATTGTAAAATTAGAAATTATTTTAAAATAAAATTGAATGGAAAACAAAATGAAATAGAGATGTGAAAATGTGAAAAGGGGAAATTTAATTGAAACAGAATGACAAACACAGAAATGTGAGTTTGTAGAAAATAAATGAATAATTAATTGTTTTGAATTTGAAACAGAGTATGAAAAGCATAAATGTGTGTAAAGCTAAAAAATAATAATAAAAGTTTTTTTTTAAAAAAAAAAAAAATTAAAAATAATAAATTAATTTTAGACGGTCATTCTCACGACAGAAGGATTAATGGTAGTTGCGAAATTAAATGTGGAAAACCAAATAACTATTAAGTTATAGTTTTTTTCTCTCAGATGTAACCAAACGGATTATTTTAGCCTAAAACCATAAATTACACGAATAATTCAAGTTCGAAATGAGAAGCAATATCAGAAATCGGCTTTTAGTCTCAGATAAGATTTCTAAGAAAGTGGTATTAAGCAGAAATAAAACTTATAAAAGGGAATTAATCAGTTAAAGCAAAATACTGTAGACCTAAAATGAATATTATTTTTAACTACGTAGTCTTGAGACTCAATATCACTGTTTACCAGAGTCGGCTCTTGTCATAGACAATATAGGCAGCCACCTAGAGCACCAAAGTTTAGTAACAAGAATATGAATTTCTTAAAGCAATAACCTTATGATAATAAAAAATATTTTTTGAAAACGTTATAGTTTGCTAATCTAAACGAGGTTTACTGTTCCACGATAAGTTTTGCCATTTTTTGAATTTAAAAAGCACTTGGAATCAGTAACCAATCGTTTATAATTGATTGTTAATTGAAATTCAACATATTTTATGTTAATTAATAGTATCTATAATCTGAATTAATAAGCTGAAATTTGCTAAAGTTTATACAGTTCATTAACTTTTTGAAATGTTACGTAACAAGTTACATAATATTAAAAATATGCCGTCATTTTCCAATTATGATTATCAATTATTTATCAAACACAGCATCGAATGGTTCAATAAATGGAAGAAAAGAACCTATAAAATTATTTCATAAATTAAAAAAACGATTCCTACAACTTATTGAAAATTCAAAATATTGATATTGAAAAAAAAACTAATAAAAAAACTACCATAAAAATTAAATTTTGAAATAATGATTTGACTAGATGAATACAAATTTGTAAATTCAAATGACCTGTGAAACAAGGATTTTGATTGGTCGGATATCAAACCAATCACAATCAGTAATATTCACGTCAATACTTGAATCATTATTTTGGCAATAAAATTATTCTCATGATTTGAAAGTGTTGGATTGGGGTTTTAATTTCATACACTTTGTTTTGTGATTATCATTTTTAATTATAAAAAAAATTATCGTGAGTGACAAACAAAAGAAAAAATATATTTTTCTCTTTGAAATCATATGCCAATTGACGAAGAGAGTTGTTTTTATTTTGAAAAGGACTCAACAATGCCATCACAGATGTCGGGAATCAACACAACAAATCGATATTCAATTAACAACTTAAGCAAATTCACAAAAATTGACAATAACAGTATTTCTGATTTGACTCATATCTATCAACCCTCCGAGACTTCACAGATTAAAACAGATTCTATTTTGATGAATAACAACATTTCTTTAAGTATCATTGAACAAGGAATGAGTGATTTGTGCCACCTTTCGACACCAATAAACAGTGCAAATGGGGGAGTTCTTGATGATTATCGAATGCGATTATCGGCAGAAGAAGTCCGTGGAATTTGCCAACCTAGAGGACAGCCGTTTTTTCGACGAGCTAGCAATGGAAGTAGTGACACACTAACGAGTTCTGATATGACTTATATCGGTATTAATAGAGGATTTTCTGATCCAACTTCACAAACTCAATGGAGTCATGATTTAGTTGACGAAAATAAAGTTCGTGATTTTTGTGCATTAGAAGCACAGAAAATTGGATTTATTGTTGGAGATGAATTGGAAAATGTGAAAGCTAAATCTCATCGGTCAGTTATTCAGAATACTCCAGATAGGATAATCAACACTTTTAAAGATCGATATGGACAATCTGATTCGAGCAGCAAGAAAACTTATTTACAATTGGGGGTAAGAGTACCATCAAAGGAACATGTTTCAGAAATCGTAGGAAAACAAGGTATATTATTAAATTTTCCTTTAGAAAATTCTTTATTTTATCATCTTTGTAAATTGAATAACATTCGTGTTACCATGACTCGAAACAAAGAAATCTATCCAAACAAATTTAATTAATTAGGATTTTGTGTTAATGTAAAATTTATTTAAAAACAAATTCTTTAAATTCAGTTACAAAATTTACCACCATAGTTTTTTGGAATGATATTAAATGACCATCCCAATAAATTTCAAATTAAGGGCTTAAAAAATTGACTGCGAATGACGCCATTTTTAATCTAACAAATTTTGATATAAAAATAATCATCAAAATTAAATTTTAAATTTTTGGTTAAACAAATTGTCCGTGGATACCAGCCTTTTACGTCATTTTTATTCCCCTCCCAAAATTGCATTTAATGCTATTTACTACCAAGTTATAGGAACGATTCAAAAAAATTTGTAAAAAGAAGTTTGATTTTATATTATAAGAAATATACCCTATTCTGTTTTTACACGGTTTTGGATTTAACTGTCTGAGAAAATAAAATTCTTAGCCATTTTTACATGATTTCGTTCGATTTATCACGGTTATAAAACTCTGTTTTAAATTTTTAATAGAGTGTTGATTCTAAGGAAAACTCGGATAAGGATGGATAGGTTTAATTCTAGAAGAACTTCAATCATTTCGTCACAAACGATCCCATTGTCGAAAGGGTTACATAATTCCAAATTGATCTGAAGTTTTGTATAGCTCAATATAAAGAATTATGCAAACAGTTTCTTCCAAAGCTGCATAATAACCGAATTTGTCGTTAAATTCATGACTAAAGCAGGGCCGGAAAATCATAATCTTGTGTAAGATGCCAGAAGGAACATCATTATTGTATTGTGGTAATGACGTACAAAGTATTTAGAGCGCTTAGAGTACTTTTGAGTAAGTCGTACGTATGCAAACGCATATGACATCATATGACGACTGCGAATAAAGTTGTATTGTTTTCATCAGTATTTTTAATTTTTAGTTCCTGAATTTGTAAACTTTTTTAATTTGTTCTTTTTTTACTTTAAAAATTGAATTAGTTTTTGTTTTAATGAAATACACTGTTTATGAATACATATACAAACAAAAGTTGTATTTTTATAAAGTCTTAATATAGTTTTCTTTGTGAATCCTTTTATTTCGCATAGTTTTTTTACAGGTTTTAAAGATATGGAACCAATCATCTATATCTATATTACACGGTTTTTTCTATCGTGTAAAAACAGAATTGGGTGTATAGTAGTTTTGGATAAAGCTCTTAGTCCCATTGAAATGATCGATTCCTAAGAAAATAGTGAAAATGATGAAGGGGTTTCTATTTTCACAGCAGCTTTAATGAAAGGATTTGAACTAGTGAGTAAATTTTGCTAGCACTTTTGAATGCATGATCTGGGAAGTTTTAGTGAGTACTTGAATCATTGGGTGTTTGTTTTTAATACACCCCCAAATTTTTTTATTATAATTTTATATTATAAATTATACTATATAGTAAGTTTATTATAATTTTTTATATTATGTGATTAGTTATTTTATATTATAAATTTTATTTATTTCTTATAATATTATTATATTTTTTTTTTGTTTCCGGTATTACAAAATAATGCTAAATAAATAAATGACACTGTTTTTTAAGTTAAATATTGTTTTAAATGATAACATTGTTCTGTTAAAATTTTTTTTTGGGGTGAAGTAAAATACAAGTACTAATTGGACATTAAAATATTTTGAAGAATGAAAGTCGTTTATCCAATAAATGCGTTCATTGTCAAAAGTGACAATAATTAAAATTTATTTATTATCGAAATCGAAAACATTTTGAAATTTAATTGACAATAATTAAAAGTAGCTCTTTTAAAATCATATAAACAAACAATAAATTATAGTAAAATTTTATCCATGTGATAATTTATGTCAACATAGATTTCACAATGACAGTCATTTTCACGGTTTCTGTAAAAGTTATTTTACTTAAATATAATAATGCTTTTCTTTTCATAATTTTGTTTTATTTTACTGTTGGTGGTCCAGTCTTTGGAGGTAGGGGTGTGACTGAATGAAACGAAGGATCAAATAAATTGTTTTGGATGGGTTACACTCAAAACATATCTCCGTAGAATAATTAGGTGTCACGCAGAGCTTTTCAATCCATTTTAACAGCTGAGCACTATTTTATATTCTTCACAAATGCGGAGCCACAATCTAAAAAATAAGTTTAAAAAAATAACAGATATTGTACACTACATACATTTATTTTTTAGACTGAATTGCAAAATAAAAGTTGAATAAAGAAATAGAACACTTCAGTGAGAGCAATGAGTTTGCTTTAAAACATAAAGCAATCTTCAACTTTCAATTAGCCGCCAATTTCCATTTCTTTTCCTGAAAAATATTGATTTTTACAGTTTTGAATTCATGATAATTTTGTGGATTTATGTATAACGCAAAGTTGTGATTTGGAATGTTAAACTCTTGTACACATTCTTGAAGGGAAATTAAATTACAGAAAATTTATTAGTTTTATGACTTACAGTTAGCGGGAAATTCTGAAAGTTTCTCATCGGTTTTTAGAAATTTGATTAAGTTATAATCTGAAAAATTACTGAAACTAGAAAAGATTTAAATATCAATTTGTATAAAAAATTTAGCAAAATATTTTAGAATTTTCCAAAAGAATGAATATAATCAAAATTATTTTTTGTTCTTTAAAGGTGTTTTTTGTATTCCTAAATAAATTTCAAATGGAAAACGTTTTGGGAGTTATAAGAATAACTAAATATAGTTTTAACAATTTTTATTTCACATTTATATGCTCCTCTACCCTATAAAACTTCAACAACACAACAATAATAACAACATAGAAATCGTCATATTTAGTCCGAGCAGCAGTGAACCGCAATCCGAAGTCATAATAGTATAGTTTCGGGAAATTATGTTGCAGTTCACGTAAGCAGTGGAGCACTAAACAATAGTAAATATCAAAATATTAAAAGCAATGATCGTTTTGTAAGAAATAGAAAAGCAGACCAAAATACCGAACAATCTACAAATACAGGAAATATGGTCAGCCTAGTCCAATATTATATAAAGTTAAAATATTATTTTATATACGATTATGTAAGTGCTATTACTTCAAAATACCGAATGCATTAGTTATTACAAATCCAATTTCAGACAATTTAAATTTATAAATCATCATTATAATATATAATGACATTAATGAACTTTGAAACAACAAATTCAAAACACGGCCTAATTTTACCATTATCCCATAAAATTGTATTCAGTCACTAATTTGTATTTTATTTTAATATATATTTTTTAAATATTCTCAAATATTTTTAATACATCACGAAATTCAATGATTTATTACTCAGGATAATGAAAATGAATATGATGATTAGGCCTGGGCAAAATATCGGAATTTTAAGCTGCTGGTGACAGATCAAGCACAAAATATGCTCGCAAAAGCTAAAAAATATTTATCCGAATGTAAAACATGTTACATGTTTAATACACATGTTGCATCACGTCAGTGAAAGTGTAAGAAATGTTTCTCCATTAGTTGACTATTGAGTAGGGCTTTTAAAGAGGTTGTTAGTCAAGAATAATACTAATTTTCAAATATTTTATTTATTTATGAATGAAAGATTACCATAATTTCCAATTATAATAAGGCGGGGAACCTCGCTGAGTTTTTTGAATTTTATATGGAATAATTACGTTGAAATAGGTAGTTTTTTTGAAGAATTTGATCGGTTAAACTCCACAGAATATAAAACAAATTGGAATTTTATTGAGTTTGAAAATCAGATAAAATTTTTGTAATTTCACAAAGTTCCTTATTGTATATTTTGGAATATTGCCATTGATGATTGGAGGGCATAAAGATAAATTATATGTCAAAAATTTTTGGTTCTGATACATTAAAAATTAGCAAATAAAAATGTCGGCGGAAACGGTAATTAAGAGAACTAATTGGTTAATATAAATAAAATGTATGGGAAAATACATAAATAGCCAATAAATTGATATATTCATTTCAATGTGTTATAATTAGTTCTCTTTGATTCAAAGTTTTAATTCGTATACATGCATTTAATTTGTTTGTCAAAAAATAAGTAGATTAATAAATTCAATTCTTAATCCTGTTTCATCTTTTAACTTTTTTTATAGCCTTAATACACACAACTAATAAAAAAATTATTTAATGATATGCAACTGTTTTTCAAAATTTTTAATCCACATATTCGTTATATAAAATTTTTTATAATTCACCGTTTTTTATCCAACTTACTCAACTCACCAATATCTACCTTATACTATAAAAATCGCTCTATATACTTGCTTCGTTCTATAATGCACTTTCTTATTCCTCTTCCGGAATTCTCTCAATCTTTTACACAACGTTTCCTCGGCTTTTTTTATTACTACTATATATATATATATATATATAGAGTACCTTCTTTCATTGTATGACTTGTACTAATATGCGTGTCTTGCCTTTCTAACAATTCTTTTACTTTTATGGATTCATTTAAAGAATCTTTTCATTGTATCTATTTGTTTTTTGTTTTCCAACGGTATTTTTATTTATCTATTAATTAAATTATTACAGAAATCTTCTTAATAAGCCGAATTCCAGAATTTACAGCAAAAAAGGTGTAATTATGGTTTTCCGATACAATTCATCGGAAAATACATATTTTGCCCTTCTTTTCCGACAATTTTGCCCAGGATTAATGATGATAATTATGATGATGATGATGATGATGATGATGATGATGATGATGATGATGATGATGATGATGATAATAATAATAATAATAATAATAATAATAATAATAATAATAATAATAATAATAATAATAATAATAATAATAATAATAATAATAATAATAATAATAATAATAATAATAATAATATTAGTAATAATAGTAATAATAATAATAATAATAATAGCAATAATATTAATAATAAATAAAAATAATATTAAGAATTGTTAAATGATAAAGAAATTAAAAAAAAATTATAATCTGTTGTACAGCTTGCACAGGAAAGTTTGCGATTCGTTTGACCATAAATAATAATTATTATTATATTTTCTAACCGTTACCAATTACTTGAAAAATTAATTTATTTTTATATTTTTTAATTAATATTAAATTAAAAAATTCAGAATAAAATACTCCTATAGTCTTATTAGAATTTTTCTAACACGTAAATTATATTTAACATAATTCTCGAAAAGTAATTATTAATTAATTAATAATAATAGAGATTATCTATCTAAAAAATAGATTACTAACATTTTTCCGAAAATATTTTGAGTGATTAAAAGGGGCACTCGTCCTCTCCTGCCTGATCCCCAAAATATTTAACAAATTATAGTATGGAGATAAATTTTCCAAATGCATTTTTATTAATACCACGAAAAAGACGCAAATAATTCTGTTAGCTATATGAATTAACCACCTCAGTCAGGTCTTTATGAAGAATTAGTCAACAATATCTTAATTAATGTGTTATATTGCTAGCTCATGCCTACAGACTAGTTGAAAGAATTTCTGTCTTAATTTCACATCGCAATATTTATTTATCTATCAATTTTTCGACTCCATAGATATTCTATATTATTTTGTATTTGCTGATTGATGCCAAACAACACATAGAGTAAGGAATAATTGGTTATGGAGCGCTTCAGGAGAGAATACCCTTAAAAAGTGTGTAATTAATTTTACATTTTTTGTTATGACGTCACAATTTAAAGTTTTATCCAATGAAATAGATGTCAATTTGAAGATTTTATTTGTTGTTTTTATACCGTCGACATAATAAAGTTTAGTTAATGATGATGATGTCATATCTCAGCATATAAAATATTGTTTTAATGGAAAGGATAGGAGGACAAATTTTGGGTTTACCAATTTTTAAAAATATTATTCTCAATATATTTTCATAAATAATAAATGTTAATCAAAACTAAAATTAACACTGAAATTACACAAATTTTATTGGAAATTTTTTTTAAAAAATTGTATTTTCACTTACATTACAAAATATTAATTATAATACAATATTTTAAGTATTAATTAATTAGTAAATTATTAAAATTTAGTAAATAAATTAAAATTTCGATTTGCATTTTAAATATTTAATTAATTCCTTGGATACGATACCTATTAGAAATGCAAAATTATTAATAATAATTATTACTTAAATCACAATGATTAATACACAAGTATCAAGAGTATTAATAAAATATTTTAAGTAGTAATTTCAGTAATTTTAATAATTGAATTTAAAATAAAATTTATATTTTATGATAATTTGGATTTAGAAAAAGATAAAATTTTGATTTGTTCGTTAATAAGTGGAAATAATAATATAAACAAAATAAACTTAGCTACATTTTCGGTGGAATTACAACAAAATGCGTCAAATCAAAATATTTTGTGAGGAATTTTATCTTAAAACATTATTATAAAACTCCCGGGAAAGGTGAAATTTAATTAAATTCCTTTTCTAAAGTGCAAGTAGTATAAACTTTGATTGGAATTTGGTGTTTGGGATAATTATCACCTGTTTTAATAATTAAATTGAAACTAATAATGTTAATTATAATTAAAAGAAAACTCCAATAAAAAACTTCGTACGATATATTTCGACAGCATAACTGTCATCTTCAGGCACAAAAGCCCAACTAGACATATTATGAATTAACTTTTATTTTCTAACAAATAAACTTAAAAAATATTTAAATACTTTTAACTAATTTTAAAAATAATGTAATATTTTATAAGTTTTTATTTATAAGTTTTAATAAAATTTATAATAATGGAGGGGGTTAATTTTCATATATATATGCGCGTGTGTGTGTGTGTAAAATACCTCAACAAGAGCATGGTAGATATAAAGTAGCAATAGGAATACTGAGAAGAACGTTATAATTAAAAAAATTTGAATATAAATTAATAATAATTTAATTTTTACACTCTTATATGCTGGCGTTAGCTGCAAAAGAGTAAGGCGCATGGCACCCGAAGCACAAAAAAAGAATTTCTTTAAAATTTTGATTGAACCTGCTACAGTTGCTTATAATAAATTCCATCTAAATTTTATACTCTAAGCACAGGATCTACTTCATTGCTTGAGACTATGGGGAGTGTTTAATGATATTTTGGCAAATTTAAGTAAATTAAAATTATAATTTTCAACAAAAGTGTACGGAACGAGATATTAACTATAGAGGAAGTCTTTACTAAAAATAGTGGTAAAGTAAGGTCATATATGATTATATAAATTATATGATTAATATATGTCTATGATCAAATTAGTGAATCAATTACATTTTAATTCGAAATATCATATAAGCCATTGTTTCTCTACCAGAGACCGCAGAGCAAACACTCAGATTTGGAAACCATGACAGCTCCTAGACAAGAGGTTCCCAAACTTTTACTAGTCGCGATACAATAATTAAAACTGGAAGGTTTTCGCAACCCACCTGTAAAAAAGCTAATTTTCTATTTTTGCTAATGGCATCTTCGACACTTGTATTAGTTATTTTCAGGCAAAGTTAGTTTGATAATTGTATTTTTTTGCGATATTTGTTTTTCAATGCAAATATGGCTGAAAATGCAATTTCACATATGTAAGACGTTGTGAATGGGGAAGTAATACTTTCAAAGCTGCAGTGTATTAGATCTGTACCTACAACCAAAACTGTTTCAATTTTTCCGGTCAAAATTTATTCACACAACTTTAGCAATTATTCATCCACTTTTTTCGATATTTCAGTATCTGAACCATTTTGAAAAGGATTTATAACCCATGCATATTTACTGAGAATTTTTTTTAGTCGTGAAAATAAAAATCTAAATTTTATTTTCAAAGGTTTTTCCAAATGTTCAATTATTAAAAAAATAAAATTATTATTTGGCGTTATTTTATTTTAAATGATAAATGTTTGTAATGTATCAAAACAGTCATAATTACAACTTTTAATATTATTTTTCTAAAACAATAGTTTTTTTGAAAAAGCTTTTGTTTTATCACGAACAGAAAACATATCAATTCTTTTTATTCCTTGTAATTGCAAATTTAATTCGTTTAATTTCGAATATAATTTTCATCGCTTTTTGTTTTCTTTTAAATATATTGAAACTTCTTCACGAAGTTCACTTTGTCCCCCTATAGCCATATCTTCGCTTAGATTTAAAACAAACGTGACTGTAATGGTTTGCTCTTGATAAAATTTACAATTTTTATAGCAGTAGTGAAAACTGTATTTAGATTTTTTGGTCTATTTTTAGAAATAATTACTTCTCTTTGAATTATGGATGGGATTTACCAGATTGTGCAATACGCAAACTAATGAGGTATAAGACGAACATAACTTCTTTGCTAGTTCTAGTAAAGTGGGAAAGCAAATTTTTTTCTGTAATGTTGTTTTAAAATAATTCATTGGGTTATTTTTTAAATCAGGATATTTCGTTTCAAAATGTCCCAATAATTTACTAGGTCGCATAATCTATTTAGCTTGCATTTCTTGACCAATAACACCCAGTGGACGTATATCATCTTCTTTACTATTCCATATAAATACAAATTTTAATTAATTAGTCCTATTTTCTTTTCCCTCGTTATGAAGATAAGTTATTTGTAGAATCATTCTTATCAATTGTTCTCTTATTAACGGTTTTTGTTGCTACATAACTTTATTTTTCCCCTTTTCTATTTGCTTTTGCACGGGAGTCTTTTGCAAACACTTATCCATAGTAGCAATGTTTCTTTTAAAAATAAATTAATTAGAATATGAAGAATTTTATTTATTTTTACTAAATTTTTAAAGTATTAATACTTACATTTATTTTATTAAGATTGTATTTTTAATAACAGTACGTATATTTTTTTTATAAATAAAACACTTTTTTTATCAATATAAAAATTTTTTTTTGTTTTTCACAAAACACAACACCGTACTTATTACAGGTGAAACTTAATTGTTTATAGTTTGGTTCCTTGACGATTTTAAGTTTCTCATGAACCATTATTCGTGGTCGGTTGCATTGTTGCAATAAAAATCATAGTATGTAATGGTTCGAATGATGCAAGAAAAATTTTACAAACACCTAAAATATTCTACAAACATACACCTGCCTATATATGTTGGGGTATTACGAAAAAGCATAGTAAAATCAATAAAACACAAAATGGTAAAAGTGCAACATTAATTAAAAAATTTACAAAAATTCGAAAGTAGTATTGATTGGGGGAAATTGATATGGTTGAACGCCAAATCGAGAAACGAGTCCAGAAATAATAGTAAAAATTTAGTGAGGGGGTCAGAGAAAATAAAAAACCAATTAAAAAATTTAATTACTAATGGTAAGCCCGAGTCAATGGGAAGTCCGAGAGATCAGAAAAACCCGGCGTGTAAACAAAACAATAGAAAAGGGTAAATTGACCTAAACAATATTAAATGGGCGCTACTGATCTATGGGGAAGTAATTATTTTCTAATTTCTAATTTAGTAAGGTAGCAAATGTTGTTGACAAATTTCTGAAAACAGTCTGAGCAGGAGTATAAAAGTGGCCGAAGCAAACGAGTAATCTAGTCAGGTCAGTAAAAGAATCTAAATCCAAGTAAAGTCAAAAGTTATCTAACAGAAAAAGTGATTATCCATTGGATAACCTACCTTGAGGTAATCAAATTTATTCGGTGGTTGAAGGGTGCAAATAAACCACAAAATTGTAATTACAAAACATTGAAATAAATCGGATTGAGTTGTAACTGTGGTAAAGTGCAAATAAAATTATTCTGTGTTGGGTTTACTTATTTGATTCGAAAAAGACACGAGTCAGTGGGAACCGACTTTCAATAATAATAACCCAACATATATAAAAATATTGCATTAAGTTAATTAAAATAAATGACCCACACTTTGAGAAACTCTTCTCTAGACACGGTTAACATTTAAAAAATATGGAAACAATTACAATTCCATGCCTAAATTATGACAAAATTATAAATATGATAAAAAACATACTTTAAAACAAAATATAGTATAAAATTTAAATCGATATTGATATTATTAGTTACAAATACGCTGCAATCGTTTTCTTCTGAAATCATATTTATTTAATAACATGATTATTTAAACAATCTTTACTTGTCAGATTATTAAATATATTTTCAAAGCTTCGATAATTCTTTTAATGAGCCATGATTCCAAACATATATTTTCACATACTATATAATTTATATTTAAATTTAAATTCATACATTAATATTATAGATTACACAAAATTTGAAAAATTCGAGTTACTTATTTTAATTAATTTAACATTTTTAGACTCACAGATATTATAATAAATGATATTTATATAACAATCATAATACAATTTTATAAAATTGAATAAAGTAATGAAAAAACAAAATAATAGGTTTAATAATATGCAAGTGCTACATGTATGAATTGAGTCACATTTTTTCAGATATCTATTATAACTGATTGTCTTAATAATATACAATAAAAGTCCAGTTCTGTTAGCTTACACCTCTAGGGACAGAGCGTAATTGAATAAAATATAAAACATTGGTATAAATCAAGAACCACAGGAAATTTTTCCACGGAAAATGAGAAACCCTGATTTATTAAAATCTACTAATGTGCTGAAAAATCGAACGTCCAGAAAACTCTAGAATCAATTAATAATGTTACCACTAATATTGATTATTCAAATCATCGATGCCATTAGTAAGGCAGAGATTGAATAAACCACAATGAGAATGTGTGTTAGTTGGCAATCATCTGAATGTACACCGCCAGCATTACAGTTTGCTGATCTCTCCTGCACGCTCACAAATACACACACACGCACCAGTGTGGATACACACACACACGCTCACCAGTGCGCATACGCACACAGATTTACGTCTACACGCGCACAAGTACAAGGATTGTCTTGCAACGAGTTGTATTATTCACAAAGTACCACGTGTATGTTTCAGTGGCGATGAATAACTGCGGTATTACTACGTCTATTAATCACATCAATTTAGGTCTATCAAATATCGACTCTGCCACCATCTATAAATCTCTACGAATTAGCCAATCTCAGATAATCCATCGGTTTCATTGAAATCTATTAAATCCAAATTAAGAAATGGTCAAACATCATAATAGTTTCGGTTTTCAATCTAAAAATTCTCAGAAAATTGAAATGAAATTAATTTTTAGTGTTAATAGATTTTTTTTTCTTACCTAAAACAGTTCTGGATTATTTAATCAACTTTTAAAAACTTAATTAATCGACTAAAAATATTTAAAATGAAAATAATTTAAAAACAAGTAAATGAACAATAGAAATCGAAATTGAAACAATGGCAAATCGGCATGGGCGTAGCTACCATATGGCAAGAGTAGGTACCGCCTAAGGGCCCACGTAGACAGGGGGCCTTTCCTAGGGGCCCGATCTTTACTCCAAAAGCTATACGCTTATTAATCTTAAATAACCTTTATTACTTTAATTTATTCAGATAAAATAATGCAAAATTGGATTTCGTTTCGTAGATATTATTGAATTTCTAAAGGAAATAGATTAAAATAACGTAGTCGTAAACATGCATCAAAAATTAAGTTATGAATAAATTAGTTTTTATGACAAGTTATTTTGTTAAACAAAGTAGACCAATTAGGGACTGGGGGCCCAGGGCAATGGCCCCATCACTGATTGTTGCCTATGGGCACAAAATTTCCAGCTACGCCACTGCAAATCGGTAGGAAATGAAACAAAATGTATAAAAAATATTTAAATTAATAGTTATTAAATTTTGTAAAAACAAGATTTAATGAAAAATGTTTTTAGATTTAATACGAATATTAATTCAATTTTAAATTTAATAAATTTCCATTGTGTATATAATTTATTTAGCCAATCATCAACTGTGAGTATTAACTAGAAATTTTATTTGCTTAATGATTAAGTTATTGAAATAATTAATACTTTCGAGTGGGGAGGAGAGAGATAATTAATAATTTACTAAATATTTTGTCAATTAAAAGCCAGTTAGTGAATATCAAAAAACACTACGAAAAATCATTCGAAGTGAACTTTGTAGAGTTTCTCATAAAATCAAGGAAATTCATCTAGCTTCTGGTGTCCTAGAAAACATTATTTTAATGTTTATTGATATCACAACCGTTTAGTCTGCTTGAAGTTCTTTTCGGAATTTTGAGCTTGCCGGCACCGTTTTTCCCGTTTTGGCGATATTCTAAAAAAATATATAATTGAAGAAATACTTCCTAAACCATTTCTAATTCCAGGAACAGTGAAAGCGTGAGAAAGAGCTAGATTTAAACAATGACTTGTACAATATACGTAAATTACTCTTATTTTCGCTGAATAGTCATTATATTGTCCACTCATATTACTAGCCCGTCGAATCCCATATCTCGCAAGTTATTGAGATCAAGGCCTATCTCTCTAAGAGATTGAATTAGCGTCTGAGATAAAGAAGATCCATGAGTATTGCTGACAGGTAGAAAGTTTAGGAAGTCTTCTTGAAAAACAACTACGCCGTCAACTTGACCGACATACCTGACATTTATTGAAAATTGTTCAATTCCTAATATATCTGTTTGACATCAAATTTCGGGGGGGATTTATCTCCCTAACTCCCATTGTGTATGTCCATGACAAACACGATAGAAGTAAAACTGAATAAAATGCTCGAATAATAAAAATGTTCTAATAACTAGAATTGCATTGTCTTAAGAATAATTTAATATATCACAAACCGGCTTCGTTCGTACTGATGTAACAATGAACGACACTTTTCACTCATAAATAATTTATTTAAGTTTATAATGACATTTTGAAAACAGTTTCTCTTTGAAACAATCTTCTAAAATTTTTTTTAACTCTACAATTTTATGTCAATTTTTGTGTCCTTGAATTGTGTTCATTTGGTTTTTGGATTCTTAGTTCAATATCTACTTTTTCACCAAGAACTTTATGCAGGAAATAATTAATTAAAAACAAATTATTTTTCATCAAAGTCAGTTGATCTTTGTTATTGTTTTCATTAAATTCGGTTTAGTAATTTCTATTTCTGTGCTTTAAAAATATAAGTGAATTCAAACAAAACTTAAACATTCGAGAGAAGAAATATTCAGAAAAGAAGCGATATGGATCTATTTTAGTTCGAAATATTTGATTTTATTAATAAACACTGTGGAAATTGGTCTGCACATTTATTTATTTAAATATATTTTTTATAATAATAATATTCATTTATTATAAGGACTTTTTTCGTTTTTCACCTCTGATTTCTTTATAAGTGGCATAATATTCATTTAATTAAAATATTTCTGACACTAATTATTTTTAAATGTACTGGAATTTAAAATTATAATTACTATAAATTATAAATTATACTAAAATATTACTTATATTCATTAATCATTGTATTGATATTATTATATTAAAATCATAAAGTATTGTTTTTATTTATATTGTTTACATAAGCTGCTTTTTTTCAACAATTTTATTTTTAAAAAATTTTGGTTATCCGGGAGTTACGAAATCCAGATGAATATAGGACAAATTGGAAAGTTATTGAAATTATGTCACATGAAGTTAAAAGGTTTTGCTGAATTCGAACAAATTACAAAAGTTACTGGTTAGAGAAAAAGATATTAAAAGAATTTTGTGGAATAATACGAATATAAAATATTAGTTCTATACACACATATTGTTTATTCCACTCTACTGTATGTGGCATCACATCAATTACATGGCAATTGATAAACGAGATCGGAACACGGACCAACCGATGTTTGAGATTATTATTAATCAGTAATTTACTACTTATTGAAAAATAATAAATTTTTTATTTATGCTTGCTAATATTATTAGGGAGTCTAAATCTGATATTTACAAGAAATTATCATAATGGAAATATTTTAATTACCGAATATGTATTACTGGTAATTTCATTAATAAATAGTTTTTTATTTATTTTTTCATATGCCATAACTCTTACATTTTGCGCCATTTTATTGTAAAATATCTGTACAATTGGAGTTAGAAAAAACATAACCTTTTTGGTTGGAATCGTTAGAAATAAAGCATTTGAAATCTCAGCTTCCCTGGGCATGAAAAAGGGTCACATAAATTCGACATTAAAATATTGTATTTTTAAAATATTCTAAAACTAAATTTATCATTTAGCGATGTTATTTTTCATATATTTGTTAAAAGTCAAGGAAAATTTTTAATCTTTTTTCTTAATTATTTTTTTATTATTACTAATTATTAATAAATTTAAATTTATTATAACTTGATTAACATATGAAAACTATATTTCACTGATTTGCTTCATGATTCGTTAGTTGATGGTGTTGAAATCACTTTTTGGGGACACGACAGATCCTCTGGTGCCACTAAGCAAAACTTAGTGGATACAGGTGGCAGAAACATAATAATTGTTTTGGCACCTTTTATTATTAGAAAATTACAGACTGAAAAATTAACATCGGTTGTTTTCTTGAAAAAAGTGGAATATTCATGTGTTTAACTTACCTCAAAAAGAATATTTCATTGCCGGTATCGTACATACTTTTATGAGACAAAGGCAGAAACTTATTTGAAAACGATATTCTTTTAAAAGTTCTGAATGGAAATCTAATGTACCGGTCTCTTCTAGAATCTAGATAAAAAACTAATGGATTATTTTATTGTGGCAATAATAACAATAATAATAATAATAATAATAATAATAATAATAATAATAATAATAATAATAATAATAATAATACTGATAATAATATTAATAATAATAATAATAGTAATAATAATAATAGCAATAATAATAATAGCAATAATAATAATAATAATAATAATAATAGTAATAATAATAATAGCAATAATAATAATAATCATAAAAATAATAATAAAACCATAATTACAGTAAAGATATCATAAAATTATGGACGTAGCTTTCAAAAAATTAATTAAAGCGTGACATTTGATCTATGTAATTAAGAAATCATTCATAAACAAATGTAACTGTTCAAACAATTTTTACGTTAAATTGTGTTTTTGTGAAAAGACCTGTGCATTATAAATTAGATTTTTGTTCAGGGATTAAAATACATCAACAAAATCTGTCTCAGAGGAATTATTTTACTCTATCATAAAACTGAGTTTTAGTATAATTTTGAATTTTTCTTCAAGAGGAGATTGTATTATTTTACGGGTAATAGTAGATGTACAGAAGAATAACATTCTATTATTGGACTATTAACCGAAAGTAGAAAATATTTCATGACTTGTAAAAAAAATTGTTATCGTTCTGCAAAATTTTCTAGGATGCCATCTGTTATAGTCAAAAAATAGCTGAACATTCAAAACATAAACGAATATTTATAATATAAAATCCTTATATTATAAATAAATAATTACAAAAAAATCTCGAAAACGAAATATTTTGACAGTTTTCTTGTCATGATCAGGTAGGATAGGAAAAGCTATGCATATTGTAGACTACTTAAACCAAATATACAAATTCTATTAATTAAAAAATATTTATTTTAATTATATTTTAATAATCATTTTTCAATTTCTTATAAAGGTCTTATGAATAAAGATTTATATTGGGTCTATCCTAAGTCCGTACCTGTCTCGGAAGGAAATAAAAGATTTATCAAGATCTTTAGGATGATAATTAATTTTTTTTACTTCAATTACCTCGTTTAAAACAAACCAATCTTTGTTTATTTGATACACATAGAAATGAGAATTAATAAAATTATATTTTAGATAAATAAATTTAATAGATTTAATAATTTCATTAATAAATTTATTGAAAATAAATGATTGAATGTGGAAAAATTAGAAATTAATGTTTTCGATGAAAATATAAAAACATCCACTTAAAATATAAAATATAAAGTGTGGCATAAAAAGTCGGTAATTTTAAAAGTAATGATATTAGTCAAATTTTAAATGAAAATTAATGAAAAATATTTGTTATCAATTTCATTAAATAAATACTTAATTGTATTGTGAAATGAGTTTTTTTCAAAAGGTCAAGTGTCCATAAACCTTTGATCAATTTGTCACAATGTATTAAATGGAGAAACTACTTATTTTTGAAACGTGCCTAATTTTAACCATGAAACGGCGCATATTATTTTTCATATTTTGTAAAATTTTTGTAAAACTTTTCTATTTAACAAACTTGATTTTTCGTTCTTGATGAAAAATTTATTATTGTGCCGTTTTCATTATTGTATTGTTGGAACCAGTTAAGGTTGACCAGATAACATGCAAAGTTAAAGGTTTCATATTCTCATTAAACGATCAACAATATTTTTTTCATATCAACGAAGTAATGCAATAATGTCATTATTTTAAATGTTAGTGAAGAGACAACTTACCCTTAGTAAGATTATACCAACCAACTCTTCTAACATGTGGTACAAGTTAGAAAGTAAAAATAATATTAAATGGCTATGGTGGGGTAATCAAAATAATATTATTAGTTCTTGGTAACCTTAAATATCCGGTTATACAGAAGTGCATGTTCTCTTGTTCTACACATGTGAGAAATTCTGGGGTACGTAGGAAGTGTAATTGGGCTGGTTTTTATGTACATGACATAGATCCACCAAAAACATATTACCGAATATTAGTATGAAATAATTGGATTGATTTAAAGAAAAAAGATGAACAAATGGAGCGGTACTAATGTCTAGCATCATACTATAAAAGAAATACAAAATTCCAGAGGTGCTTGATTTTTGAAAACATTGCATAAATACTAATATACTAGGTTTTGTAAAAAGTTCCCGGGCAGTTTTGGATTACAATTTCAACATATAGAATGACAATGAAAGCAAACATGATTAAAATTAAATGAACTCAAGCATATCATTCCACGTATGCAAAGTGCTTTGTAAATTCACTTGCTGCTGCTGCCCGGGAACTTTTTACACGACCTAATATATACTGGTGAAACTTTCGACGATAAATTGGAAAATTTGTGAAGTAAATTTTGCAAAGCTCATATAAAAAAAATTCATATCCATTCAAATAGGAAGATTTTACAGTTGAGATTAGCAGGAATGCTGTTTGGAATAAATATATTGCCACCTGTTAAGACAGTTATAGTGGAAAAGGTAGAAGGTTTGATGTTTCTTTTCAGATCGAAATTTAAAATTAATTTCCCCACTTTTTACATCTTCTAATTCTTCATAATTTTAAATAAATTTTCTATCATAAATTTCGGTTCGATTTTATTTCTTTATAATTTATTTTTAATTTTCTATTTTACTTGTGTTGTAAAATTTTAATAAATATCAATTTTTAAAATTCTAAATCTTTACTGGGTTTTTAACTTTTTTTATCGATTATTTAAAAGAATAATTGTTGAAGTAAAAACGGCATCGTGATTTATTCTTAGAAACTTGCGACAATTTTTAAAATTCTAAATCTTTACTGGGTTTTTAACTTTTTTTATCGATTATTTAAAAGAATAATTGTTGAAGTTTAAAACTAATTTTAACCAAGTAATTAACAGGTAATGAAATTTTTATCATATATATTATATGTAATACGATATTGTTATTATTAACATATTTTCAAAAGTAGACAAAAATTAAATTATTTTCTTTTTAAATTTTAAATTTAATTATCCATTATTATGAATTTTTTTGGTCTATAATTATAAAAACTATGAAATTAAATAATAATTATCATTTTAGTTTCAGTTAAAAATTTCATTTTCTTTCAATATTAGCATATAATCAATAACCTAATGCCACTTGTTTTTAGACATAACGGAATTCTGTAACAGAATACTATTTTACGGTTCTTGTTAATATAAATTAATAAGTATATTCGATCATTATTTTGTCAAAATCAACCTTTATAAATATTATTATTATTTTTATTTATTATCATTGGTCTAAAAATAGTAACACTTAAATATAGAAGCAATCTGATTGGCTTTCCTAAAATATTAGTCCAATAAAAGAATAATAAATCACAAGACAAAAGTGTTCATATCAAGGGTAGATATAATCAATTACAATTATCCAATAAAAACGGCATCGATTTTTTGGCATCGTGATTCATTCTTAGAAACTTGCGACAATAACAATTATATAAATGCTAAATTTTAGTTTTCCCCTTAACACTAAAGTACACATTTAAGAAAGGTCATTAAATGATTAATTTAAAAAAAAATTATATTTAATCATAATATCTGCAGCTTATTTTAAGATTAAACCAAGTTCATTTGGGTTTTCTAAAGGATTCTATTTTGATTTTTTTGATACAAATTTGATTAAAAAACACAGAAATTTTAACTGCTGAAGGCATTGAATATTTTTAAAAGTTATTGAAACTTAAATAAAAAAAAAATGGCGTGACTTACCTTAAAAAAGGCCTCCAGGTACTGCTGACTCCTTTCTATATGCTGTTAACTATTTTCTAACTATTTAAAATTAGTCTATGCGTTTTTCTAATGTAAACTTTAATTGAAATGCGCTGATCTAGCCACTTATCAGAGTCCATGTTCTTTATTTGGCGATCATAATGAAGATCTGTCATAAATTTTACAAATTCAAATGAGCTTGTAAAATAATAATAATTTAAATTAATTTTATTATTTTTCATTCAAAATTCAAAGTTTTTTGGACATCCATGACCTATAACTTGTAGGGTATATAATTTTGAATGGTTTATACTATGAAATATTATAATATAATCAAGCAACATTTAATTAATTAATTTATTATAAAATTTGCAAGTGAGAGTTATTTGATTAAAATTCTTGTATCTAAAATTACGTATGTTTTATTTTATTAATTTAAACATTTTAGAACATTATTTATGAATTAATTAACTCCCTTTACTATATATTAATATCAAATAATATCACAAACACTTTTAAGAATCGAAGAAATTTTAATTAAATTCATATTTTGTTTCACACGGATTCACTATAATAATAATAATAATAATAATAATAATAATAATAATAATAATAATAATAGTAATAATAATAATAATAATAATAATAATAATAATAATAATAATAATAATATTTTTAATTAATAATGAATAGATATTATTTAATTAATATTAACTTTTAATAGGAACAACGAATTGAGTAGTACAAACATAATTAATGCATTTAATCAGTAAACATTAAGATTACATGTAATATATTCGTTTCTATTAAGTTTTATTCAGTTTACGTAATTCCTTTTCAATTAAAAAGAGTTTATTTGTTTGTATAATTATATTATTAGAACTTGAATGGCTAATGTAGTTACGGAGATAACGGTATCAATTTAATCATAACAAGTCTAAAAATAAATAAATTAACACTATTTAATTTGTCAATAAAATATTTTCATGACGTGTAAATTCCGTTTGTAAAGCACGATTGCCAATTGAGAAACCCGGTCTCCTTGGACTCCATTGCCGCCGCTCTCTACGATATTGATTCACAGAGAGCACATCGTGCTGGTTTTGAAATTTTGCCTTTGTAAGTGAGCGGTGAATCGTTCAATTGTGATATATATATATATATATATATATATATATATATATATATATAATATATATATATATATATATATATATATATATATATATATATATATATATATATATATATATATATATTTATATTTATATTTATATTTATATTAAATTTTAATTAAATTTTGAAAACCGACATAAATGAGAACAAGTATTCATAAACATTCATACGATAACCCTATAGTGATCAAATTTTACTGAAATTAGTATAAATTTGATCACTATAGGGTTATCGTATGAATGTTTATGAATACTTGTTCTCATTTATGTCGGTTTTCAAAATTTAATTAAAATTTAATATAAATATAAATATAAATATATATATATATATATATATATATATATATATATATATATATATATATATATATATATATATATATATATATCGAAAGAATTGATGGGTTTTTGATTATAGTTCAAATGAGTTTTATATTTCACCAATAAGTGACAATTGATATAAACACAATTGATTTATTATTATTTCTATTATTGATGAGTTTATTTTTTGCGGTTTTTGATTGCTAAGTTCAAACAGACTATTTAAAGCTGTTGATATATCAACACAGTTCAGATATGTACAGCCTTGTATTTTCATATTTCAATAATCATATAAACTTTATATTATAGACTATACATATCGACCTTTATTCCTTGTTTATTTTTGCTTATTAATAATATTAATAATAAAGTTTTATTTTCAAATTATGATAATAAATTAAAAAACTAAAATAAACTTTTTTAAAATGCGATTATTTAAATATATTAATTTTACTCGTTATATTATTATTTTTCAAATATATTATGTTATAGTTTTTTGAAGGAATATTCATCCTATGGTAGCAGGCTGATCGTTAATGACAATAATAATAATAATAATTATAATAATAATAATAATAATAATAATAATAATAATAATAATAATAATAATAATAATACCAATAATAATAATACCAATAATAATAATACCAATAATAATAATAAATAAATAATTGCAATATTAATAATAAATGAATATAAATTCTTAACTTTTATGTTAAAATTTTATTTTTTTACATAACATAAATTAATAAAATAAAATATTCATTTACAAATATGATTGTATAATTACTTAAAATGTTACATGTTACGCTAATATTAATCTAACAGCAATCTGAGAACTTTTTTATAATTTTATAGTCTTATATCTATGCTTATATTTTAATAATAAATAAAATTATTAGAAACATTTCTAGAATATTATAAATAACAGTCATAACTCCTATAAAATGAGTTTTTTTATTTAGATAATTATCTTTTTCCATTATATTTTTATATTTATATATTTATTTTCAATAATTTTTTAGATAATTTTAGATTAAATTAAAGCAGAGCTTCTTAAACTTTTGTAATTCACGACCCCATTTATGATTGCGAGTTTCTTGACGACCCCATACAAATATAAAAGAAAAATAAATTTATATTTTTTTAAAATTCCTATAACATATTCTAATTCTAATTCATAGTAAATGTTATTCAAGTTATTACAATACTCTTAATAGAAATGCAGGTATAAACAATCTTTCCGAACTAGAAGATTTTATGATATATTTATTTACGATAATTGTTATTTTATCTTTATAACAATAATTTTACAAGTTAAAAAACATTTTCTGTTAAATTGTATTTTTATCTCTCGCGACCCCAGAATTTTGCTACGCGACCCATGGTTTAAGAAGCCCTGAATTAAAGGATTTATTATTCAATTTTGTTATAATTATGTGTTTATTTAAATAAACAATACATCACTAGAAGAGTAACAATTTAAAAAAAATGATTATGTTTCTTTTGCCAGCCAAGATCCCATTTCGGAATCAAATGTGCATCTTAGGATTATGTTTTGTATCTTTTGAATAAAAGTGGAAAGATTCCTTATCATTTTAAAACAAATGTCACATATAGAAGCATACAATTGAAAATAACAGAAATAAAGGTCTACTTTATCTGACCATTGCTACATTCTTTGAGCCGATGAAATTAACCTAACATTCCATATACGTGTTTCTTGTATCTTCACAATTCACCAAAGTAAATCAAGAATCATTTAATGCATTGAATAATTATTCACGGTTTCGAAGATCTGAACTAATAATGAACACATCGGGATCATGTTGGAGGTCATAATGAGATAAGGTTATCTGATTGTATAATAAACTTAGAATTGTCTTGTTAGAATTAGCAATCAGGAAAAAAAATCAACTGGTAAATTTTATGAAAAGATTAAACAATTTTAGCAACCCGTCCTAATAAATAATTAAACAATATTTAATTATTTAGCGTTAAAATGAAAAATTCTGAAATGAAAACTTTGTAATTAATTTAATAATTTAATTTAATTCATTTATATTTTTAAAATGAAGTTCAAAATTTTATCTAATAAAAAATTATATAATTATAATTATAAAATTAAATTTGGCAAAAATTAAGTAATGTTATTATTTTAATAAATACAATTAGTTGATTTTCATTATAAAAATTTTTTCCATATTTTCTTTTTAATTTTACCAGAAATATTTGGCAAATTCAATAATTTCACAACTAAATGTTTTTAGTTTTTGTTGGGTTTTTAGGAAATATTTTCTCGAAAATTTTATTGTCCAATTCAAATGGGGAAAAAGTAACAGTTATGAATGGGTAAATATACAAATGACATAATAAATGAATACAATAATAAAAATCGTTTATTAATGATGTAATTATCAGAATATAAAACTCAGAATAATAAATGTTGTAAGAAAAACTTTTAAAAATAAAAATAAAATTAAAAAATTTGAGTCCCATAAAAACAAATAAAAATTAGTTATTGCTAAAAGACATTATAGAAGGAAAAAATTATTATTTAAGGAAATGTAGTTGATTTATTGTAATACGAATCATTCGTGACCGACCAAATTCATTACGCCAACATCCTTTTTTTAGCCACTCTACGTTACATTTTCAATCCCAGATTGTTAAGATAAACCAATAATTAAGATAGAAATAAGTAAGTGTAAACCAGTGGTTCTTAGCCTTTTAAGTGAGCCTTATTCCTTCAAATCTGAAAATAGGTCTCGGCACCCTATTGAAAAATGTTTTTCGATTTTTTTATTTAGAAAAATACCTTATTTGCAAAATATATTGGATTTTAAAAAAATATGTACATTTTATATATAAAACAAGTCTCCTGCACCCACAGAAATACTTCAAATGCAAGATCAGAGACTTTCCTTGTAATTATCAGTTTTATTTCTCTCGTTTTTGCAAGATTTTATTCAGTTTTAGATAACTCTACTTTCACCTTTGTATTTTTCAAAATCATTTTATTCCTGAAAAATTTTCCATATTTTAATTTAAATAATTACTTTTAATTGCTTATATTAATTTTTTGTAAATGCACATTTCGGTAACTTTTTATATTTATTTTATTTTTCTTTACCGTCAATTTTTATATTTAAAACTATTTGATTTAGTATGCAATAAAATTCAAACTTCAGTTTTAGTGTGAGAAAAAAAAATTCCTACATAAGTTTTTCGTTTTTTTTTGTCTTATTATTTTTACTATAACAAAATGTAGACAATTCTCAAATCTGAAAAGACCAATTATATAATTAATTACATAATTGTATCTATTTTATATGTAAACTAGCATTCGCAATTATTTAAGCTGAAAAAGTACATTTTTATTATAGAAAATGGATACTTTATACAGATTTTATCGTTTACAGACAATTTTTATTGAAAATTTTATTAAAAATATTAAACTAATAAATTTAAAAAAAATACATTTTTCCATTTTTCACTATATAATTGATTTTTTTATTATCAAAATGCTCAATAAATAACTGAAATCAATAAATTTTAAAGGGTCAAAAATTAAACAAATTCGTGAAAAAACCGGTGCATTAATTACAACTCCTGGTGAACAAGAAGATCACGTTTTCATCATTGAAGCTCCGCCTAGAACTGCTTTGCATGTGGCTCAAATTCTAAAAAACCGTGCCGAAGACATCACGATGAGTAGAAACCAAGAAAGTCGTAGACGAAGTTCATGCCCTATCACTAATAACAACCGACCTTCAAACCGAAGCCCAGCAGCAAGTGGAATTACTCAGGCTGGTTCCAAAGTGGTTCTTGCTTCCGGTAGAATTCAGGTGCCAAAAGTAAGTGATAAAATAATTGAATTCTCAAAAAACAATTCCAATTAAATGATGTTTTCAGATAATTGTCGGCAGAATCATTGGCACACAAGGCTCTATTATAACTACGATTCAAAGAGATACCGGAACGGAAATTCGAAGTCCTCCAAAAGAAATTGGTAAACCGAAAAACTCAATGGCCGATTTCGAAATCTTAGTTTATCAAACTACAAATTTAACCGATCTTCATGAAGCCAAGCAGCGAGTTTTGAATGCAAAACAACTGATTGCTCATGTTGCTATGCATCAGCTTGAAAAGATCCGTGCTGAAGAAGCGCCTTATTCAAATTATCAAGTCCAGTCACACGTGTCCACATCGAATGGAGATCAGAGTAGTGACGAGGATAATTTAGCCGGTAAAATGGCAATGAATAATGACCATAATGAATCGAGGCATTCGTTAATAACTGGAAATCGCGACAAACTTTTGTTGGATCAAATGAAACCACACGAATGGATCTGGAGTGATGTAGAGAAATTGGAAGATAATTTAGCTCAAGAGGTCGTAAACAGAATTTTAGAGGTTACTAAATTGTATATATTATTAAATAAAAATCTAACAAGTGTTAAACCTATGAATTTTATGGCATTAATTTTCCCCTAACTTTTTTAGTGAATTTGAAGGTCTTCGGCATTTTTCTAAAATCTTCTTAATCAAATCGTTCCCAATATGAAGAAATGATGAGAAATAATAAGTCTAGTGTAACTTTTTTCCTTATTCTTAGGATTGCAATTTTTTTTATTTCAAAACTACTTTTCAAACATCATAATCTTTGAATAGACGTTTTTACATGAAGCGATGCATGGATTATCTATATCAGGGATTCTTAACCTTTTTCATTTATCGACTTCCTTCAAACCTAGGAAATTTTAAATGACCCCCTTCTCCATATAATGAAATTTATATTGACCGTAGATGTATGTGTAATATCGCGACATTGTAGAATCTACACTATAGATTTTACAATGTCAATAAAGTAAGGATTAAAGAATAGATACCCATTCATTTCAAATATATATTGAATATATAATAAAACTACAATAGTATTTTATATGAATTTTATTTATGTTTATATTTGTTCATAGTGTATATACTAATTCTAATTATTTATTTATAATGACTAAAAAGTTTCAGATCTTTGCGACCCCCTTTCCCCGGGGGTCGCGACCCGCAGTTTAAGAAGCCCTGATATATATAATAAATGAAAAATTATTGGAATATATTTGTACAGAAAACATAGAGAAGTTTTTGCAGAACTATTTACACATTTTATTATTTGTTTCATTACTATTTGTGACTTTACCGAGTTGGCATTTTGAGTTAAAGATTCGCAATACACTTTCTCCTGTTTTTATGCATGGCCCAAGCCAGGAATTTGTCTAATTGTGTATATTAATTTCATATTTCCTTATATTTCACTGAAAACAGTGAAAAACACAGAAAAATTAAAATTTTCAAGAAAGAAATATCCGAAACAAATTAATTTATCATCAGTTAATTTTTCTAGTTTGCATTCACAACAACTTTGATTTGTTTGTATAATTCACTGGCAAACTCATTTCCAGCAATTACTATGGCGAATTCATTGACTATAATTGCAGCAAAAAAACCAACTGATTTTGTGCTTGTTTGGACAAACAGAATGTTGTCTTATCGAATGGATATTTCAATACTGCATTGCTCACTAATAAAAGTAACGTAACGAGTTGAAAATAATTATGCTGACCTAGAAATTCCAAATAGAAAAGGCTGTGTAAATTTCATGACGTCATTGATAACCGGTTGCTGTCTCAGCCAAATAAACGTGTTTAGTAAAAATTTTAATTGAAAAGTAAATCATTTAAATTGGTTACTACAAAAAATATATTGTGGACATCTATTTTACAATTTTCAATAAGAAATGGCCTGTAAAACTCGTGTACATTGTTAAAATAGTAACATTGGCTAAAAATAAACCCAAGAAATATTTATGAAACGCTATCTTAGTTGATTTTGTATCCCCAAGTTTATGTACTGTGTCCGGGTGGATTCGTAAGCATAAAATGCTTGTTCTACGACTGTCCTTCAAGTATTTTCAGTAGGTATTATTATGTCATATTTATCACTTGTTTGGATACTAAATTGGATTGTGAATGGCCCTAAATTCGGGGTGACACTTATTATAGCATATTCTATATTAATATGGAATTTATATAGCTGGTATTTATACTGAATGCTTTTAATTTTAAAATTAACTGCAATATTTATATCATTTTATAATTTATTTATAAATTAAACTCTAATTTATTTTTCTTGTCAAATTGTCCTTTATGCAGTCAAATTATAAAATTATTTTTCACATTGAACCGAAATAATTTCTGATTGTATCATTAGGAAAATTGTATTTATCAACATAATTTGTGAAATATTTATATAATTGGGGCTAAGGGGTGATGGCTAATATGTTATTCTGTGTCTATTTCTTTCATTGAAAACTCAATATAAAATTTGAGAGATATTATTAGTAGCTATAATGTCGGTATTTTTTTCTCAAGAAAACTTTGTCACTATCACTTGCTGGTAAACCGAAAATTCAAGATTTTTATAATTACTATATCTAGAAATTAAATAATTTAAACTATTAGTCTTTTTTCGTAATATAAGAAAAATTATGAAATGTAGCAAACGAAGCATTAAATAAACATGGCAATGATTTCATTATTAGAAAGCTCTGCTGGAACATGATTCACGACATGAGAAATTTCTAATCTAGTAATACTAACACACATATCTATGCTCATCATCATTACACACAAACTATTTACCTCACTAATTACACACACACGCTAGTCAAATTACACTCGGACTTTCTCAAACATAGGTCCTTAGGATTCTTAAGAAATGTATCAACAAGTTATTTTTAATTTTCAGTAATAAAAATGATTTTGAATCAATAACTTAATTTATTAAGTTAACTAATTTTGTTTTTAATATTTTAAAAAATTGATTAATTGATTGTAAAATATGTGATATTAAAATTATTAAAATAAAACAACCTTTTTATATTTTAAAAATATCCCTCGCAGTAAACCTAATTGGGTCTGTTAATTCATTATTTATAAATATCTTGCAACATCAGATAGCGTATAATACATCATCAAGTGTCTCATAGAGCATATTTTCTGTGTTGAAACTAAATAAATTATATATCTGTCAAACCTTAACACTCCTACGCTACGGGTAGGCAGTGGCGGTAGAAACTTTAGTCGACCTAGTGGCTCAATTGTAACTGAAGAACTAATTAAAACTTCCAATTAAAGATACGATTGATAAAGCAAGACAACTTGTGAAAAAAACTCCGAACGAATACAGTGATAAATTTACTGAAGTTGGAAAAATATAAAAAACCTATTCTAGATTGTGCTACCAGGTGGAACTCTTCGTTTGCAAAGTTTATGTGGCTGCTTCAGTTACAGCCATTTTGTAGAAACTTTTCGAGTGCTTTCGAAGTATTAACATTAAATCCTGATATTGGGAACAGAATGTAAAATATAGTGAATGTTCTTAAGTCAACAAACAAAGCGTTTAAGGCTTTTCAAAACAAAAAATTTACAATGGGCGATTTTTATAGTGATTGGACTTTTTTTAAGCTTAAAGTCCAAATAAATCAAAAATGAATTAGCGAAAAACTTTATCCTTATGCTGGATAAACGAAGTGAAACATTGTGAATGGTGGTTCAATGTTAAAAATAGAATTATTTAACATTTTGGCAGATTGGGATTGAAATTGGTGTCTAAATAGAAACGCTCAAAGAAATCACATGAATTGTTCAGAAAACTTTATCCGGATTGTTGTATGTTCAAGAGATCATAGACATTTAACCCTTTCTAAGGTGGTGGCAATATACTGTACACCATTTTAAACTAATAAAAATATCTAAGTGTAACGGTGTCGGTAATTATTTTTACATTTGGTACAACTGCTGACATATATTGAGCCTCTTTTGTTTTTTCTATGTTTTTATTTTTTTATTATCATTTATAACTATATAATTGTTATCAATAAACTTTGAGTTTTACATCACTTTTAGTTTTCTTTGCCTTAGAAAGGGTTAACCAAAGATGAAATCACGGAGAATAGCTTATATGACCTTGTATTGTATTGTGGTGTAAATCCTGGTTCCACTTTCAAGAAGTATGAAAGAAAATATTTTACGCTTATTCATTCAACCGAAAAAGAAATCCAAGAACAAAGTTTTTAGCAAAGATAGGAATATTTACTTTGGAAATCATTTACCCTCAAGTTGGATAACGTGCTCACAATAGAAAACTTGCTTCAATAAAACAAAGAGTCGATTTTTTTATACCAACCAAGTAGATTCTGAAGAAACGGAAAGGTTTCAATGAGTAAATAGTCCATGTGCAATCTAAAACTTGTGACCGGTGTTTGAAAAAATCTGTAAGAAAGATTTGAAATTTTGATGAATCTAGTTCTTTAGTCTTGAAAAATTTTTTATTTAGTATTTGTTTGTAAGATGTCCAGAAAATGAGTTCAGATAATTAGAGAATCGTATTCCCTTTGTATTAGTTATGATGGTAGATGTGTTGAAAATTAAAAAAGAATAATAAAAAAATTAAGCGTTTTTTTTTTTTACAAATTCTTTCTATCATTTATAGTTGCCTAGCGACAGATATTTTAATTGCACACAGAGCCTATGGTCATCCTGTATGTAACCTTTCAGCAAAGCCTTTATCAAGTATTCACTAAGCGTGTTTTTTATAGTCGAAATTTTTATCATTTAGAATATCGGATTAAGGCTGTAGCATGTGTATAAGATCAAAAATAAATATGCAGTGCGTTGGTTAAGCGTTGAGAAAATAACAATGTCTTAAATCTAGATTCTCGAAGGCTAATCATTCTTTGGAAAAATTCTTGGGTAATAAATTTTCGAATAACTCACACATAATCACATGGTCTTGTTGAAGCATTTCAAGAGGTTGGAGTAATCGGATCAGTAAAATTCTTCAATATTAGGTTGACATAGTTAGCATAATGGTGCATAATTTCCTATAAAATCACATAATAATAATAATAATAATAATAATAATAATAATAATAATAATAATAATAATAATAATAATAATAATAATAATAATAATAATAATAATAATAATAATAATAATAATAATAAAATTAATAATAAAAATAATAATAAAAATAATAATAATAAAAATAATAATAATAAAAATAAAATAATAAAAAATAATAATAATAATATAATGCATTTCTTTCTAAATATTCGTGTTCAATGATTAAAAATGTACGTGTACTTTAAAATTTTAAAATTTAATTTTTAACTAGATTTAAAAATGGTAATTTCTAAATTTTTATTTCTTGATTTTTTGTTTTCCTCAAAATTGTGCCAATTTATTCTGTGAGTACTTTTGATCTGTTTCTTATTCTTAAGAATTTGGAGTAATGTTTTTTATTTTCTCGTTTAAAATTTATTTATAGTTGAGATAAATGTATTTAAAAATTGTATTGGACATAATAATTTTTTATTAATTTTCGTTTATATTGTGATTTTCATTCGGTTAAAAATCATATATTGATATTAGCAATTAAATATCAACAAATTATAGTTAGTATTAAAATTAAAAATAAATAATTTTTTTATAATGTGAACAAATTAGAACTTAGGTCATAAGTGTCGGATCTAACACCTCAGATTTTTTTTGCATAAATATAATTGATAAATTCTATCGAAAACTATTAATTGTATACGAAACACATTTTAACTCAATTGCGGTGTACCGCGAGGAGTTTAGAAAATATTTAGAATTGCTAAGGTCTATATCAGCGTTTACCAACCTTTCTGGGTGCTTGACCCCTTTATAACATTTTCCAAGTTGTGGCGACCCCAACAATAAAATTAATATGATTTCTCCTCAGTCACTGCATTTTTGCAGCTAACTATTTTGTTTTTGACTTTTAAATATCTAATTTTATTTATATTTTATACTTTATAGGCACCATAATTTTTTGTTACAAATTTTTTACGTCACTAAGTATGTAGGTAATTTCATAAAAAGAGTTGAAGTTGCAAGAATTGAAATGGCTAAAATGATTAAATTATATAGGCTCTCCTGTCATCTGTCGAATGAATCATAGTATTGTAAGTCGCTTCACCGTAGTGACTGTAGTCAGAGTAAGAAACAACTGACTAGTGTAAACAAATTATTTTCAGAAAGTCTCAGACAACCCCTGGCAAATTGTAGTTTAAATATTCACGATTTTGAAAATACATATATTTTGAATTTTCGAACCTCTTGTGGGGACAAAAATTAATAAGAATTACATAGCATACAACGTATATGCCATAGAAACTGTTAAGTCCTTACATGTGTGTCTCAAAAATTTTAAATTTCATTTAATGTGACAAGAGCCAAAAAGGTTGAAAATCCCGTTAATCTATATATCACTTGATCACAAAACTATGTTTTACTTACCCCCAACATTTCTATCTTTAAATTGCAAGTAAACATATTTGTATAAATTTTTTACGTGCCACAATAATTTTTTTGTTAGCACTTTGATACCACATTAAAATATAATTATTTTGCATTGAAAACGATCATGAATTTAAAAATTAAGGAATCGAAAAAGAAGACGAAGACAAGATCTGAGCCAAGCATATATGATGACAATACCAAAGGTCTATTCACACTGGATGAAACCGAATCATTTCCAACTATTGAAACGATTCGTCCAAGACACTCTCTTCCAGAAACTCGAGGCAGTACTCACGTAGAGTCATTCTATAGATCAGATCCTCAAACGTCACTTCCGTATTCCAATGACAACTATCTGGTTACCGATTCAGATTCAGATTTCCACAGTTCTCCGAATATATCATTCATAAACCGGCGGGATTTAAATTCTCGTCAAGAATCCTGCGAGCATGATATGTTGGAATTCAAATCACAAGATTTTGTAGATAATTATTCTTATAATGGCAGCGATTTTATTAATGGTTTGTCATTTGATTTTTTTTTGTTTTTTTGGAAATTTATTGCTTACAAATTTTAATTTATTAGTAAACAAGATAAAGTCTAGATTTATTGAGAGGCATCAATTAAATTATTAATCGTATTAATTATTAATAATGGTCAAAACACTCAATGTAGCTTTTTGAGATAATTTGTACAATTATTTCATTTTGCTATGGTTAACTTCTAGCAGTGTAAATACTTAATTAATTACTAAAATTACTTTTTTATTTAGTTAACAATAATTTTCGCAACAGCGCTTTCAAGTTTTTTATTACTACAAAAGTATTTTTAAGTTAAAATATTATTTATTTAATTAAAAATCGCCAACTAAGTATAATATATAACATCTCGCTAGATATTTATCAGTCTTCTTCAGGCTCGAAATCACATTAGCAATAACTAAATGAAAATAAGGAAGATTTAAACAAATTAACTAATAATAATCGTAATGAAATTTTTATCAAAAATAAAAATCATTTTTAATTTTTATTGCAAATAAACATTTCAAATTTTTTTTATAAGCGCAAATTTTAAACAAATTTTATAGAATAATAAAAATTCAATTTAGATTTAAATTTAAAATTCTTTTTGGGAATATTTTTAACAAAAAAATCAAACCAAACATTTAATATACAAAAACAACATTCAATTATTTAAATACATTCAAAATCCCTGTAGACTAAGCACTTTCAACAATAATTATAGGATTTAAAGAGCTTATGAACTACTCCTCACAAGTTACTCTTTCCCAATAATTGCTCAAATTTTTCGCAATTATCTTAAAATCAGAAATACTTATTTATTTTCTTACCCGTACACTTCCTGAAATGATCACTGAGAGTCGGTAATGCTCCTGAACTCAAGTACAGAGATGACGAGAAGTCTCTCCAATATATGTACACATTGTCGTGAAAGAATTTACAATGCAAGATCTCCTCTCGTGCCAATCCTATCTGAAACCATATGTAACTCTAATATCAGGGTTAATATGTCACCCTAATGTCAAGTTTTGAAGACCCCCCATAATTCGTCACCACCCTCTTCTCGTGCTTCTGTTTATACAATTGTTTGAATTAATTAACTCCAATCCATTTAGGAATAGTTGGAAAACAATTTTCTTTCTGTCATCTCTTTTAATTCGAAATTAAAACAAACTTCAATCAACTGTAAAGGGGAAATATTTTCCATTTAATTACAACATTGAAAAACTGAAAGAAACTGGTTGGAAATGCGGTAAAGTTTCAAAACTTAAATTTCTTTCCATCATAAATCCAAAAGTAATAAAAGTGAATGCTGAAAATTTTGGATGGCTTTTTTCAAAAGTTTATCAAAAGCTGAATTTGTTTTTCAGTGAATCTAATTATAATTTTTGCTTATTATTGTCTGTTTGTTTTAAAATAATGTCACGAAGAATTTTGTAAAATAAAGAGAATCGGTTGCAAAATTCAAATTATTATTTTCTACTTGTCTCTCCCTTATACATATTTTTTACAGTTGCTTATTTTTAGTCATGTTTTCTAATTTATCTGATTTTGTGCAATTAAAACATTTTTTATGTTATATTAAATATAACATAAAAATGACTAAAAATAAGCAACTGTAAAAAATATGTGTAATACTGCAAAACAACGCTACAGATGTCACAGACACTCCCCTTCACTGTTTTTGTCAGTGTTGTATTTAGATCTTGCAGGACAGATGTTCGGAATGACTTTCTTCTACTTGCCATGGGATTTAAATGTCCAGATTTCAACAAAACACTTCGAAAACAACGAAAAATAATCCTAAAACTTCCAAAACATAAGCAACTTTTGACTAGATTAATCAGATTTGCCTCAAGTTGCATTAATAAGCTATAAATAGAACTAAATGAGGGCGTTTTATTCAACGTAGACGCATTTTAACATGTTGCGGTCGTTTTCGACCGCATTGGCTGTCATAGAGTTAAAGACTAGAAAAACACTTTTTAAATTTAATTATTAAATTTCTTGATTTTTATATTTATAAGTGGATGGGGCCGGATTTATCACCATATCTGGGCCTCTAAGTGCCTCTTAAAGGCCCTTTATATATATATATATATATATATATATATATATATGACGGTTGACTTTTGTGTTTCAACTAAATCGGGGAATTTTTTAAAAACGTTCAATTGTCTGTGTGGGTAAATTGTACTCTAATTTTTGATAATTCTCCGCAATATTTGCCGTTCATTCATATTTATTGGTTCAGTCAATTCTATGTCACTTTGGTGGACTTTGATAAAGTTTATTCTCGAACATTTCACAATAATATTATATGTGAATGACGTGATTTTTTTTTATTATATTCATTTATTCATATTATCACTGTATATTTGATTTTCACTATTTAATCAATAAAACGGAAATAATGACGCAAATAAAAATTTCAGTATTCGCAAAGTACTTTTTTCGCACAATGAAACAGGTTTCCTTGTAGATGATTTCTTTGCTGTTACGTAGGTCCTTTGAAAGAGTTTTTTTTAAAAACGGATGCTTATCACATAATACAAATTATTCTTAGTGCTTATGCAATTTTATATTCTATCCAAACAGTAATAATAAAAAGTCATTTAAACATATACTATAAGAACAAGTTTTTAAAAGCATTTTAAATAAGAACAAAAAAATTGATATAATGTCAAAAATTTCATTAAAAACAATAAATTTGCACCATATAAAAATTGATTTTAAGCAGGAGATAAAGCTCTGAAATAGTGCTCTTTCTCAGACTAATTAATAACTGTAAGCCATTGCTGAAAATTTTATTCAAAGAGAATTTTCGATTATTAAGATAATACTTTTTAATCTATTAACAAATCTTTTATTTGAAATAAAATTTTGAAAAAATAAAAAAAATATGCAAACAGTCATATTTTTAAAAATAGATATTTATAAATTTATTTTGTCATATTCCTTAATTTTTACCTTTTTTCTATATACAAAAATGGTTTGCTGGTAGAAGCATATATTGTAAATTATTATATAAATGTATCAGATAAGTGAATTATTATATAATCCTCTTTAATAATCGATATTTTTTCAATATAATTATTACTTTGCAAAAAGGGCTTCTTTTATTATTCTCTTATCTGATATTTTAATTTATGCTGCTACCAAGGAATCACGGTTTTATAATTATATAAAATTATTATTTTATTTAGATCAAATAAATTGTTTTAGCTTACAATTTTCTTTACAAAAAAAATCTGTTTTGAAAAAATGATTTTTTTTCCATGTTTTATTTTAATTTGCTTTCGAATTTTTTAATTTAAAAAAAACGATCAACAAAACAAAAAAGAGAAAATTATTCATTTTTAAAAATTACAGCTAATAAATAATATTTGGATTAGAATGAAAAAAAGATTATTTTATTGTCGAAAGTTCTCTTTGAATTCAATTGGCAGCAAAAGCTAACATTTAATTTATATAATAAATGATAATGATGATGATGATGATGATGATGATGATAATAATAATAATAATAATAATAATAATAATAATAATAATAATAATAATAATTAAATGATAACGCCAATAAAAAACCTTTCTTACGATATATTTCGATAGCAATAATAATAATAATAATAATAATAATAATAATAATAACAATAATAATAATAATAATAATAATAATAATAATAATAATAATAATAATAATAATAATAATAGTATAAATTTTCATACTACTCAACTACGTGAGAATTTATATGAATATATTATCAAAAATAAACTATGAAATGTCAATTAAGCGCGCCTACATTAAAAGCACAAAAGATGTATTTTTGTAATTGATATATTGTGAGCCTTTTTTTAGAGAATAATTGTTTTTTTCAATGTGAATAACACGTGGAATTACCATTTCTGTCAAACAGCATTTCAACTTTCAATCTCACTTTTTTTAATTTTTTATTTTCATTGAAGATTAAAACAATAGCCTGGTTTTAATCGAATCGATTTCCGCGATAAAAGAAATTCATAGAAAAATTAATAATCGATTTTACGTGGGAGACTGACTGTGCTACTTGATTGATTGTCAATTGTGCATCTTCTGTTAGCAATTGATTTTCCAGCTTTCTTCCTCGCCATTCGACAGAATTTGGGCATTAATCATTGGCGACTCCCACACGGTTTCGTCTACTGATAGTAGTGAGTAGTTGACGTATCTGATAAAATATTTACCGGTCATTATGTGTAATTTTATCGACAACAAAATTTATCACGTGGGTTTTTTTAATATAAATAAACAAAGTAAACCAAAATAATAATAAAAGTGAAAAGGAAAAAAGTGAAAATAGCGCATTATTCACAGTTAAAAGAGCAGCGAGGTCGATTGAGTCACATTTGTCAGTTTATCCGATGTTGTGACGAGCTTGGAAACGATTGTGATTCATTCTAAGTGATTTTCTAGTAAAATAAATATTATTTATAAGTCAATTCTTGTTTTGAAAACAAATAAAATAAATAAAGAATATCGTGTTCTTGTTTGTGAGTAAGCAATAAATATATATCGGAAATATTTATAAAAATTTTGGTCAACAAAACCCTTGAATTATGCAAATATTTCCCA
Organism: Schmidtea mediterranea; assembly: GCA_022537955.1. Lineage (NCBI taxonomy): Eukaryota > Metazoa > Platyhelminthes > Tricladida > Dugesiidae > Schmidtea > Schmidtea mediterranea. The sequence continues at coordinate 11,613,206 of CM039682.1, read as the reverse complement.
TGAAAAACAATCGGTCTAGATCAAACTTGCTAAACTAAGAGAGGTAATTACTTGAAAATGGCAGCTAACGAAATATGAAAATAAATAAATAAACAAACAATCTGGATCAACAATATAATCTCAACTGTATAAATCCCAGCTTTCCAATCATTACATTCCCCATTAATTTTTATTGAAATATCTTTTTATTTTTAATTATGATTTTTGTTTTAATCGGATTTAATACTCTAAATGTGAATATTGCTCTTGTAATCCGCAAGTTCATAATTTTATTTTTTAACCACTAAAAACTAATTTGTTTATATTTATAATTTTGAAAAAAGAAATAACAGGTTATTTTCTAAAATTTCTACTTAGGCGTAATAAAATATTTATATATTTTAAAAGTGCTTCAAAAAAATCCAAAAATGTGCTCATTGTGTGAGGTTTAAATACGTTGACTAAATTGAAAAAAAGGATCCGTGGAATATTTAAAAATAAATTATAAAGAAATATTTTCATTTTATTAATTCATAAATAATCAAATATGTATCCAATTATAAATATTATAATATTCTTTAAAGCGACATTCGGTTCAAAAAATACTCACTTATTTTTGATTTTATTCTCGAAGAACTTGGTAAAAAAGTACATATTTTTTATTAAACTTTCAAGAATTTGGAGACAAGGTACTTCAAGAAATTCTCGAAAGATATTTACTGGGATTTTATCACAATTCATAAAGACCCCTTTCGTTAGGGATTTTACTATTGTAGTTAATATCACAAAATTCAAAAATAAATAAAATGAAATTTTAAATTTAGATATTCGGTTTAATTTATTTTCCTACTCGACGCCCCCTTCCACTCTTTAAAATATTTTTGTGGAGAGGAGTTAAATTTTCTTTGTTTAAATAAAGTGATTTTTATTTAATTTTTATTTGTGATATTTTTAAAAAAAAATATAAATAAAATATGTATTCGTACCAAAAAATGAATATTTTATTTGGTTATCATTAAATGAATTTAATTTGTCATTATCTAAAGGTTTATTAAAATCAACAGATCTAAACTCTGTGTTAGCATTACCATTTAAACAACTAATAATTAAATCATGTTTATCAGTAAACTTACATAAATTTTCTTCCAACAGCATAATCCACGAACATAGTTTTTCTTTTTAATCTCGGATTAAAAAGAATTAAATCGTCCAGAACAACAATCGACATGATTTCTTATTTGGATCCAATGAGTCAAGAAATAGCTCAAATAACTTACAAAAAATAGAAATCTCTGATGAAACACGAAGTTTTGTTGTAATATAATTTACTTAATTAAAATGGATTATTACGCAATACTAAAATTACTCAATAAGTGTGAATTAGATAATGATACTATTATTCAATCAATTTAACCACTAGACCAGGGGTGAGCAACCTTTTTAACCCACCGGCCAATTTAAATTTTAAAATTTTGTGGCGGGCCGCACTCATTAATAATTTACAAAGCTTTATATATACTAATAAACATTATAATATAAAAATACAAAAAAAATGCTTGGCGGTCCGCCAAAAAAATTTATGCAGGCTGCCGGTTGCTCATCCCTGCACTAGACCATCAGGGATTAACTAATGATAATATTATCACCAAATATTCATTTCGAAATTTCATACACAACTTTTCTTTCATCAATATATTTTTTGAATTGGAAATTTGTTTATTCTATTTTTGAAATGTTTCTATTTGGAGACTTGAAAATTGGTTAATATTATCATGTTTTTAATTAAAATTTACAACATTTCTCTTTGGCATTATCTATCTGTGGAATTTGAGAAAAATGTTTGTAGAATTTGAAAAAAATATTCCCTAACCAGGAATTAACCATAAGGAATTAATGATAATATTATTACTAATAAATATACTTCTAAGCCTCTTACGAATTTTTAGGATTTTATCAAATGTCTAAATCTCGAGAAATCTCCGATCAGAAATTGATGCAGCAACTATTCGTCGGTGGATCAGAAATCGGAGGAAACCTGAATCCACAACTGGTAAGAGAGCCATCAAATCATTTTTATAACCGATACATAATGGAGCAAAATTTTCTTAACGGAAACTATAGCAAATCTGATTCTGGAACGACAACTCAACAGGTCCAGTCGAATGCCACCTATTTTCCTTTTGACAATAGCCATTGGAGTTATAATCCAGCGGGATTTCAATACTCAGTTTCCAACCCTAACAATATCAGCAACAATAACTACAGCATAGTTAATGGATCCATCAAGTCATACGCTGATAGTGTCAAACCGCTAATGAATGATTTCAGCACTAATCATGGCACTATTGGTGATCATTTGAAAAAAAGTCCTTCAAATCACTTTAAGACATAAATAAAAATATAATTTTATTTTTCAAAAAAATATGTTACACAAAAATAATAATTTATAAGATTATCTATTTGAATATGATCAAATAGTTTATTATTGATGTTAACTCTGATATTTAAAAAATTTATATATCGAATATTTATTTATATTTATTTAATTATTATTATTTATTAATATTAATTGTGTGATTGCTTTAATTTGAGTGTGATTAAATGATTTTTCAACAAAAAAAAACCAATCGATTATTACAAAAATCACAAATTGTATAGACAACGCTCTAAATTTGATAATTTTTCAAGAAAAAAAAGACAGAAAAAAATTGAAAATTTTTATTGATTTTGTAGTTTTATTTTTCTTGTTTTTTTGTAATATTTTTTTTAGTAAGTTATTTTTTTACCGCTAATCAATGACCTCTTGACAATATTTGTGGATATTATCGTTTTATTTATTTTGTTTTAATGTACAAATTAACTACAATCGATTTATACATGAAGAAGTTAAATTGAATTTTATATATATTTGATTGACGGGCGATATGATAAAAAAAACAAACAAAACGGAGAATAGCATAAATAAAAAGAAACAAATCAACCGAACATTTGCGAATATTTTTTTTGGTGAATTTGATTTTTTTTTGTATTGTGAAAATTGATTCGTTGCCGAATTTGGTGATTTTTACTCTATTTAATGAATAATAATTGATTTAATGTGTGTTTTTATTTCTGTGGATTTTTTTATTTGATAATTTTCCGGTGTAAAGATTGTAACGATTTAAACAAACAAACAAAAAATAACAGTTACTGCTCTATTGATGATGTAAATTCTTTTCTACGAGATTACCATAGAAAAGTATGCAATTGAACGTTTGGCCGAGTTTTTCATTAATTTGTAATGTTTTATTGTTTTTTTTAAAGATTTCAATTGCATACGGATTGAGAGAAATAAACATTTCAGGTCTATTTTTTAAGATGTTTCAGCATCTATTCTGAACCCCGATGTAAAGATTAAATGTCATTTCCTATTTAGTCAAATGGTACTTATTTTTATCTGACTTTAATTCATTTCTGGTTATTTAGTACCTTGAGTGCAAATGTACTATCACAATGTAATATGAATAATTATAATTTCTACTGTTGTTATTATTACTAGCTAACTCAGTTTTTATCAATATGTTTTATAAAATATATATATATATAGTTTTCTAATTTTCTATTTTATAAATATTTTATTAAAAATTATCCCAATTAAGTTTTTCATGTTTACCATTGGCGGAAAATTGCATTTTTTTCTTTCGAAAACATTTGGGGAATTTTTCGTGGAAAATCAAAACTTGTCTCTTTTGGGGCTGGCAATCAAAGTTTGGAATATAGCAAAAGGTGGCTCGTTTTCAATAGTACCTCTCTGATACACATTTGTTAGTCTTTTTGAAACTTTACATTTTTTTCATCTAGGTCTGACATTTACATTCTAGAAATTATGTATCATTCGATTGAGATATACCAACCGTTTGAGCGATAACAACGTTTAGACGGCGCTACAACGATACAGATGGACTGCATTTGGGTTTGGGATTAAGGGTCTAATAACAATAATAACAATAAGATGTTGTGAAAGCATAAAGAAGGAATATAAGATAAAAAGAATAGAATTTTTGTGTAACGTATTGTAACATTATGAATGTTTTAGGGGGTTCTGAGTAATTGTTTTTTTTTGAAAAGTAGGCGATAGGGAAAATGAGTTTGGGAACCTCTGACCTACACTCAAGTTTCTTACATAAATATTTTTACATAAATTTGGGCTCTTAGGTTAGCATGATACTTTCCGATGCAAGTACTTTCCTATCCAATTGCTTTTTGAAACTGAAATTAGAAAATTTATTGTGCACAATTACACCCGACTAAATCTTTAATTGATTATAACTATACAAATCAGCCAGACAGAGCCGGGCGCTAGTGTTTATTACAACTCTACGTAAGGAATAGCACTATTCAATAAAGCTCAAATGATTGGTCTAATTTCTTTATTTACTAGTGTCAATAAATCTCTAACTTCTTTCTAAAGTCTTGTTTTTAGTTATATTCTCAATCTTTGATTATTTTTGTATTCAGAATTCCTGCATAATTTTCCCAATGTTCTTGCTTTTATAGTTCTAATGCTGTGTAAAATTTGTTGCCAATTTCTCTGTTCGTCCATATTTAATCTTACCATAACTATTGATAAACAAATAAATTTTTGGTTTCTTAACACTTCAAATCTCATTCACTTTTTTTATCTCGTACATGCTGTCGACATAAATTCCCTTTTCTTTTGTTTTTGTTTTCACGTTTCCAATTTTAATTCGATATAATAATATGAAAAAACGTTTTGTTTTATTCATTAATTAACACTTCTACGAAACTTTTTGTCTATTAGACACCTAACTGGTTTCATGCAGCAATTCATTATATATATATATATATATATATATATATATATATATATATATATATATATATATATATATATATATATATATATATATATATATATATATATAATAGAAATGCTGTAAACTATTTATATACCAGATATATGAAACATATTGTTATTGAAAGAAAATAGCTTTGGGTCTATTTAACTACAAAAAACAGTAGTGATAATAATTTGAAAAAGGTCATTTATATAATCTAGTTGAAATACAAAGTCAGATATATTATATGTTTCATTAATTGAGTCCTCATACGAAATAGACGCTCGACCACATAAAGATCCCATTATTTCTAAAGACAGCCTATTTGTTTATTCAACTAGTTGTGTAATAAACAATGGAAAAACATCAACAACGAATCTATTTACTATTCGGGAAGAATTATCCATGCAAGTAGCAGCAAGAATAGCAAGTCCATTTGATTTTTTTCAAAATACTTATCACTTCAGACATAATTGAACAGATTCTTACATCTATCAATTCTGTCCTTGAAATCCCTATCACCGAAGAAGAACTTTGTTTATCGACTACAGCGAACTTATTTCTTGGAAACTCTAAGTCAAAAAATGCCTCAATTGAAGAAATGTTCTCAACTAACTTTGGATTGCATTTTTTTCCAAAACAGTAATTTTTAATGAGTAATATTTATTTACTCTTATAATCTTATAATATAAAAACAACAATGAGCTGAAAATTAAGATTTGATATAAAAGCTAACAGAGACAAAAGCATAAAAGAGACACCTTTACTTTGGAATTCATTCATTAATAACTACAAAATGTTACATTCCTTCTGAATATTTGTCAGTTGCCGAACAGCTGGATAATGTTCTATGTAAAACCTATCCAAGATCTAAAAACAGAAAGTTTAAATCTCTGTGTATTAAATGTAAAATATGTGCCTGTAATGAGCATTCTAAGGTTATTTCTGAAATTTTCCAATAAATTTTAAACAATAATATTGAATGTGTGCAGTTTAGTAAAGAATGGTTGGCCTCTGTGCGCGCGGTTTTGTTGTGTTCCAATCATTTGTTTTTGAGTTCCAATTATATAAGGTAGTACCGATCTCACTTTTGAAGTCTGTATTTGGTTGATTTGTATTTTAATTGAAGTTTTACCTATTAAAATGAAGGCATTTAAACTTTTCTCTTTTGATTCTCGCTTGGTAGACGTGAAAATATGGTGTAAATTACACAAATTAAATTTTACATATTACTCTAGTAGATGTTTATTATGACTGAATGATCAATCTCAATAAATTCGTTGCTAATTGAACTTTAATTGTAAGGGATTGTGATTTAATCACCAATTCCTCACATAAATTATTAAATGATTTATAAATAAATTTTAAATGTTTTAAATAGTAGGATGTGAGCCCGTCAGGTACAACCCCCTAGGCTTACGTAATATTACATAATATCTGACCCCTGTCCACACTGTTACTACCTGGAGATTGACCTCTGCCCACTCAGTAGCTACCTAGTAATTGACCTTTGTCCACTGTTGCCAGGTGACCTCACGATTATGTCCCGTGCCTACTGGTCAGTCACTACTCGGAGACACACTTATTACACACCTATCATTGATACGCACATATACGCACCGATACGCACCGACTAAGTCGTAGACTTAACAAAATCAGTCACTAGTACTATTTAAAATTTTATTAATACAACAAGTTCTTGATTCATATGAATTGAAATGATTCTGCTTGGAATCAGCCAATCGAGGAGGTTGAACAATCGAGATAAAATTTTCGGTTTATTATCATTTAATTTTGAGAAAAGATTTGTCTCAATAAAGTTCCACTCCTCGAAATTTCTCTGGGTTTACTGATTTTCATCGGGTTTGACATAAAGAGCAGATTAACAGATATTTGAAATAAAGTCATAATTGCTTCAGAGGATACAATTTGGGATTTGAGAAGATCCATAAATCTTTTACAACTCCATTGCTGAAAATCGAAATGATTCTAGGATCATAATTCGAAGTGTCCAAAAGATTATCCGAAACCATTGCATGTAAAAGAGTACTTAATTTACAAATTCATTCAAGTTCATCCGACTCTATAAATTATTAGCGATACCATCAACTAAATTCGTTGTAACAACTACTTTAGATTTAGTGTTTTTATGAAAATAAATCACTAGGTTTACAATTGAAAGTCACGCATACTGGATTAATTAATGCTAACAAAATTCATACAATTAATAATAATGCTATTGATAATAATAATTTAGTATCACAGCTTGCATTGTCTGAATGTCATGAGTAGATGGAATATCTGCAACTAAAAATGTTATCCGAATCGGCATAATCATTAAATGTCACTTAATTGGGAATTAATTCATTATCCCGATGGATGTCCAATGTGTTTCTATCATTGGTATTGAGTTTTTGAACGTAGTCTGTACTCAGTGGTTAAATGTCTTCATGGAAAATGGAGTGGTGAAAACAGTTGAAAATAGTATCTGTTGAGATATCATCTGTGCTAATCTTTTCATTTTAAGTGATACTGAATTACGTGGTCTCTATAAGCTTTCAGATTATGAATCATCCAAGCATTGAGGGGCTATGAGTGCAACGTGATATTTGGGGAAGTTAGAGGATTGTTATACGTGCGACAGCTATTCCATTTCTGATGTGCAGGGCAGTTGTCAATGATGACTGTTATTTTATGGTTGTCTGTTCTCTTTAAATTTATTTTTTACATAAATTTTATTTATCAATTATAGCACGAGCTATAATTGATAAATAAAATGTCAACACTGCAACAATATTTAAAGATGTACTTTTTGTCTCTCAAATATTGTGATGACAAATAATAGGCCTCATTATATATTTAGATTTTGGTATTTAATCGAAGCTGTTTAAAATAAATTGATTTACTCTGTTTTAAGAAATCATTGGTTGCCTTAGTCAGACTTACAACATATTTTTATGGAAATTTCATCATTGGAAATTCCTAAGCACAAAAGATATTCATTTGATGAAATTAATCTATTTATAACATGACAAATTCCATGATACTTCCATAAACCCATGGCGTATTTAAGCATCAACAACCTTGGGAACAAGAATCAACTTTTGCTGACAACCAGTCACTAGTATTACAGAACTTTTACAAACAGCGTCCTGATTATTCCTGATTTTGGGACAATAGAATATGGTAATCCTATACTGTGACCAAATTTTATTGAAATTAGTTTTTATATATATACATAAAAAAACTTTTAAAAGTTTACTACGAGTTACTCGGACAATCTGCCTACGTACAAAAAAAATATGCAATTTTGGGTCATTGTGTAAATAAAACTGAGATCAGGTAAAAAAGTCGCACCTGAAAAAATATTGTCAAATTCATTTATTATGTTAACAACACATTATTAATGAAATTAATGATAGGCAAATGAAAAAATTACTTAAAATATTCCCTCCTCAAAAATCTAGGTGATTTATATCTAATTCAAAAATTGTTTATATCTACAATAAATAAGAACCATAAGATTCTGTATATTAAAAATCTCAATTTTTCACTAGAACTATAAAAAAAAATTTATGACAAGAATTTGATTAAAATTTGCAATCTTTATCATTTTATCATACCTATTTAAATTTTACTTTTTCTTAAGTAAAACATTTATGTAATCTCTTTGTTAAAAAAAGGGCGGATTTGTTTTAAAATTTAGTCATATTTTTAGAATTCAAGCGTTGGTTTTGAGGTACCATATATAGTACCTTTCTAAATTGCTAAACATTTCTCTATAATAGTTTTTTCTTAATTTACTAATTAATCTAAATTTTAATAGTTAACAAAATAATTAATAATTAACTAAATTTAAATTTTAGTCCTAATTTTTAGTGATAAGATTATTCAATTAGCTTTTATTATAGAATAATTGGAGAAGACTAGTCAAGTATAATTGCTTTATAACGTTTAGAAAATTGTCAATGAGTAAACAATTTGATTGTAAAAATAGAGGTAATATATTTTAAGTTAATTTTTTCTCATTATGTAATAATATAGATAAATATCTTGAAATGCCGATTGAGGAAAAACGAAAATTGTATAAATGTTCAAATGATTATGTAACAATCGAGCAAATAGATATAATAAAAGATCAATTGAAAACTATAGGTATTTATATATTTTTTGAACTGTCTATATTCAAATTGTCTTTTTTATTTAAAACACATTTTTAAAATACAATTTTAATAATGAATATATTCATTGAAGTGCATTATATAAAATTTGTAATTGTCTTAATTGTCAAAATTATTTCTGTCATCAAGGACTGGAAGTAAAAGTTAATAATCCACATTAACACACAACGTCCTTCCTGTTATTTCGATCTTGCCCCAGTGCCTTTTATCTATTCAGGCATATAAAGAAACATTTGCAAAGTAACATCTATTAACATTATGCAGATTTGCGACAGAACGTGGAACTTTTCTTGAAAAACCAAATTCCAATTTTCTGCAAAAATGTCTCTTTGAAACTGTTGGACCTCTGGAGGAAGGGTAGAATGCTTAATTTAATTGCGTTCCGTTGGTTTCGTTCATCTCCATGTATATATAGGTGTGTCAACCAAAGAGCCCTTGTGACATTGGGAGGAGTAGTATTATGAATTCAAGGTTGCCGTTACGGCCATATATGTTAGCTCGAGTGAGAGGTGGGTAATCATTGAGTGCTTGCAAGTGTGGATGGCCACAATATGTGTAGGCGTGCATGGTCTCTAGATGTGTTTACGTACGTGATTGGGCATAATTGATAATTTCCAGTTAGTAACTAGTAAGTGTGCGCTCACAAATTCACGGATCAAATATTGGTTATGGCGTAATAGTATAAATGTAAATTATGATTGTCATATCTATAATATCTATTAAATATAAATTAAGATAATTACTTTTGAAACTATTCATTCACAAATCACAAATGTAATATTTAAACAAACTTAATTCCATGAATTAAGGATATAATTAAGGTATAACTAATGAACATAATCTTTTCATTAATTATATCACCCCACCCTCGCTGGCAACTGAGGGGTGCCTCATGGATACCTCATAGGTTTTCATTCTGTTCGCGTTTGTCTTGACCAAATACTAGTGTTGTGTGACTTTGTTCTACTGGAATCTCCTTCATTTACTACTTTTATTTGATTGTAGTTTCTTCTTATTCTCTTTTTAGCCTTGTCACTGCATAATACATAGGTCCATTTGTCCATTATTGCTTCTATTATAAATGGTTCTATATACTTCTTCTCAAAACCCCTTATGTCTTCATTCTTTATCCATTACTCATCTCCTACAATCAATTCTTTGTGCCATTGATTCCGATTATATCTGCTGACGATATACTCTCTTTGTCTATCCATATGTTCTCTTACTTTCTTGTGAATACCCGATAAATTTAGTGGCATGAACATGTCTCGTATTAACCTTTATTGCTGATATGGAGAATTTTGCTTGATTTTCAAATACTATTTCATATGGTGAATAATTTGTTGATTTTTGAACTGTAGTTCTTAATTCGAACTCTTTTACCGACAATACGCCACTCCAGTCTTTGCTGTTCTTCTCTTCTAACACCGCTGCAATCATACTTTTAGCTGTCCCAAATAACCGTTCTACTAATCAAGCAATACTAAACATCAGCTCAATAATTGCCTTTTTTAGAATTTATAATCGAATTAAGCATATTTTTAATTTAAAAAATTGATTATAAGTTTACTTGAATCGTAAAAACGAGTTATATTTCATTCAATAGCCAAATAAAATTATTTTACATCAGATAATATCACGTCATACTCAATATCGACTTTTTTTATGCACGAAGGACGCGATATTAACCGGGATCGACTGTGTTACAAAAATCCGTTAAAATAAAGCAATTTTTCAAATACATTAATTAGTGCTTTCTTTGTGTAATCTGCAATTACACACTACAAAATAGGAGAATTTCTTCCACAAAATGTGAGATCAACTTGTCCAAACTCTCGGAGGAAATTGAGAAGCAGCAATTGCATTAAAATTGTTTAAATACTATTTACTGTTTACTGCATGCTATTTACTGTTTACTGCATACTATTTACTGTTTACTGCATACTATTTACTGTTTACTGCATGCTATTTACTGTTTACTGCATGCTATTTACTGTTTACTGCATGCTATTTACTGTTTACTGCATACTATTTACTGTTTACTGCATACTATTTACTGTTTACTGCATACTATTTACTGTTTACTGCATGCTATTTACTGTTTACTGCATGCAGTAATAAAAATGATTAAAATGTTCAATAAAAATGATTAAAATGTTCAATAAAAATGATTAAAATGTTCAATAAAAATGATTAAGATGTTCAATAAAAATAATTAAAATGTTCAATAAAAATGATTAAAATTTTCAATAAAAATGATTAAAATGTTCAATAAAAATGATTAAAATGTTCAATAAAAATGATTAAAATTTTTAATAAAAATGATTAAAATGTTCAATAGAAATGATTAAAATGTTCAATAAAAATGATTAAAATGTTCAATAAAAATGATTAAAATGTTCAATAAAAATAATTAAAATGTTCAATAAAAATGATTAAAATTTTTAATAAAAATGATTAAAATGTTCAATAAAAATGATTAAAATGTTCAATAAAAATGATTAAAATGTTCAATAAAAATGATTAAGATGTTCAATAAAAATAATTAAAATGTTCAATAAAAATGATAAAAATGTTCTGTAAAATGATTAAAATGTTCAATAAAAATGATTAAAATGTTCAATAAAAATTATTAAAATGTTTAATAAAAATGATTAAAATTTTCAATAAAAATGATTAAAATGTTCAATAAAAATTATTAAAATGTTTAATAAAAATGATTAAAATTTTCAATAAAAATGATTAAAATGTTCAATAAAAATTATTAAAATGTTTAATAAAAATGATTAAAATTTTCAATAAAAATGATTAAAATTTTCAATAAAAATGATTAAAATGTTCAATAAAAATTATTAAAATGTTTAATAAAAATGATTAAAATGTTCAATAAAAATTATTAAAATGTTCAATAAAAATTATTAAAATGTTCAATAAAAATGATTAAAATTTTCAATAAAAATGATTAAAATGTTCAATAAAAATTATTAAAATGTTTAATAAAAATGATTAAAATTTTCAATAAAAATGATTAAAATGTTCAGTAAAATAATGCTTGAAATAGTGTCCAAATGCGCAGAATATGTTCTGTATCATTATAAAAGTGTGCATTAACTTTTGTAAAAGCAGTTTTTTTTACTAGTGTATATGTTAGTATTATTGGTGTCTGTAATTTAACGCTGTAACAATGTGCAATCTACTCAATTCCACAGTTCCCCACACATGGGATTCAATTGATTTACTACACAATAGTACAAATCAACAGATTTGTCATTGTGTGACTATATGCGTGACCTGAATGCGCATTTGCAAACAAAAACCACAAGGTCCATTTATTATCGTTCATTTAAATTGAAAGCTTATGATCAAAAACTCGACAAAAGCAAAACATCGCTTTCTCTAATCATAGTCTTGTTGAATAAATTTGTTAAAGTTAAAGTACTGAAAAATATTTGCACAGTAAAAATAATTGCAATACGCGATATATAAATTTAAATTTGATAGAAATTTTATTGGGTTAAGAATGCTTTTTTGGCCTTTGAGGGTCTGCCACGCTTCCTCTTTTGACCAATAGAAACATTTTTAGCAGCAAGTGGTGAACTTCAAGATTTCAGCTTAATTGCAAACCCGACAACATTCTTGCACATGTGTTTCTTGAAAAATGTTGTGCAATTACAGATTCCTCTTGCCCACTCTGATTACTCCTTTGGTAGTGTAACAAACCAGACAGAAAGAAAATCCTATTTTTGAGAACTTATCCATTTCATGAATTTTGCCATGTAAATATCCTCTTGTGATATGTTGCATTTTAGTTCTGGTGGAATGTAATATTGATTTACATGAAATGAAATTCTTATTAGTTTTTGACCACTAATATCCTTCAGTCCATAAACCCAATGCTTTTGCTGCTTTTTTTTTACTTATTTCCACATTTTCTTTTGAATCTAAAAATAATGAGCATTTAAATCCAATTACTGAACTGTTTATCCAAAATATTGAACATTAAAATCACATCCCAATAAAAATATATAAAATAATTTCTTTAAATTAATGTCGAATAAAATAAAGTCAAAAGTTCAAATATTTTAATTTTTTTTCTAAATTTCTAAATCTCGCTAATATCCGAATGATTCACGTGTAAGCTATTCGATATACCTATTTGACATCTCTATTTACAACTGTTTACAAAACCAGAGTCTATTATTATAACTTATTATTTATGAGTTATAATAATGCTTGGTTTAGACTTCGTGTGTAATTTATATCCAGGAAACCTCCGTATAACGTAGGGGATACGTACTTGACATGATCGCGTTAATCGAAATTTCTCTATCAAATGGGGATTTTTGAAAATCAAACCCGAAAAACTCTTTATTTTTTTACATAAACATTAATAATAACAAAAAGCCATACATTAAATAATTATTAATTTATTCATTTTGTTGATCCACGTTGCAAAAAGGAATCTAGATTCCCTTTTTTTACCTCTACGTTTATTGCTCTAAATTTGCTGATAACTGTCAAGTAATGCATTAAACCCACTTTTAACAGCACTCATCCGCTCGCAGTCTTCCTCGTTCTCTTATAACAACTGCATACATTAATTGTGACGAGAAAGGGCATTTATTAGGTATGTATGGCAGTCCATTTCCAGCAGCTCATTATTAGCCAAAGGTTCGTTGTGTGATTTTAGCAAAGTCTGAATATCGACTAATCTCTTCGATGATATTGCACTGAACTTCAACAACTTCACTGAAAAACTTTTTTCCAAACACCCTTCATACACCACTGGTGACTTTATTCCACGCTTTTTCTATGTTACTGATAGTCCTAGTTATGGCACGGTATCTCTATCACCTCAATCAGTTTCACTTAATCGTTTTTCTTAAATAATAAGCTTTGAAGGCTGCTATTGCGCCTTGATCCATAGGTTGTGAAGTGTAAGTGGTATTTGGGAAGAAATCCCTGTGCATTGCCCAATAGCAAAAGAGCTCGAGGATCAACTCCAATCTCCTCGCAATATTTTTTTAAATTGTCAGTCGCGATATAACAAATTCGCACTCGCCCGGGTCGCGATGAACGGGGGTTACATGTACTCTAATTTATGTTTCAATAATCAGTTACTGAATTTACAACTCAAATTTTTTGGGTTTGATTTAATTTGTTAGAAGTTTGGCGAGATTTTGAAAATTAAATACTATGTGGTGGGAAACAATAGACATAGGATAAATATATACATAAATAACAACTGATAATGATTATGATGGTGATGACAATAAAGATTTCAATGACAATTCATAATAATATATGATAATGTTTTATAAATAATTAATTAAATAAATTTGGCAACGATTTAATTAAAAGATAATGCCAATAAAAAACTCTTCGTACGATATATTTCGACATCATAACTGTCATCTTCAGGTACACAAAACCAACTACAAATATTATGAATTAACTTTTAATTTAAACAAATTATTTTTTTATATTAATTTAATTTTTTAATAAATAAACATTTAAAAACTATTCAAATACTTTTAACTAATTTTAAAATGTTATTTATATAAATATTATAATATTTTATCTATATTATAATTTAATTTATAAATTAAATTTAATAATATTAAAAAAGATTTTTTTATTAAAAAACAATACATAAACATGATTTAACATATTTAAACTATTTAAAACATTCGTAGTCACATCACTTTGCACATTAATCTTTGGATCCAATGACCTTATCAGCAATGCTTCACATATCACGCGTTCCTAATAATTATTAAAACTTTTCAACAAAATTCTAATCAATTTACATCTAATGGGTGTAATGCCACATACATTGGAGAGACTTCCCGTCACCTCTGTACTCGAGTTCTAGAGCATTGTCGATTAATAAACAATTAATAACAATTAATAATAAAAGGTTTTGGATGTTGCGTACGTCTTGTGTCATATTTTGTTGGCTATTTATAACATTTAACATGTGCTCTTCAAGCGCGGTTACTCTTGCTTCAAGAGCTCCACCTCCTCCACCTTCTCCACCTGGTCCTAGTGGTTCTGGATGCATCTTTCTTTTGTGAATTTTCAATCCACGAAGTTTGAAATAGCGCCTGCATATTTGACAACGCACCTACATATTGGTTGCCATATCATTTACTCGATAAGAATGATTTATTTGACATGCATTGATAGCTGGTGCGGGCAAATCGGGACATATTATGTACCCACGTCCTTGTGCATTCAAAAAACTCATGATTGCGGCTTCTTTCCCGTAGTGATATCCTTGTTGTTCGAGGCGACTAGTTACTCCAGCTTGATGTTGACAATATTATTGTTTAAATATAATTTTCTTTGGCAAAGAAAAATAACCTTTTTATGGTGAGGCTCGATCAAATTTATATGCCCCTCACCTGGGTCAACATGATCTGCGTTAATTCGTGGGCCCCAGAAAGGAACCATGCTCTGCTACCATTGCTATTAATTCTTTTATTTTGACCTTGTATGTTTTAATATTGTAAAATTGTTCCAAAAGTTTAAAATATATGATTAGTTATTAAAATTAACTTTTAGTCTATAAATTTGAATATTTGAACTTACTCTTAAATCACTGAAATTTAACGGAAATGTTTGATTGAACCAGATAATTCGGAGATGAATGTGATTTGTTGTTGTTGTCTTGGCGAAGGAGTTTTCATGTTACTAATGTGTTGAAGAGGTTTGTGGTCAGTTTTGATTATAAATTTGATTGTAAACTGTAGTCGTTTCAATTTTCTTTTCTTTTGACACCATTTATAATAAGTAAAAATCAATAAGTAATTAGTAATATAAACTTTATTACTTTCAAAATTGATCAGATTTGTATTGTTGCATAGTTTTAATTAAATGGTTTTCGCCACTTTAAAACAAAACAATTAATAATAAATATAAATTATTTACAATATAGTATTATATCACCACAGGGGTCACCTCAGATAAATTTTCAAACTTCAGACACTCAAAATCTGTTCTTTAGTGAAAATATTTTTGGTGCTTTATTATTTTTAAATAACAAAAATAATTATTATTCTTTGGGATTTTTGTTAACAATCATAAAATTATTAATGTTAGAAGAGATAAAAATATTATTTATTTTGGGGTTTTTACAATAAACACCAATCAATTTCCCACACAAAACCAAAAATAAATCAAATAAGAGTAAAAATTCAAAATAAATAATTCTGAAATCGTAATTCTGAATTATTAACTCATAATATGAAATCATAGATCAGATGTCATCAATTTTTTGGTTTGGGCTAAATTTGACCATATTATGCTTTAGTGTCTTTCAATCCAGATCTATTTGTTCCTATTTATTCATTTTAAAATTATTATGCGAGGTTCCCAGTATCTGGCACTAAAATTGCAAATAATCAAGATAACAGTGATAATTAGCTGTATAATAATAAAAAGACCTATGAATTGGGTCGGTGGATCTGTTTGCAAATTTTAATTCTTGTAAAAGAAGAAAATGCAAAATTCATCAAAATAATAAAACCTAACATTTGTAATAACTGAATTAGACATCGAATCAAATACATAGAAATGACTATTTTCTTTGATTTCGAAATTATTCCTTCAAAAAAAATCTCAAATAACGAATTTGAAAGTGTAGAATTCAAATGTAAAAAATGAAGCAAATTTCTAATAAATCATAATATAAAAGTCTGTAAAATTTTTCTATTAAATTTATAAACATTTAAAGCAATAAATATTTCATATTAACTCTAAATTATATTTTAAATTTAACCATTCATTTAGATAGAGGATATCTTTGTTTAATTATTAGTCAAGTTTAAAATGGGATTTTATTGTATTAATTTGTCGAGAATTCGACTTTAATTATGAGTAGTAATGAAGAAAATGAATGCGATATCGCAGATAATAGAAATAATTGTGGATAATATAAATAAATAGAAAATACAAATAGAAATAATAAATAAAATCAGTTTGTAATAAGTGAATGAGATTCAGGAAATAACATTTGTTATGTTGAGCACTTGGGTGATCGCGAAATGTAGGTAGAAATACTTCCCGGATGTGATCCCATGAAGTGATACTTCATCCATATTTCTACTTTCTAACTTGCTGCCGATAGAAGGACTTACGCTTTAACTCATCTATCTTTTTCACTTAATATATACTACAAATCCAACTCTACAATAATAGTTTTCCAAATTCGAATCATAAAGCTTAGTATTAGCCAGATAATTAGAAAACCATAAATTCATTTTTTAATTTCAAAATTTGAGATATAAATAAATTGAAAACAAACAGACTAAGTTATTGAAAAGTTTGATATATGCATATCAGTACGGAACTTTTAGGTGCCTTTAATTTCTATAACGATACATAAGATGATGCTGGTGTAATGACAGGAATTTCATACGAACTTTATCAAGCAAAGCAATTCTCAGGAGTGTTAATGTGGTCGACGATACGCAACAAGAAGCTATTGAATGTGCTACATAAGTATATGTATATATAAGTGTTTCAACACTAATGGATAAATGGATTGGACAATATGACCAAGGGCGTGAGCCAACTATATTGGAGTTAAAGGCAAAATAACTTCAGAAATATTTGCCCAGATATCCAAAACAGTTTTTAATACAACAACCATAAATTATTATTAATAATAATATTGTTAAAATCTTGAAAATCCCGAACATCAAAATAATCATTCTTCATCTGTCGCACAGACGTAACCAGTTAAACCTTTCGCCAGACTTTCCTAAATTTGTATTTTGGAACTTGTTAATATTGACCTAAATATGAAATATTCTTATTTTTGTAAAGGCAGCCTTTCTGAATATCTTAGAACACTGAAAATTGATTTGAAAATATCCCAGTAGTATTATGAAGAAAGTTTCTGGGACGTATTGTCCCAATAGGGGTGAAAGGGTTAAGAAGGATGATTTCATAATTTATTTTAAACTTAAAACGAATGATCAAACAAATTGGGAAATCTTCCATTTTTATGTTTGGAAAATTATTAATAAGTCGCCTGGCTAATTGTTTTGTTTTCATCCATTTTCTTTGAATCAGTAACAGAAATAAAAAATTACAATTCCAAAAACGTTTATTTAATCCCAACAATTCAAACTCCAGTCTTCCAGACAAATCTCAATAAAAACATGAAATTTTATCGAAGTCCATTCCTTCCTAATTCGAATAAGCAAAATCAATAACCAATAAATTGAATAATAATCTCCAAAAAATCACCTCCATATGAACCTGCCTGGTTTTCATACATACAAATAGACATAAACACCTCTTATTTCGAACACGACCTGCTCTGATCTCAAGTGGTCCTGCGAAATCAACCAATGTATGTATAAAGGCTCCGTCGTTCTGAATGTAGTGGCGGGACCATAATTTCAGTCAAATTATATTAAATTCCAAATTGCATAATTCAAAACACCTTAAATTCCAAAACAGTTTTAAATTTTAATTAAAGAAGCGCAGACAAAACACAAAAATTTCAATAAAGTTCGAATAATATTAATTCCAAATATCGACTAAAATTCCACCATCTTAACAATTTAGAAAAAATCTAGCTGCCTCGCGTCTCTGTGTGTACACCAATCACAAAAATCAAAAAACTACAATCGCGCACGCAGACGCTACAATCGACATTTATCACTACTATCGAACAAAGCTAAATTGAAACCAAACACCCTTTTCCCGTATTTTCCTGAATTGAGTACATTCTGCGCCACACTTTTTTTTATCAACTTTATGCTTTTATAATCCAAAATCTCATTAATGACCCTTAAAATATGTTTACTCCAGCATAATGATTTTAACCATTCAAAATTACAAGGGACATTTAAAAAGCACAATCTTTTCATCAACATTCAAATCATATTTAATCATAATTCTTTTTGTTTTGCATTTACTGTTTTTTAAAAATATAAATAAATTAGAATAAAGTTTAAGTATAAAATGAAAATAAGTCACTTTTACTCGACAATTGGTTAAATAAATTAGATAACACTTAATAAATGCAGTGCCGAAAATTTGTGTTACATAGGGAAATTAATTTTGCATTTATATAACTAAAGTTCACAAAATAATGAAAGTAAATGATTTTTAATTTGAAATTGAACTCTGACAATTTATTTGGGTGATAATTTTTGACTCACTAAATTATTGCGTTAAAGTATTCCGACACAAGTTTTCTATTTCTGTGCACGGTTACGGCGTAAAGGTGAAGGTCTCGAACAAGTAGTATTGAATTGAAAAATTTATCAACTAACATGTGATAACCCTTGTCGTGATATATACCAATTTTCATCAAATTGAGTATAACAAAGACTTTTTGGGTAAACTCGGGTAAATTCGTGATATTAAGAAATAATTTTAAATTTTAATACGATCCTGTCTGATCCAATTTATTAACAAAATACTGCATTAACAGGTCTCTATGCCAGGGAAATAATTTAATTAAGTAATTCTTTTTATGAAAATTGTTATATATCATATGTAAAACTTCATGGTTACGTTTTACTTTGGCTCTTACAGATTTATCAGAGATTACTCTATATTTAATCTCATACCTTGTCTTCGTGGTTCTCAGTGTCTTTATAAAGGTACAAATCGAAATTCATCATGAATTTTATTCTTAATTTTTTGATGATGCTAAGATAAATTCTACATCAAAATGCGCAGTTTTTATTTCATCAATTGTCGTATTCACGAAATTTTGAAAATCTTTAGGATTTTACTCTTTATTCTCATTTATCCAAAACATTTCCTTGTATATTTATTTGTTTCAGTTGCGAATAATTGAAAAAATCTATCAATTGGCGAAGTAGGATATACTTTGGGCCACATCATTCTAAAAATGTTATATTATTGGGTTCATTATAGTTCGTTTAAGTTATCAGGTTTTCTCTCACTTTCTCATGATTCTAAAATTTGATGCCTTTTACCCAATGGTAATATAATAGTTTCTATAGCAGGTTCTTCTGAACAATGTTTTTCTTGTGGAATATTATTAAATAAACTATTAAAAGTCTATTAATAATAATATTTTTCATAAATATATAATAATATTGTTCATAATATTTTTTTATTGATTTCCTTCAAAAAATACGTGTTTCCACGCACAACCATTTTATACAAATTTAACACGATAAATTCACAATAAATTAAAACAAGAGTTTATTACAACGTTCTTATAATTTTTTGATTGTTTTAACATACTGCCTCTTGTATGATCTAAAGCTGACATTTCCTAGTACCTATATCGGTTGGGTTACTCTTGGTTGGTGCGTAACGCCATTGTTCAGCATTTGTTTCACTGTATTTTGCTTACGAAGGTTTTCCACAATCTTGAATGGTGGCGAATCCAGCACAGCGTGTCTTGGCTATCCGGCCAAAACACCACGTTAGTCAGCTCATGTTAGAACGCCCTTGCAACTTCTGGCTAATTTCAAACTCAAGGCCATTAATTCTAATCGTGGAATACTTATTACTTTTTATGGACAGCTTTCGTTCTTGCTGCTATAAATTTCATCTTTACCTTTTTCTTTCCC
This sequence comes from Schmidtea mediterranea, assembly GCA_022537955.1. Lineage (NCBI taxonomy): Eukaryota > Metazoa > Platyhelminthes > Tricladida > Dugesiidae > Schmidtea > Schmidtea mediterranea. Next base: position 11,592,632 of record CM039682.1, on the reverse strand, counting down.
TCCTTACGGCGTTAACAAACAGCTGCATAGATAGTTCTAATCTGTAAACTCCACAAATTACTTTGTTTTCACACTAGTCTGGTTTAACAATTCACACTCCTTCATCCACAATTTAGCTCTGCTGTGGATTTCAAGTGGTAGCACATACAAATTGATTCCCACCATCCATGCTTCTTTCATTATGAGCTTTCCAATAATGGTGAACGCTTTCAGCATTCACAAAGGATCAAAGATGCGCTATCCAAAAATTTGACTTAAGGATCTCAATTAATAGATTATATAAACAACTACTTTAAATTTTCACTTAAAATTCGAATATAAAAAACACTACTCAAATCAAATTTCAACTTACCAAAATCTAACTTGGCAAATACAAACAAAAAAAATTTATCACCAATTTAATTTCTTTTTTAAAGTCAAACATAAAATTTTTAAATTCCAAATTAACATTGCCTGAAAAGATAAAGTAAACGCCACAGGGTTATGGCGGTCCTTGGAGGTTATTTATAATTATACCAAAATTTTTATAGAATAAATAAAAAAAATCAAGCTTCAATTTCACTGCTTAATTAAAACACAAATTTATAATTCATTTATTTATTAAGGTCGATTTATTAAACAAAATAGACCAATCTTTTACAGAAGAGATATTGCATAAACTTATAGCAAAAATGATAAATATTTAAATTCGTCATTTCTAAAACACAATTTATTAAGTCTGGAAAGCTATCTTACTTCGTTTAGAGGTCAAATTGCTAGTATATCACATTCTGTTACACTTGCCTTTTCTTACAGAGGATCATTGAAACATAGTGTAAACTGTTCTTCAAAGCCCTTCGACATTTTGAATGATCGACACTTGCTTCCACGCATTATCTTTTGAAAGATCTTCCTTATGAGTTACACAATGCTGTTCACAACGAGGTTTCGCAGCCACTCCATTATTTTTTCGTAAAATAATTGAAGCTCCATCAGAAGTATTGAGTGCCTCTTTTGTAAATCTAGATTATAGTCAGCATAAAAGGATTTGATTACTTCCACAATTAAAATACTGTTGAAAAATATTCCATCAAATTGTTCACGATTAGCAACTTTTGAGTACTTTGAGTACTTTTTCAGTACTTTCACATACTGTCTATGAAAGACAACGCGATTTATTCATGAATTCTTTTTTTACAACTGAATTTTATATATTCCTCAAATTCATATGCATAATTTTTTCTTCCTTAACACGTTCACCCTAGGGCCCATTTTCATGATTTTCTCTGTGAGACGGCGCTCGAATTCATGCTGCGCATCATTTGGTGGCGCACGATTGTTGGTTGCTAATGCCTTTATACGCGTCGTACCACCGGTGGTACGCATCGGCGTGAACGTGCTAAGATTCTGGGATTAATACATATTTCGCTATATGCTATGTGTACTTTTGAAAGCAAGTATCATATTTTCAATAAGAATTTTTATCATATTTCGATCAGATCTTTTTCGTTTGCAAAAAAAAATTTGCTTTTAGTTCAATCCAAATTCAATTATTTGATATTATGTATCTAAAAAAAATAATGTCAATAGAGTTCTTTGAAAAACTCAGACAATTTTGTCTGATATTTAAATTTAACCATGTACTTAAAATTTTCTGGAAATATCAAACACTAAAAATAATGCTATTTCATGAGTTAGTTATTGAAAAACACGAATATTTCTATCATCGAGAATGATAAGCAACCAATTTGGTCAATCGGTTTTAATTATTTGAAACATATTTCTGTAAAATTTGATGACATCCAATAACTACATGTATTGATAAAAACAAGATAGGTTAATTTTCATTTCAGTCAATGTTTTCTTGATCATTTATTTGTATTTTTCCCGTCATTTATATCCCTACTTTATTCCACTTCATTTTCAACCTGTATACGATGTCTTTCTTTTCTAATCTTTTTGTAGATTTAAAGTCCTTATGGTTCATTACATCGATATGGGGTTTTATTTTTGAAAGTTTTGATGATTTCACACCAATCATTTAGATAAAATATATTTTGATGTGTCTTCACACTTGATTCTATAATTGTAAAATTTGAATAATTTGGAAAGTAACAAAAGTCATTTAGTAAAAATGTGTGTTCAATTGATTTTGCCATAATCTTGTAATCTTTTATAATTTTCTTCATTTCTTTACCATTTCTTAGGATGTCGAGTTCTTTTACGTCCAATTGCTATAGAATTCTTTCAGAGTTTTCTTTCTCCGAATTAGATCTAGCCAATTGATTTATACATTATTATTATTAGTAATTATACCATTATCTTCTTCACTATTCCTTATTTTTTATTTATAATAATTAGAAATTAACAATTGGATTTAATAACAAGATTTAATAATAAGATTTAATACAACAATTCAAAACAATAAAGAAATTGACTTTGTCGCACATTTGCTTGTTTGTTATGGGCAATCCAGAAAATGGTATTTAACTATATAGGTGTTGAGGTCTCCATATTTAAAACCCCAAACGTACTGGTTCTTATATAGTAAAAGCAAAAACTATGTATATAAATGATATTAAATAAAAAATTCATCGAATACAATTTCACTTTTCCTTGCTTTGATCGTTCACTATCAAATCTCAGTTCAAATTTAATTATTAAAAACACAAAGAAAAAAAAGGTGCTATGTATAGTTATATGTTGTGTAATACTAGCTGTATTTATAATTACTGCAAAATAATAAATTCGTGTTGAGCTTTGTTCTGCTACTTCTATTAATTCTTTGTTCGGGTTCTATTCCTTCGAGGAAGTTTTTTGGAAATAATTTTTGGTCTAGTGGACTGAACTTTAATTCAGTATTTATACTGAATTTTAAGCTATAAAAAAATTAAATTATTATCTTGGCCATAATATGGCTACATATAGATAAATATTTAAATAAACTGTTATGAATGTTTATATATTAGAATTATCTATTTTAGAAATTTGTTGGCTTTTAATTAATATTAATAAAAATAATAATAATTTTTTCCCTTGTATTATTAAAATGTATAAAATATTAACAAACTGAAAAATACACTATTGATTAAATACAAACATTGTTACAGCAAATGAAAAAAATTAAATTAAAGTTAGATATCTACATTATCAGAAAAAATATTATCATATTGTCATAAGATCACTATACCAAAATAAAACAAAAAATTGTCATAATAATATTGTTATACTGGTATTGTGATTCATTGGGATTGTGATTGGATTGGATTGACAGGCTGAGGAAAGAGTCGAGGATCAAAATGGATTGGTGAGAGGTCGAGAAGCTTTTTCAGAGTAAATATTGACCCTATATATGTTTGGGCCTATGTGGTAATTTTTATTTAGTTCAAAGTGTTTTATTTGCTGACCTCGATCATCCAACATATAGGGTTCGTTCAAGTTTGAGGTAGGTTACGATTTATAAAGTATAGTGAAAGCACGATGTTAATATTCTGTCAAGGGTATATTATTTCCGTTGGTGTCATCACAGTTTTAATTGACATTTGTATCGTTTAAACTTTCAAAATGATACCTTATTGCAAAATAAATCAAATTATTCCAAATTTATAAACCCCAAACCTAAATTTTAAACCTTGCATACAATACGTTATCTAACAAAAATAATTGTATTACATTGCTGAATTCACAAAGAAGAGTTAATTGGAATGACTTCTAAAATAATTTAAATAAAATTCTAAAACTATATAAACTATTGCTATTTTTTGTATAAAATAGTAAAAAACTAAGAAATTTTAAAAAAGTTGATTTAAGTGGTTTGTCTTATGTCATGTCCAATTATTCATAATTTTTTCCTATTTTACATTCGTAGCTTTATCATTGAAGTTTGACTCGATTTTAGATTGTTCCGGGCGTAAAATATTTTTTAAGTGATTCACTAGATTCTTAATAGTTTGAACGGTCCCCATTTTCTATTAAATCATTAGTATCATCAATCCCATAGTAACACTTTCCCGTCATCTCTGTACTCGAGTTCTAGAGCATTGTCGATTAATAAACAATTAATAATAAAAGGTTGTGGATGTTGCATACGTCTTGTGTCATATTTTTTTGGTTATTTATAACATTTAACATGTGCTATTTAAGCGCGGTTACCCTTGCTTCAAGTGCTCCACCTCCTCCGCCTGGTCCATCCACCTTGTCCATCTTCACCTGGTCCTGGTGGTTCTGGATGCATCTTTTTGTGAATTTTCAATCCACGAAGTTTGAAATAGCGCCTGCATATTTGACAACGCATCCACATATTGGTTGCCATATAATTTACTCGATAAGAATGATTTATTTGACACGCATTGATAGTTGGTGCGGGCAAATCGGGACATATTATGTACCCACGTCCTTGTGCATTCAAAAAATTCATGATTGCGGCTTTTCCCGTAGTGATATCCTTGTTGTCCAAAAATAATTGTTTTACATTGCTGAATTCACAAAGAAGAGTTAATTGGAATGACTTTTAAAATAATTTAAACAAAATTATAAAACTATATAAAACTATTGCTATTTTTGTATAAAATAGTAAAAAACTAAGAAATTTTCAAAAAGTTGTCCAATTATTCATCAATTTTTTCCAATTTTACATTCGTAGCTTTATTGTTGAAGTTTGACTCGATTTTAGATTGTTCCGGGCGTAAGATATTTTTTAAGTGATTCACTAGATTCTTAATAGTTTGAACGGTCCGCCATTTTCTATTAAATCCCATAGTAACACCTTCCAGTATTCTACTGATACAAGTAAATGATATAAAATGAAATGTTCTTGGTCAATTTACTTTAAAAATTATTTATTCATTTCTGTTAAAGGCCAAATTTCATATTAGATATACAGTACATATATAATTGAATGGCTTCATTAAATCCTCGCAATATTAAAGCTAATGAAGAACTTTATATCAGAGAAATATAATGTTATTATTTCCTTACAAACAATAGGAAATTATATTTTAAAAAGAAAACATCACTGGAACTAATTTGAAATGTAAGAGATAATAATTAAATAATTGCTAGAAGACGACGGTTCGATTATATTTGTAATTTATTGGATGGATCCGTGGATATAAATAAATACATTTATATTGATGAATTTGGTTTTAATTATTGAATGAAATACGTAAATAAATAAAATACAATAAAGATTGAAATTTACCTTCAAAAAGTAGACAATGATTTCAAAATATAATTTGAAAACCATTATATGTACTTTTATTATCAAAATTAACTTACAAAATGAAATTTTAATTAACTTACTAAAAGCAACGTGAAAGCATTCTAATTATCACAGATTAAAATTAAAATTGTACTATATCATTGTCTATACTAATGATTATTTAAATTAATTCTATTTTGAAAATATTTTACTGACAAATTATAAGTAGATTATCTATGAGATGGATACAGACATAAATCGAAATTTTATATATGTAAAATAAAATTATCCAATAATCAGCAATCTGCTAAAAATAAATTAAAACAGTTAAAACTAATTCCAGTTATTAATAAATTATTATCATCATAATATCAATAGGGAAACTGCCTATGACAAATTCTTTTAAAATTCTAAGAAAACTTTATTATTCTATTACAACACTTTTTCAAACTTTCATAAAAAACTGAAACCATAAGTAAATTCCAACATCGACAAATCCGACCGGTTTCAATATCTAAAAAACCACTCGCACACAGACGCGATAAAATTCTCAATTCCTGTTTATCAGGATTAAACAATCATCATAATATCATTAGGAAACTGCCTATGACAAATATTTAGAAAAATTTGCTTATTATATAATTATTTTCCCCTTTTTTACATCTTGATCTCTAGTTACTCTACGGTTCATAGATTTTAGTTTTCAAATTTACTGGTGATCTCCATTCATTCTAATGGTCAGCTTGTATAATTAATATTTGATCTGTAATTGGTATAAATTTCATATTTAAATAAGGTAATTCAACGGGAATTACTTCTTTTTTGTACAATTCTATTTTTCAAATAATTTGACAATTCTTTTCTTTTATTGCTGTAACTTGTATAAAGTTAATTTTGAATAATAAGTTCACAATTTACAGAAATAATTCTTCGATATATTTTCCTAATTGTTGAAATTTTAATTAATATATATATTTTAAACTAATAAATTTTTATTCCTGCCCATAGTAAGTAAGTTGTCTTCCCTGGTCAGTAATTATTGTTAAAGTTTAACCGAATGGGCTATGCAATTCAATTCTATATCGTGGTATTTTGGCACAATATAGAATTTACAGAAATATCCTTTAGACGTATTGTTTCATACTAATTAGTTTTTCTATCGATAATTTTTATTTTATTTCCATTGTGTCTGTCTAATGGTCCTCAGTAGTTTAATTGTGGGACTATGTCCCGTTGGATATTTGGCTTAAACCTTTTTTGTAACCCTTAAATCTTTTAGGATGAGGGGATGAAAAATTTTTTAAATTTTGTTTAAATGAAGTGTTATTTTATTTATTTTTAAAAAAAGTCTTATTGGTCACACTTTAGTCAGGGGGTATTTTTGGATCTCGATGAAACAACAATAAACAAATACTCTACCATTAAAGTCTAAAAATAAATTAGGTTAATTGGCTTAAAACATTTCCGGTTTGAGGTTTTTTCTAAAACCGCTCCTAAAAACATTTTATTTTTTAATTAGAATTTTGTTTAAATGAGGTAAGCTATTATTTTCCTAAATGAATTAATTTGTTTTTAAATTATCAATTTTCATCGATAGAAAAGCCGGATTATGTAAAAAAATCGCCTCCAAATTTTTTTCAAAAAATAATAGTTAAATATAAAATTTAATTATAAAACACTGAGTAAAACTAAAATTTTTATTAGTTTGTAAATTAAAAGTTTAATAATATAACAATAAAAAGATTTATTTTAACTATTTTCAACATTTTCTTCTTAATCATAATAGTGTTTAGAATGTTATAATATCTGTTCGAATCGATTTATATTCAAGAACTTTTCTTTCACATGAATTCAAAGAGATATTTCTGGATATATTCTCTTTTTACATCACGCATGTCCTTAAACTTCAGCTTGGCCTTATTCCAATAGGACTCTTTATACTGGGTATGGGATCCTGTTTCAGGATCCACGAAGTTTTCTTAGTGATTAACGCAAAAAAAGTTCATGTCCTGCTTCACGAATCATCAGATATGCTGCCCATCCATCAGAATTTAATGTAGTTCCAGGAAGAAATACACGCTGTATAATAGGACATAAAATCGCAGCAGATCGATTTTCAACTACTTCCAAATATATTTTTGCAGGCACATTGCTTGTATCTGCAATTCTGAATACCAATATTGAAATATCAGGACTTTCTATTATATTTAGGTTTTTTATGAAAATACAGATTAGTCAACCTGACATATTATACCCCTCCCACCTAATTTTATTGGGTTTGCGTGCAGATATTTTCTACAAGAGCTACGAAGGAATGAATATATTAGAATTACAGTAAGCATGGAAAGATCTGCATGCATGCAACATATATTCACAGATGTGTTCAATGACCATAAATAAATCCTATAAATTATTCTTCGAAGATCAGTGCGTACTTTTCGAACACTGAATTGGTTCTGATGGAAAGTGTGGTTTTATATTTTGTACACTCATGATTCATACATTTCCGCTTTTCTCCATCCGTTGAACCGGTGTATTTGAAAAAAAAACCATGCTTGTTTGACAAAAGGTACAAAACATAACTTGACTGAGGAGTCCTTTTCTTCCTCAAACAATCTATCAAACTGGAAACGTTTCCATTTATCATCGGATTCAATATTCTTCTAAAAAGGCTCTCTCCAAATAATGATTAAAATCATTAATATATATTGTATTCGTTTTTTTGTGATTGCATTTTTAATTTAATATCATAAAAAAGATTATTCGTGCAAAAAGTAATAATTAAAGCCTAAACAATCACCGATAGCGACATATTAATCACATTTCTATTTGCCGTAATTTTATAATATTTCTTAAAAATATTTTTTTGATTTTTTGGTTATCCCACATTTACTATTTTTAGCTTTGGATAGTAAAATATCCGAATCTCATAAAATAAATACACTATCAATTGAAGAGGCTGAATTGTTTGGAGATAAAATTAGTCTTTGGAAAGGCGATATCACTAAATTAGAAGTCGATTCCATAGTTAATGCAGCAAATGAAAGATTATTAGGTGGACAAGGGGTTGATGGAGCTATTCATCGAGGAGCCGGAAAACTTTTATTAGAAGAATGTAGATCACTGCACGGCTGCAAAACTGGGCATGCTAAATTAACTGGCGGATATAATCTTCCTTCAAAATGTAATTTTGGAAATTATTATTATTATTATTTATTATTATTAATATTATTATTATTAATTATTATTATTAATTATTATTATTAATTATTATTAATTATTATTATTATTATTATTATTATTATTATTATTATTATTATTATTAATTATTATTATTTATTATTATTGTTATTTATTAATATTATTATTCATTATTATTATTATTATTAATTATTATTATTAATTATTATTATTAATTATTATTAATTATTATTATTATTATTATTATTATTATTATTATTATTATTATTATTATTATTATTATTATTATTATTAATTATTATTATTATTTATTATTTTATTTATTAATATTATTATTCATTATTATTATTATTATTAATATTATTATTATTATTATTATTATTATTTATTATTATTATTATTATTATTAATATTATTATTATTTTTATTATTTATTATTGTTATTTATTAATATTGTTATTCATTATTATTATTATTAATATTATTATTATTTTTATTATTTATTATTATTAATTATTATTATTTATTATTTATAAATATTATTTATTATTATTATTATTTATTATTATTATTTATTATTATTATTATTATTATTATTATTATTATTATTATTATTATTATTTATTATTATTATTTTTATTATTTATTATTATTTTTATTATTATTTTTATTATTATTTATTATTATTATTTATTATTATTATTATTATTATTATTATTTATTATTATTTTTATTATTATTATTTATTATTATTTTTATTATTTTTATTATTATTATTATTGTTTATTATTTTTATTATTATTATTAATTATTTATTATTATTATTTATTATTATTATTATTTATTATTAATTATTATTTATTATTTATTATTAAATGAAATATTTTATAAATTAAATTAAATTATTTTAATAATATTAAAAATTAAAACATTTCTTAAAAACAAAACACAAGCATGAATTTATGATTTAATATACTCAAGCTATTTAAAAACATTCGTAGTCACAGCACTTTGCACATTAATCTTTGGATCCAATGACCTTATCAGCAATGCTTCACATATCACGCGTTCCCAATAATTATTAAAACTTTTCAACAAAATTCTAATCAATTTACATCTAATGGGTGTAATGCCACATACATTGGAGAGACTTCCCGTCATCTCTGTACTCGAGTTCTAGAGCATTGTCGATTGAAGGGTTTGACCAATATTAGTGAGCACAATAGAGGCTGTAAAAGTGAAATTGGAATGTCTGGTTTTAGAATTTTATTTATTATTATTATTATTATTATTATTATTATTATTATTATTATTATTATTATTATTATTATTATTATTATTATCTTCTCTCGTAATAATCTCTTCTTCGCTTTTTGCTATTAATCTTTCTATCATGACAATGGCTTTTTCCATTTCCTCTTGTTGTTGTTTACCAAACTCGGGTTTTCTTGAATTAATTAATTAATGTTTCTGAGCTTTTCCCTGTCTTTTCCCTAACCCTTTCTAAACATTCCCACTAGAACCCTTTACCACAGTGATGTTCATCATTGCTCAATTTATATATACTTAGTTTTTCTCGTTCAAATTTGATAATTCATTGATTTTCTATACTTTTGCATTGACTAATTTGATTGAGTTCGACCTTGCTGATCTTTAAAATATTATCAATATTTCACTCCAACGAATAAATTAAAAATCATTTTAAATTTTTCTTTAAATTCTTTGATAATAAATTAGTCCAATGAAAATATGAATTATCAAACCGGATAAATAATTTCACAATTTGATTCAGATGTAATTCATACTGTCGGTCCGATCGGAGAGAGACCTAACATGCTCAAATCCTGTTACAAATCATGCCTTGAGCTTATGAAGGCAAACAATTTACTGACAATCGCTTTCCCTTGTGTGTCTACTGGAGTTTTCGGTTTTTTCTCATACGTTCCCATATTAATTTGATTTATTGGTTTTAGGATACCCGAATGAATCTGCGGCTCTTGTTGCCATCGAAACCGTGCTTGAATTTCTGCGTTCCGATTATGGCAAATCGGTAAAATTTTATCTTTTTTATCGTTATCAAAATTATTTGTTTTTTTCTAAATTTCTCAGGTTGATAGAATTATTTTTACATTGTTTTTGGATAAAGATGTAAAAATATATGAAAGTATTATGAAAGCATATTTTGATGCTATAAATTGATCTGTTATTACCTGTTATCGATTTTCGGTGAAATATATATTAATGTGATTTTATTGATTTATTTAATTTATTTCATTGCTTTGTTTTATTGATTTTTTGAAATTTATTTTATTGATTTATCTTATTAATTTATTTTATTGATTTTTTAAAATTTATTTTATTAATTAATTTATTGGTTTATTTTATTTTCATAGATTAAAACGAGAAAGCAAATAATTTTTGCTTGAATTGTGTAGAAATAACATTTAAATATAATTTCAATAAAATTGAGTAGCTATTTAATTTTAAAATATAAAAATCGATATTTTTCAGAGTAACGAGACGAATGTGGAAGTAGGTAGCAAATGAAAAGTTAAAGATAAATCCGATAATTTAAACGGAGGCGAGGCCAATATCATGTAATTATTTTAGCCTTCGGTATCCTTGAGTTCTATAATAATAATTAATAACTAGGATAACAAGGATTGGAATGCAACCTGATGTCATCAGCTCATATGTATGCTGGGTTATAAACACACAATGGTCGTCACACTAAATGTTAAGTTCAAAACAGAATGCACTTTCACTTTAGTTATCGTTTCTCGCTCCCCATGACAATTTTCATTTAAAAAATGATTTTGATCAACTAGTGATTTTCATTTATTCGTCACATCCATAAATTTTGCTTATCAAATAAAATTTAAATCAATTTTTGAGAAAATTGGGCTAAGGTGGCATCCATTAAGGACGTCCCCTAAGAAGGGGTGGGATGGGGTCTTCGCAAAAGGGACATTAGGGAGGGAGTACAAGTGCTTAGGACATCCCCAGTAGCATTAATCGTTTAAATATTATACATAATGGATTAATAATTTTTAAAATTTTTCTATAATCTTTTTTATATACTATATAGGGTAAATACGTAAGCGGCATGTTTCAAGTTCCCTATTTTTCCAATTTGATCATTTTTATTATGCATGATGTTGTGTACTACTACATATAATGTTGTAATTAAATTTAGCTTATATTTAAATTTCTTCTGAAAATAAAGGATATCTACTTTTGGAGGGATGTCCCCCAGGGTCCACAAAAACGGACAATGGGAGGGTATCAAAATTGCTTAATTTTTGGGAGACGTCCTTAATGTATGCTCCCTAATCTCGGTCAGTCCATTATATTGGGTAGCCCTTGATTAATGAGTTCGCCGGGAAATAATATCATTAATTCATTATTTTTTTGTTGGGTTTTTGATCCATCAATTAACCTCAAATTAATTTAATATTATTTTATTCGTCTTCAAAATTAAATTTGCTTCCGCTTACCACTTCCACCGAAATATGTTGACTTACTTTTTCTACATTATTTAAATGTTTTAATTAATTTTTATAATTTTCAATTTTTGTAATTTTATATAATATATTTTATTTAACACCAATAAACGGGAAAAATGTGAAATAACAAAAATCAATAAACTTGAATTTGAAAAGGGCCGGATAGAGGCTTGATATGAAATGAAACGTTTAGATGCAGGGAATGTATAAAACACAGAAAACTATTAATTAATAAATTGATTAATTAACGAAACCCAAGTTTGGTAAACTACAAGAAAAGTAAACAAATGAAAATTCGAAAGGCCATTATTAGGACAGCATGGTTGATGGGAAGATTTGGAAAAAGATTATCTTAAATAAAACGCATGGTCCTACTTCCACATTTGTCTCGTTCCTCCAAAAAATATCGATTTTTATATTTTAAAATTAAATAGCTACAAAATTTTATTGTATGGTCATACAACGATATCATGAAGGGAAGCCGTATGGGGAGGATTGTCAGACAAAAACGATTTGGGTTAGGGTAAAACTGAATATTGAACGTTATATATAGAATAAATATAATATCCATTTAAAAAAAATAATAAAGGTTTCAATCTACAAATCGAGGCTTTCATTCCGTTCACACAGTGGCTCATCTCATTCATGTAGCTCTATTTAAAGCTAAATCGTTTAAAATTAAAAAATTAAATTAAGACTTTAAATTAGAGGTAAATTCTTCAAATGATAACAATTGAGCTTCCTTTGTCTAAGAAACATAAAAACACGCTATATAGAAACGATGTCAGAGCAGGTGGTTTTCAAAATTCTGCGGAATAATAAGACATTAGACTAAAATTTACTGTGCACGTTAATAATAGCTATACTCAAAACCATTATCACAAAAATAGCGACGATCAAAACAGCGACATTAAATACTAGTGAGCAGATATAAAAGATATAATTAAAAGTTGTATACATAGGCGTTAATTACTGAGTATAAATCAAAATCTAGTTAATTCTATAACATCGAGCGCGACGTTAGTTCTTTATTAGTTTAAATCCGTGGTTCCCAACCTTTTCTAAGGTACGGAACACTTTTGCAGAAAATATTTTTTGGGGGAGCACCTAAGTTAAAAAGAAGTATTTGTAAGCAGGGTTTTAATAAAATAGTAAAATAATAATTGAAGCACATATTTATTATAGTTATATCTTAATGTATATGAAACAAATACTTATGTACAAATGTCTATTAATATAGTTATCATATAATATGTATATTATTTAAAAATATGCTCATTTAATGAGAAACTTGTGATTGGTGTTTTTTACATATTTCTTGTATGTTGGGACGTAAATGAGACAGTGCTACCCTCATTTCTTCCTCTAAATTTGCCAGTCTTTCTCTTTTTTTTGATGTTGGTTAGCTTAGAAAACCCTACTTCATATAAGTATGAAGTTGAAAAACACAGTAAAATTTTGATGGCTTTTTTTGACATTTGTGGGTATTCTTGTTGGACAGATATCCAAAATTCATCAAGACTCGTTTCAGCGTGTTTCATTTTTAAAGTGCGATTAGATGACAAGGATATAAGCTCCTCTTCCTCTGACACATTAAATTACAAAAAATTATTCCTTTTTTTGAGCAGTAATCAAAGAAATTTAAACTATACTATATAAAATAAGAAAAATATCAATTAAAAAAAACAGTAATATTAGATGTCGAGAATGTAATCGCTATTAATAACGTAAATCAAATTTAGAAGTGAAAGAAAATCTTTTGAAATACAATTCTATGAATGTAAATTTATTCTCATAGGCAATGTGTTAAATAGGAAGGCTTCCACCAATAACTCAACATTAATAAATATTTGTAAAGAGAAGCAAAAGAAAAATGAGGTGTTTTATCTATTTGATGTATTTGAGGTACTTTATACCCGCTCAGAAACTAACAGTGATTCATAATTGATGAAGTGAAAACAGGAAGTGAACTTTGGTTCGAAAATAGGATTTTACTAATTGAGTTTGAAAATTGACATTGAAAACCAAATAATTTTAATAAAAAATAATTTTTGTCATTTTCCTCTATCGAATATTGCACATCAATATTACTGTTTTTCAATATTACAATTTTGAAAATGCTTCATAAGAAATCCTCAATTGTTTGGACATCAAAATACTCGGAATCTGCGATAAACCGAAGCCGTTTCCATATAGGAAACATGTCATTGTTTGTGCTAATTCTAATAAATCTGATCTATATGGTTACAGGTGTATCGATGGTCATTGTTGGCTTCAAAGGCATTCATCTGCAAAACTACTTGCGATATGTAAACCAATCTGATATCTTTGGGAAATTGCCTCAGTTGTCTTCGGGGAAATTTCGCGTTTACATAATGATTGGCATAGGAATGTCAATTCTCGCTAGCACGGGATTAATGGGAATTCAGTACAATTATCGCAAGTTTCTGGTCGCTCGGGCGATTTTGATTTGTTTGATTTTTCATTTGAAAATCTGCATAACCATTCTTATTAATCGGCGAGAATTTGCCAACGATTACATTGCCAACCAAATTGAGAACCAATTTTCCAAGACTGCTTTCAATTATAATCGCAGCATTGTAGTTCCCACTTCACAATTACATAACCTTCAGTTACTTCTTCGATGCTGTGGGAAAACTAATTGGACAAATTACAGTGGTCTAACCAAATCAAAAGTGCTACCGAATTCTTGCTGTTACGATCATACAAGACCTTGTTATGGAGACGTAAACAAATATAATAAAACAAATTTCCATTATGCCGAAGGGTGCATTCCTACAATCATTGAATCGCTGGAGGCTAAATATCATTTTATAAAGGTTGTGAGTTTGATCATTTTAAATATTGAAACGCTTTGTGTAATGACAGGTTTTACAATTTTGTTGAAGGAAATGACTGAAGGCAAAAAGAATAAATAAATTATAATTTGTTTTACATATATTAATTCATGTTTCTTTATTAATTTGCCTTTTGAGAGTGCGAGAAAAGTTTCTAAATTTTGAACTAAAGGCCAGTTATAACGGACTAATTGGCATGGAATAACAGTTGCTATTACACAAAATTAATATATATATATATATATATATATATATATATATATATATATATATATATATATATATATATATATATTTGTGTGTGTGTGTGTGTCACAGTCAAAACTGATATTGATTAATGGATTACTATAGACGGAGAGAAACATTGTCACGCGAGTTGAAAATAACAAGCACAGTTCACAAAATTTGTATAATAAAAAATGTACATGATTAGACATTTATTAAGGGCTTTGACAATTAATAAACTTCAAATTATTAACACGTTGACGGACAGTAGGAACAAGCGAAGTTCGAAAATTGACACTATATGTTTTTGTGATTTTTCACAACCACGTGCATACTGAATCTGCAACTCGTATAACAGGTGAAATATGAACTTCAACCTAAAAAGATGTTTTCAAAACACGACACTATGCTTCTACGTATACGCCAGTAAGTGCACATTTGTGCTGCTATAGCCGTAGTGTCTAAAAACGACCGTTTCGTTTTGGACGGCTATAGCAGTCATGCCACATTGTGAACTTCGCTTTGACGGCTATAGCCGCAATTGTCCGTCAACGTGTTAATATTTAGAAGAATAATTTTATTCAACGATGTTCTATACCAGCGGTTCCAAACCTTTCTGGTGCTGTGACCCCTTGATAACATTTTTTCCACATTAATAGGGTTGCTCCTTTGTCAAATTTAAAATGATAGTAAGAAACCACTGACTAGCGTAAACAAATTATTTTCAGAAGATGGCAAATTGTCACGCGACCCCCATTGGGGTCGTGACCCACAGGTTAGGAACCGCTGTTCTACACAAACTAAACCATTGAAATGTGTGTTTGTGTAAAAAATTAATTTAAATTATGATTTTCTATTAAAAATTACTTTGAATTAAATAAACTATCTCTTACTTAATTTAATAAGATTTTCTAAATAATAAGTTTTATAAAACGAGGAAGAAACAAAAAAAGAAAATAAAATTAGATATTAAATTAAATTAACTTTTTTGGCTGTCCTATTTCATGTTTTGTCCAACGTGAAAAAATCCATTCAATTCTTGAACAATAAATAGTTAAGTATGTTTTACAACGTGACCCCTGAGTACTTTGACAATTCAATGTAATTTTCCAGTGTGAAAATGAGATTGCTGTACCAATATAACAGGAATTGATATCGGGAGGAAGTTGATGGGGGTCATTTCTAATAATGATTTTGATGACTTTGACGAAGACTTAAAAGATTAATTTTACTGGTCAAGATCTCTCAGAAGACGCTGAATGTTCTAATTTATATTTCCGTGCTTTGCAACAACAAAAATCTCGACATTCATGTTGAATTAAATTCTTCATCATTGATAAAACTAAAACTTAAGAGCTTGAACAAGGTTCTGTAAAAGGAAGACATTACATTGTTGAATAAATCCCATTCTTACATCATGAGGATATTAGGGGCTCCAAGAAAATAAGAAGCATTTCAGTGAGTTTCAAATCATAAGCTGAGCCTTTAGCATTAAAAATTTCTAACTTAATTTTCCTTATGAATTTAATCATTTTTCTCGTCTTAATTTAACATTTTAAAGTAAATTTTTACGTTAATAAAACTTAAAATTTTTTGTTTTCACAATTTTCGGGTTATTGCTGTGAAAACCTTACAACACGAGTGGGACATTTGGTAATATTTTTGCAAATAATTGATGAAAATATCATGGGACAAATATGGCCCATTAGGCAATAAACTGTATTTCTCAGAGAAACCATCTCATAGAGATACTCAAGGATCCAAAGTTCTATGATGAGAGTTTCATCATAATATTTGTTGGAGGCTTCAATAAACTTTAGATGTATTCTTATTTGGAAAATACATAGCTCAATGTGCATGATTTTTTGAACAAATATTTGTATTGGAAAGTTTTCTCCTTATAATTTGCCTGTGATTTCATATTGCGTTGCGGTATTTTACAACTTTGTGCCTTTTGTTAGCAATGTGTCAATAATAATTATTTCGGTCTCTTTACTCTCCTTAAAAGATTAGACAGCTCTGGTCCACCCTGAAATTTCTAACATTATGCTTTCTAATAAAATATTATTTCATAATATTATGTAATCAAAAACGTGAAATATTACACCATCAGCGCGTTCTGTATGATGCAAGTTGTCTGTCCACAGAGATGATTAGCTCAGCAAATTATTTACTTACTAGTGGAGGTCACGATTGCCGTTTATATTGTTGCTTAGAGCAAAATAAATTGTCAAACAATGGATGATAGCCCAGGCTATATAATTGAGAACAATGAAAAATAACAAATGATTCTAACCTTCATTAAAGGATGCCACTCGATGATATTTATGGGTCTTGAGTGCCAATAGTAATGTAAGTAGAGCTTTTAGGAATGATTTCTAGCGTGATATTTATTGCCTATGTGCACAAATTAGTATGTAGGCATTGCAAATGACAAAATGTATTGCAGGCCGTCACAGAAATGTTATAACTACATTGAAAATACATGGGAAATCATCATCAACAACATCATTGACAGAAAAGATTCTCCATTACGGATTATACAATAATTCATATAAAAATATATATTTATAAACTCTAATGTCGTTTCATTGCGGGAGGTTGGGCAGCAACCGCAACGTGTCCACGGAGCATTACTGCAAAACGAATTCCACTCGATTATATCAGCAAATCATGGAGTTTGGGTTATAAAACAGTTTCTGGAGCCGATTCAAAGATTTGTGGATTTATTGAAGGACTTGAATGATCTTTTCCGGGACTGAGAGCGGAATCAGAGAAATTATTGATACTGGATTCACTAGATAATCTGAGAGATAAATTCTCCTTGGCAAAATTTCTCAAATGAGCTGCTCTCCTGATCATGTTATGTCCCCAATGGTTAGAGTACCAATCGGAATGATGGCCTCCCAGATCCACTCTAGAGATCCAGGTGACTCTCGTTAGTTTGGTTGAAACGGCTTCAATGAGAAAATTATCACAATAAATGTGACCTATCAAGACGTCTGAATAGTTACTGACCGAACCAAAGTTATCGTTAGATGTTAGAAAAATTTCATCACTCATAGATTCTGAAAAAATCATATGGGCTGATCCGTTGACTCCCAACTGATGGCCTCTGAGCACATTGAATTGCCTTGGTACAAATGAGCCATCTGGGTTGTCACTGATGAGTTTGACGCATTCAATATACTCATTAATCTCCTTTATCAGTTCCATTTGCGGCATGTCAGGATCCCACAAGTGCCTGAACAAATTAACAAATGTTAAACAAGCTTTTGATGAATAATTACAAATGCAATTTAATATTTTTCTGTACATATTTAACAGCAAAATGACAAACAGAGGTTTCGATATAAAATGCTGTAAATCACCATTGACAAGGATTTTGAGATATGGCATGTTCACCATAAGCTTTAAAAGCATCCTTTCGGCAGCGCTTTTCTTCAAAATAAACCAATGAAATAAATCTTCATGCCAATCGGTTTTTGTGGACGGAATTCGACATTTTAATCGCGGAAATATCATTGGCGTAAACACAGAACTTGACATTTATTTAAACAAAAAACGTTTTTAATATTAGTATTTTCTAATTTAAATATAAATTTCTCTACAACTTTGCAGTTGACAACTTTTTAATTAGATAACTTTGCCATGGCGAATAACTCGCCAAATGCATCGCTTTGCGCTTTGACGTATGACCTACACAGCAAATTAGGAGATTGAAATGAGCACGTCATAGGGAATTGAATTCTCTACAATAGTTATGGAAATGATATTTTGATACGAGAAATATATGAGCAAGAAAAGTTGTTTTCGGTAGCGTTTTAGGAAGGTTACTTGTGAAAATTTGAAATTTGAAACTTGTAGTGACATTCTGCACAAAATGCGCATGATTTGACATTTTTTTGATAATTTCTTCAATGTTAAAAATATACTTTAGAATAGTCTCAGTTCCCGCGGTCCAAAGAACTTGTTGTTGATACCTCACAATATTAGGCGGTTGTAATAATTCGGGAGAGATTTAAAAAAAATTAAAAAAACATATTTCAGTGGAAAACATTTTTAGTAACTTTTCTATAACTGTCTCCCAACGGTCTAGAAGTTTTTGAATTCCTTCTTCCTAGAAACTGGGTAGATTATCTTCAAAGAAAGTCGTAAGGAAGTTGTTGACTTCTTCCTCAGAATCAATTTTGTTTGCCATTTTAACCGGGTGCTAGAATTTATTCTGTAAACTATATTTTGACAGTAAAAATTAAGTTCAGCAGTGAATGTGCAAAGGAATAAAAACAAATATTGAACAACCCCCCCCTCATCAAAACAAATATTGAAGAGCAGTAATAAAAATTGCACTCAGTAAGACTAAGCCAACAAATTCAATCTAGCTCAATCCAAAGGGTGCAATAAATAGGAGGCTAGGGAGATTTCAATACATTCATAAATATTGGTTTGCATTTATTATAATTTGCCTAGATGCACAAACTATGAAATTTCTCAGTTCTCAGGTCATGGACTTGGATATAAGAAAAATGACATATGAAGAAATAAATAAACAAATAGACAAACCTTTTATCCTTAATATATGTAAACAAGTATCCTGGTGAACCTTCAATATCTATAACAACTTTCCAGGTTCTCAGTGCAATTCCATCATTGTCGTTATGGTTAGAGCCTATCTTTCTATAACTCAGTTGTTCAATAACGGCATTTGCCCCATGCAATTTTTTGATAAAATCTTTATTAATATTTGTCCAACCGGTTTTGTTGGCATTCGTATCATTTTTCAGTTGTAGCATTTTGTTTCTGATCCATTCCTGTCTCAGATTAGTAGACATTATATGTGTGACATCGTTTGAATCGGATTTGTCCGGGGCATTGAAAGACCCCATTTTTAAAGACTCATGAGTGATCTAAGTGTAAATTGAAAATAATAATAAATTGCCATTTCAAAATTAAGCGCACAGCAGCACCCCTACTCTTTGAAGAAAGTATTTCGTTTGTTTTAATTTTACTGGCTGTTTTGCATGTCGTTTGAAATTTAAAATGTTTTACATGGTGGTGTATCAATTAACAAAAATTAACATTAACAATAACAATAACAATAATAATAACAATAATAATAACAACAATAATAAAAATAATAATAATAATAATAATAATAATAATAATAATAATAATAATAATAATAATAATAATAATAATAATAATAATAATAATAATAATAATAATAATAATAATAATAAATTTTTACTTTTGTAAACACATAAAACCCTTTTGGAATCAATTTTGCGAAAACTAATATTTGTTTTATCAAAATTTTTATAATTACAAAAAATTTCAAGAATATCATTATTATTTTTATATGATCAATATTTACCATAGCTGTGGATCAGTTAAACCGCACAAAAATATTTTTAAAAACGTTAAAACACAATAAAAATATTTTAAATATTGCACGATTATTTTAGAATTTTCTCAACATGCCCCATACAAAAAAAAACTCACAAAAAGTCAATTTTTAAACGGAAAAAATTTAGAATTAAAAGAACATATTCAAAACCACCATATTAAAATCAACAGTAAATTAAAACAAACGAAAACACTTTATTCGTAAGGAAGTTGCCCGTGCAATCACATCTACTGGCCAAATGATTTGATAAAATTGAATAATTTAATCATAACAATGTAATTTGAAATAATAATAATAATAATAATAATAATAATAATAATAATAATAATAATAATAATAATAATAATAATAATAATAATAATAATAATAATAATAATAATAATAATAATAATAATAATAATAATAATAATAATAATAATAATAATAATAATAATAATAATAATAATGTACGATTGTTTTTGGTAGCAGCATAAATTGACTGTGGAATAATCAAGAAAAGATTAGAAAAGCCTTTGATGCAAATATTAAGTTTTATTAAATTACATTTTTGATAATGAAATATTACATTTGATTTTATTGCTTAATAATAAGTAATTAGTATTTTTCATTGTTTTGAAAAATGCAAATAAACTTTTTCAAAATACAAAATTCAGACTCCAAAGCATATTTTGTGTACTACGAATATTTAAATAGTTTGATAAATTGTGATAAATTGATTTTTTGTGTTAAAAATTTAATATTATTTGTATTATGTCTAGTAAAATGATTTAAATTCATAAAATATTTTATAAGATTATTTATATATAAAATTTTTAAAATTAGTTTTAAAGTATTTAAATATTTATTTATTCAAATATTTAATTAAAAAATAATTTGTTTAAAATATATAAAATTAATCCATACTATTTTAATTGATTTTTGTACCTGAAGATGACAGTTAAACTGTCAAAATATATAGTATAACGAGTGTTTTTTGAATGACGCTTTCTTTTAATAATAATAATAATAATAATAATTATTCAAAGAAAGAAGGCAAGGCTTTGTTAATAAAAAGTGCTAACTGTATATTCTATATAACATTTCACTATATATTTCGACCGTTTATCGGTCTTCTTTAGAATATAAATCACGTTTACAAATCTAAACGAAAATTTAAACAAATTATTAATCAATAATAATCGTACTTAACTCGTATTACAAAACTTAATTTTAATTTATAAAATAAAAATCAAACATTCATTTAAAAAAAAATTTTAATAAAATTTAAATAAAAAATTAAATTTAAAATCGAAAAATAAAAGTTAAATTTTAAAATTATTTTTACAAACATTACAAACGAAATTAAATCAAATACATCATATACAATGTATATGATATAGTGGATATGATTGTGTGAATTATACACAATTTACATTCAATTACTTAAATACATTCAAAATACACGTAGACTGAAGATTTTGAACATAAATTATAGGATTTAAAGATTTTATCAACAACGCCTCGCAATAATTACTTAGATTTTTTGCAATTATTTTGAAGTCAAACATACTTATTTTCTTACATTTACTAAGATGATCACTAATGTGAGTCAATTGTTTCAGTCGAAAATGCTCAAGAACTCGATAACAGAGTTGACGGGCAGTCTCTCCAATGTATGTGGCATTGCATCCATTGCACAAGCTCAGAACAGTGAAACAATAACTTCTAAGGCATAATTGATAAAATCCCTTAATCCTATAATTAATGTTTAAAATGTTCAGTCTACATGTAATTTGTATGCATTTAAAAAACTGAATGTAAATTTTGTATATGATGTATTTGATGTAATTCTTTTGTGATGTTTTGTAAAGATAATTTTAAATTTAACTTTTATTTTGCGATTTTAAATTTAATTTTTTATTTAAGTTTTATTAAATATTATTTATTTAAATGTATGTTTGATTTTGATTTTTAAATTAAAATTAAATTTTGTAATACGAGTTGAATACGATTATTATTGATTAATTTGTTTAAATTTTCATATTTTCATTTAGATTTTGTTAATGTGATTTATTTTCTGAAGAAGACTGATAAATAGTCAAAATATAGTGAAATGTTATATAGAATATACAGAAATAGCGTTTATCAATTAATAATAACAATAGCAGCATAAATAAAAAATGATAGATGAGAAATCTAAAAGATTACCATAACTGTTTTCGGATTCAACTAGAAATGAGAGAACTCAAATTCAAATGATATAAATTGAAAATAGTAAATAAAGCATTCAAAAACTAGATGGAAATATTTGAATCATACTTTCCGAAAGTTTGTAAAACAAACAGAACTATTACATGTTTAGAGTGTTACGGGTGGCTATCATTTGGCTATGGGTTCGGGACTATGTATTCGTGACTACTTTCATTTAATATGCTTTATATTGATGGTATCATCATAAAAAATTAATTTTATCAACTTAAGTGAATTGACTTTATAAAATATCTGCTCATTTCGATATTCAACGATAATGAAAAAAAAAGACGATGACGCAATCCGATTGCGATTATACGTAAGGCGTTCAATAAAAACCAAGACTACCTCCAAAAAATAATATTTTCTCAATATTCTAGTGAAATGATAATGCATTTTCTATGGTTACAAGAACAGTTTGTTTTAATATGAACCTGCATAGCAGCGTGGGGAGCACATTTTCAATTTATCTGTTCAGTTACGCTACATTCTGTAGAGTATCGAAGCGTGATTAAACTATTTGTTTTGTTAGTCGTAACAGTCAACAAATATTAGACTTTCAGCTTTTCATGAATATGAAGAAATATTTGAGGGAGAAAATCTTCCAAAATGCTACAGACTTGCAAAAGCTCAATTTTCCTCGAAAATGGCTATTTGGAATTCTTGGATTGCTGGAGTCCACAATGAATCTAATATCAACAAAAAGTTTATGTATCCTTGTTCTTATCATAAAATACACCTTTCCTATTGGTTTACTTTACCCCCAGGTCCTATAACTGATTGAATGTACCACGTATCTGCGTGCACCCAAAATGAGCAAATTGTTAATTATTAGAATGAAAAATAGATATATATATATATATATATATATATATATATATATATATATATGTATGGACAGGGAAGAAAAAATGATGTAAACCGTTTTACTTAAAAAATTTGCAAATGAATTACGTAGGAAATTAATTAGATAAAATAGCACATAGAAATCTAATCAGTTAAATAAACTATATACCTACTCCAACCCCTCTGTACTCTGTACTCTATACATTACATCAGCTAGTTATCGAAAGCATATTTGTTTTTCAGAGGTTTAAAATATTAGTTTTTGGTTTGTTAAAAGCGATTTGTAAGAGCCCTATTTTACAGATTAACAGAAGGTTTGAAAGTGATGAAAAAAGGAAATAAATTCTAATTGAAAGTGAGTTGAATAGTTCTTTAAAGAAATAGTAGGATGTTTGAAATTCAGAGGCCGAGTTTGTCTATTTTTCTCTAAGAAAACCCAGTGAAAGAAGAGTCTCATAAGAAGCCCAACTTATATTAGTATTGTCCATTTGATCCTTATCAGTTCTGGGGCCACATGCGAAAGACCATTATGGAAAACGGGAAAGCAACGGAGGAACTGCGGATTATTTTAGTCACTAAAAAAGTAATTTTAAAATATTAAAGAACAATAAAGATCTAGCTGTAAATTGGTTGCCTTACTTTATGAGCCGGTAAATTGGCTGATGGATACCTTTTCAATAAGCTTAGGCAAATTTCTAATTTTACAAATCTTTTCTTAAATAAATAAATGATTATAAATTATTGATTGGATTTTGTTTTTAATTATTTGTTAGTTTCCGGAATCTCTTTAACTTTTAGTCAGTCAGTGATAATCATGCATGCCAACTCTTCTAGATTATGTAACTATAAGTGCAATACGAGAAAGAATACATTTGGTGTTACAAATGTCATGAAATAATTTAATTCGGTAGGATAGAGCTTCTAATCTGACTTCAGGGGACCTTGATCAAATGGCATTAACGCAACACAATTTTCACTACAATTGGCTTGATCAAGGCTAAGGTAACCCCCAATAGAAGACCGCCTCAAAAACTATTTCAAAAACGAATATGATTCATTAGAACTCTCTTTTTCCCAAAGTACACTATTTCGCTTTTTAAAGGACGCTTTTAATTTTATTTCACTAGTGTCTTTTTCTTTGGCATTTTGGCGGAATTGAGTTATTTTTATAGAAAACTTTCTCCTCGTCACAGTCGATAATTCTTTTTGTCTACCAGAGAGAAAATTTTGATAAAATTTAAATATTTTGGTTGTGGCTTGACAGGTTGACATTTTGTCTGCGTACCCCAAACAAGTTTATATTACTTTATCTTTGTGCTCGTCTCATCCTCCGGTTTCCACTTACCCCGAAAAATATTAATTTTAACTTTTTAAAATGTTTTAAGTAATTTTTGCGTTTACTTTTCACACTTCAACTTCTCGAATAATTTCATATGTTTCCTTTTTTTTCATAACCCCAATACAATGTTGAGTGAATATTTAAACAAAATTAAAATCAAGAGAGAAATACCAATTTTCAAAAATAATTTAAATTCATCTAGAAATGGGATAAATTAGGGAGGTAAAGGCAGATCCATAATTCATGCCAAACCGTGATAATGATCCTTCACTAACTAGAGTCATTAAAATTTATTGGGAACGACTGTATTAAAAAATCAAAAAAAATCATGGAATAGAACTCATTTAAAGATATCAAATAGGAAATCACTTAGAACAAAGGAGGATAAGTTCTCAATTGACATGTAAAACCTCTGATCCCTAAGATTATGTAAAATGCGTTTGCATTATATTCATTATGCTAAAACCTACATTCGGGAAAGACTAACTGTCTTTAGGTATCGGTAGCATTTAAAATTATTAGAGAAATTTCAATTTTCATTTTATAATGCTTTATTTAATAATAAATATTTATTTCATTGGTAAATAATTTTTTATTACTTTTAAATAAGCAAAATATAATTTAAATGGCTTATTATTATTTGTCATTTATTATTATTATTATTAGGATTATTTTTTTTAACAATCTAATTTAATTTTATTAAACCATATATAATTTTTAATTGTCTAATTAAATTTTTTTAAACCAAAAGGAATTAATTTTGTTAAATTTTTTTTAATCTAATAGAAACATTTTCAAAAAAATTATTCAACAAAATAAAACAACAAAAAATAGTTAGTAAGTATTTTATTTTTCTTTGTCGGTGCCGGTACAGGTTCAGATTATTCGGATATATAGTAAAATAACGAGTGTTGTCAATTAAAATAATCTCTGAGTATTATCAATTAAATTAGACTTTTTAAAATTATTTTTGAGTATAAATAAAGACATTAGATCTATTTAAATTAATTCTGATGATTATTAATTAAATTATACAAACTAAAATAAATGATGATTTCGATAAATTAAATTAAACAAACTAAAATTAAATCTGATATCGAAAAATTAAATTAGGTTAAAAAAAATTAATTAGGTGGCCAAATGATTATTTTTAGAAATTAAAAAAATAGTATTATTATACAAAATATTTTTATGCATAAATTGTTTATTTGTATTTTATGAGATTGCTCACGTACGTATGGACGTTTGGGGTACACGAGTGATTTGCTCAATTTATTTCAAAATATAGCTAAGTGAAAACAATTATTTAAATGGCCACTCTAACGACATAGGTGAGAATAGAATGCTATTATATAGAGAAAGAGAAATTATTTGGTTTAGATAATGAAGCAAGTAAAACAGAGGCAAATTATTAAGTAAAATATGTAATTTCCTTCTATATAGAATGCATTTCAAATAGTAAATAACCTGGAATAAAGAACTGGTATTGTTGATCATACTTACAACACACAAATGAGCAGCATTTTGTTCAGCCAAGTGCTTATTATTAGGGCCGTTGGATTTTTTCATTCGTAAAGGACTCATTGTATTGTTTGAACTGCCATCATTTTGGAAATTAAACAGAGACGGAGCGAAACACAGGCTCAGGTTTTTAGCATCCATCTTATATTAAATAAATAATCAAAGCCAACTCTAAATAGAAATTTTACTTTAGTGTCATCGGAATACTTTGAAAGATACGATAGAAATTCAATGAGATATTCTAAAGCCACTCGGTTTTCATCAGGAAGACTAAATAATGCCCATTTAAGACCTTCACATTGACTTTCTTTGGGCACATCTTGATTATTTTTTTATAACCATATCACTAACAATAAATTAGAAAACCTACAATTGTATATTGCAAGCAATGTCGACGACAATTTGTGCGTCAGCAACCTGTCGGGAAGATCTCGGAAAAACGTTTTCAGGATATCGGCTATGTCATTGACATTGTAGCCATCAAAGTTATTTAAATCTAGAAATTATAATAAATTTGTAATATAAGTTTCATAATTCTTGATTTAGATTTAGGAAAACCGTAAATCATACGAACCTAAAACATCGCCTTGAAGGGTCTTTACATAGAATTCACAGTTTTCCAAGCACATTCCAAAATTAATATTAAAATAAATGAATTACACCATTTCCAAATTCAATCTGCTATAGGTAAAGAAATACGCACACTATCCTATAAATACACGCAAGCTTATCAGCGGCATGCAGTCAAAAGACAAATGTGAAATACCCTCATCAACATCCAGTGCACAAATTTGAATTAATTGGTCATTAGCCCATTTGTTATGTAACTGAAAAAAATGTGATGAAGAAATTATCTGCTACTGACAGATTCAATTTGGAAATGGGGCATCAAATATGAAAGAAAATGTTTCAAGTTTTAATATATTAAAAATAAATATACAAAAATTTCATTATAACTTTCATCTTTCTCCATTTCTTTCTTCAACTCTTTGATGCGACACTTCATTCCGGTTTTACGGAAAATACCTTGGGTAGTTGGTCCATGCTTCCGAAGGTAACTAAAAATATTTAAAATAACCGGAGGAAATGGCTGACCGAATCGATTCTGTATAACAGAAAGATTAACACCAAAAATAAAATTTGTATTTTCCAATGATAACTTTTGTTTTTGTGGTAAAAGTCGAGGAATACGCCTGAAATGATAATAAAGAAAATTGATTTATAAAGAGAAATAAGCTACCAATTGAACACATTTTTCTGAGGACAATATTTCTCCAGCATCGATGTGCAACTGAGAATAGAAAATTTCTTTAACAGGTTAAACTTTGTGACGGAGAGCTCCAATAAATGGTGATATTGTGGAATGGATTTATCTTTGGAATAGCTGGTATGAGACCACCTGGTCACATTGTTTCTGTTGATTTTCGATGATCTAAACATTTCAATAACGCATCATTAAACAGGTCTTTATAAACAGAATGCAGAAATTCTCAACACTTCCAATTATCATTAAACTGCAAAAGTAAGGAAACATTACAATATTAAAATTCATAATAAATTTGCAAAATCTTTAATATGATTTCTTGGCCACTATTTATCAAAGAAATATAATTCTTTTTTACTTCAGTATATTTGGCTTATATGTTCTATATCAATAAGATTGAAACAGCAAAGTTTTAACAACTTTCCTTCACAAAACTATTTAATAATTTTCAATGAAGTAAATCTTCAAGGGGGAAATTTCAATTTTAAAGATTGTTTGCCAGTTAACAGAACTCCCGAAACATTATTTCTTCAACCAAAATAACTTACTTCCATTTTATTTTCGACCAAAAACAGCTCTGGATTAAATAAACATATCTTTCTTACGTATTATGAGTCATAGTGATGAGATTTTTTTTCGGGTTTCCTTACGGAAATTCTCTAAATTTAACAAGATAATCCTTATTATATATTTTATAATAAGAACTTCTTTTGATTTTCATCTCTGACATTAAATAACTTTTTCTGACTATGAATCAGCAATGATATCGATATTTATTTTGATATTCATGATATATAAATACAGCCTTTTTCAAAAATATATTTATATATCATCACCAGAATGAAGTCTTTTTCATTATGATAAAAGATTAGAAATTAATTTCTTTGCATCACAAGTTAAGTTTTGATTTTTTATCATAATGAAAATAAGTTAAATATAAAAAAGTAAACAAAACAGATCAATTGTGACAAAAAAATAAAATATTTTACTCATTATTTTTATGAATTTTATTTCCAACTTTCAAAAATATCCAAACTTATTAAATTATTTAAAAAACTGATATTGAATATTATAAAAAACACAAAAATCGAATTAAAATCACATCAAGGAAAAGAATGTAAATAAAAATTTATCTTGATTATCTTTTCATTTTCACTTAACTTCACTCGACAAGAAATCATATGAGAATTCAGTTTTTATTTATTTGACTTTTTAAGGAATAATTATTTTTATTATCAAATGTATTTTCCTTTTTCGTATATTGAAAGATGAAATTTTCAAATCTACTTTGATGAAAATGTGAATTCTGCATTTAAATTTAAATTTTAAAAATAAAACTTTATTAGTGGAAAATATAAAAATGCTTTTATTTTAAAAATATATAATTTTGAATATTATTAAAAACTTTTAAGAAAATCGCATCGAAAATCTTATAATTCTTTATTAAGTTTAATATTAAAAAATAATTGAGTGATAATTTTAGTAAGATTATAATTCAATTTCAGCAAAAATTCTGGTAATTTCCTAAGTAAATCAATTTATTATTCTTAAGGTTGAGTAAATAAATTTAATTTTGATTAAATTTCTATATGAAAAACAGAAATGAATGAGAGAGTATTGCATCAAATATTAAATAATTTCTAATTGAGGTGCATGTGCAAATTTTCCCAGGAAAACAACGGAGATTTATATATATATATATATATATATATAAGCTTCTTGAAATTCCGTAAATTTTACTTTTCTATTTTTCAAACCTTTTTATATCATAATCAAACTCGCTAATGTAAAATATATAAATTGGTCTCTTAAAATAAACGTTTAATTGCATCTAAGTTCATAAATGTGGGTTCTGATGCGATTAATGTAAAAAATACAAAAAAATAAATTAAATTCTTTAATTTTTTTTATTTTATCCAGTAGTATTTGAAAAGTACAAAATTCAGTAAATTTTAATAGAATGCATAAACAGAAACGATATTTTTTCAGTAATACAATATAAAGTAACAGTGGATTTATTATAGGATCCAGTATCTGCACTACAGCCCCCCCCATCCCCATGAAATTGCATTGTAAGCCATTTCGGATCAAGGTTCTCATTCATTAACAAAAGTTTCTCCAGAATCATTTGTCATTCAAAATGAAAGACGGTAACTTATTAACACACTGTATGTGGGTCACGTAATTTTACGTTGTTTGCAATTTGTCACTTGAGCGCGAGTCACGTAAAAGTATGCTGTAGAGAGCGGGTTTCGTATAAATACGGGTCATTGTAAGTGTGTATGTTTTTTATATCGCTTTACCACAGAAAACCAGAAAGCCGTTTCAACTAAAAATCCGCGTCATGAAATAGTGCCACAATATACCCGCAATGTGTTAAATGAAATAATGAAAAGAATTAAAAGAAAATTGAATTTCTCAGATATTTTACAATTTCTTCACAACCGTGATAAATTCAGTAAAAAAAATAACAAAGACCCCAATAATTATATTAATTGTAGAAATAAAAAGCGGCTATCATACATCCTAAATAATATAACACAAACTAAAAATTATAAATTTTTTTTATAAAAAATGTTATTTTTGTCTGCCTATCTGATTCCAACTGGATTTTTTATTGCGAATCCTTTCCACTTTCTCAAAACAAATATATCGAAGCTCTTTATTTCTTGCTGTCGCTCAAAATAATTTATTCCAATTTCAAACTTTACTTGGAGTTGTTCGTGGTTTTTTTTTGATGTTCCGTTCTTTATATTTTCACAGGTACCCCTTACATTACCGTCATTTTCTGTTGTAGATTCTATACGGACTAGGGCAACAATTTCACTATCAGTCATAATGTCATCTGTATAAGAGCCTTTATGATCTATCCAATCCTCAACCTCACCTTTGGCACGTACTCAAAAATGAACCATTCTCTGAACAAATCACAATTTATCCATGATGATTTTTGAGAACGATAATAACCAGGAAGAATTTTTACAATAATGTTTTTAAAAAACGGTCGTTTCGCATATTTTCCGATGACAAATGGTGGCAGTTTATGGCAGAATACAAACCTATGGTTATTCTTTCTATATTTGCTTTATTTCTGAAAGGCTTATATTATGAGGCTGAGGTACTACTGATGTATAATTTGACAATATTTTAAATTTAATTCCCGGTTCATCGATATTATATAAAGAATCGCCTGGTTCAGGAAAATGATGCTTTTCTTTAAGGTAATCTCTTAACTAGCGCAGAGTTAGAATATGTCATTTTAAGAAAATCTTCCACGGGTCCCCTATTCTTTCGCCAATCACATATTTTTGATATTCCTGCATCATACTCTTGGCACGAAATGTTTATCGACTCCTTATTTCTAGTCAGTTAACTTTGTCGGTTAAGTTTGTCCATATAAACAGGATTTTTATGTAGCTCAAGTAAAAAGAAGTGCAAATTTTGTGAAAAGATTCTGTGCATTCGTAGGCAAAACTGGCATTGATTACAAAACAAGTTAGCAATGACCCGTTAACTATAATTGTTTAATTAAAAGCCCCAGTAATATTTACTTGAAATGATCCAAATCTTTATATTTAAAATGTGAAATACACAGGCAGCAACCTCGTCTAGATCTAGAATAAAAATCAATAATTTCGTGCGCACAGGAAGTGAAATCCTTGACGAAGTTCATAAACGGTGAAAGTCCAGTCGCGGAAAGTTAAAATTCTTGTTCAATTGTCATCAACAAAGACTGTTATTCAATTGTTTATTTTTTATCTAGCGAATTACAGGAAATAGTTTTTTTCTAAAAATATTTCTTAGGGTTTCCCGAAATTTTAACGGGTTAGAATTTTTCTTGATAAACTAAAACTATTTTTAATTTTATTTGTGATTAAATAATGAATTTTTTTACTTTGTTTTGAAACAAACCGTTTTTTATTCAGTGAAAACATTTCAAATTATATTTTAAAATTATATATATATATATATATATATAAAATTTATTTAATAAAATACATTAAAGTTAATTAAACGAAACTAACAATTCCCAATCTTTTTCATCCTCTTTCAGCACAGACTGATCTATGACAGAAGGGGAAGATATTCTAGTATCACTGTCGATATTTTCAGTGAAATTCGTACTGCCATCCTTGTTATTATACCGAGTATAGCTTTCGAAATCTGATAGTCGTTGTTGGTCTTTCTTGAGGATTTGTTTTGTAGATTTATGCCTCAATATTGGAGATGTCGGAGCACTATCTAGGAAAAATAATTGCATTTCAGTTAATTGTTTAAGTTAAATATTCTAGTTAAATTTGAACATTTAGGGAATAAATAAACAGTAAACACAGTGGCAGCTCAATAAAGTTCTCAATTCATTTTTATTCGTAAAAGTCGTACCGAAAATAGAATTGAAAAGTAAGATAAAACTTTATCCAGTTGTTGCAGTAATGGATGAAGCCGAAACCGGCAAGTGATCTTATTGGATGAGTGATTTTGGTTAACCAATGATTTGCATGCAACAACGGCGAGATGTTGGGTGAAATGATCTAAGAAACCCTATGTAAAGTTCTTGCCCAGTTTGATGTCCAATTCATTCATTTGCACATAAATAAATTATTTTTTTTTGAAATAAGAAACAACTCAGTAAATGTTTCAATATAAAAATCTAAGTATTTAAAAAGTCTAAATAAGATAAGTATAAGATTGCTTTATCAAGATTTTAAACGAAATGAAAGATTTTCAAGCCCATCAATTAATATTTAAGTTAATAAATAATTATAGCAGCGGTTCACAACATTTGTCAAGTCGCGACGACACCAACAACTAAATTAATCGGGTTACTTCGCGTTCACTGCATTTTTGCAGTTAAACTATTATGCATTTCACTTCTATAATATCTGATAATTTATAGGCACCATCTTTTTTAGTTATAAATTTTATATAATTGGGTCATAATAATTTATCAACACAATAATTCGTTATGGAGATTTTTGATGTTTTGTCTTTTAAAGCAACTTAGCAGCTGAATTAATTTGTTTTTGGTCAATATAACTTTACAAAAGAAGTGCAAATTGTTCAATGTCCATGAAAATAATGAAAACCACTAACTTTAATGTTGAAGCTTTTTAAAAAATTTTATTTAACAAATTAATTTTCAGAAGGTCTCAGGGGACCCTTGTTTGGGTCGCTATCCACAAATCTGGAAATACTGAACTAAATGGATTTCTATGAATAAATCCATCTTTTAAAAACATCATGTCATTGAACAAACGATGAGCAATTTTTTGCAAACCCTGTCTGACTTGGTCTATGATGGAGAACGATTCCAAAATAAACTAGAATTGGTCGAAAATTTTAATAAAAATTTCTTTATCAACAATTTGAATGTTTTAACATGAATTTAGTTTTTTGACTATAGACAAATGCTTTTAATATAGTGAAAAATCAAACGAAGAGAAATGAAATTGTAAAAGGAAAAATATCAGATCAAAGATAAACTTACTTTATTTCTGTAGTATAATTTAATTTGTGGTTTTCAAGCAAATGTTAGCAAAATCAAACAGAAAAATAAAAATGTCTTAATTTATTTTTCATTACTTGGAAAAAAACATTTTAAATTGAAAGAAATCTTTTCAAAATTTAAACATCAAACATTGAAGGTTGATTCATTTTAAAATTGTGGAAAAACTAAATTCAGCAGCTAAGTTGCTTTAAAAGAAAAACATCAAAAAATCTACAGAAGGTCAAAGTAGCATTTAACAAAGTTTCGGATCCGCGAAACTACTAGCAAGTCAGATCGGGCCATCAGGGCTTTGAAATGTTGCAAAGATTTTGGGAGCATATCAGTGTTTAACATGTGGCAAGGTACTAATCTTAAATGGACAATCTTCTCCAGATTATTCATAATGACGTTGGGTTAAAAAGATCGAAAAAAGATCACAGCTACATCATGTCAAGTGCACTATTGCTGTCAGAGTAAGTCCATTGGGTTTTTTTACATTCATTTATTACCTTTAAGGAAATAAAGTTTTTTATACTTAAATTCAATATAATTTTGAGTAGAATAATGAAGATATTATTTCATTGAGAAAAATTACAGATCAAATATATTATTAATAATGTCATAGTAAAATAAGGTTAAACTACTTCAATTATGAACCAGTGCGTCACAAATATTTAATATTTAATCCATTAATAATTAATAATGCCATTATTAATTAAAATGCAACCTAAATAACCAAGTAATCCTTATAAATACATAAAAATGTCTGTGGCAAATTTTTATTTTGAAAAAATAACTGAAAATATTACAGTTCAGATAAAACAAGAGAAAGTTGTCTCATTTTGCTCCCACCTTGGATTAAAATAAATAAAGTGTTATATATATATATATATATTGTTTAAATATAAAAAAAGGGTCACTGCATAATATTTCCACGGTTTCTTGTCGTCATCAGATATATTTAAAATTGTTTTTATAATTTTATTCTACTTTTAAAATTTTTAAAATTACAAATTATTTAACTAAATAATTCAACAGATAGGAAACCAATAACAACAAGCCCACAATTTACCATTTAAAAACTATTTAGAAACCTTCTAAACACGTTCTCACAGAATTTTTGATCAAAATACATAACAAATTCCATATAATTATAAAAACAATTGATAAAATTTTAAAATCAGATATGCCTATTTTACTCATCTAGCCCTTATTTGGTTCACTAATATTGGTCGATTCCTTCGGTTGACAATGTTCATGAACTAAATAAGGGCATCAAGTGCTTTCTTGGATTTATTATCCAGTGCAAATATAAAAAGATGAGACAGAAATGTATAGAAAACTTGGTTTTGGTGAATAAAGGGTCTAAGAGAAATATGGTTGAAAGACTGATTTATCGTTCATGGTCTTTATCTTGTACTTTGGAAAATTCAGCACAAAATGTTGATAATTTTGATGAACTATTTATGAAGAATGTGTATTCAAAATCATTTATATTAATAATGACAAACGAGATTGTTGACAAATTAGTTAGGAATCCTAATATCATGTTTGAGAATGTCTGAGTGCAATTTGACTAGTTGGTATAAATCAGATGGCGATGCAAATAACATGAAAGAATGATGGGCCTACTTTTGTATTGGTATTTTACGGAAGATTTTACAGATTAAAAAAGAAAGATAAACAGGCAGTTGAGAAATATAAATTAGAAGATTGTCTGTAAAATGCGCAATATATTTATTAACAAGTCAAAAACTCTGGTTGTATTGTTTTCAAATCTCGTTTATTAATTTATATGTAATGTTTGTAATTCCACATACATATTCTCTGTACTCAAGTTCATGAATGTTGTCAACCGAGGGGATTGACCAATATTAATGAGCATAATAGGGGCTGTATAAATAAAACAGGTACATCTGATTCTAAAATTTTATTAAAAGTTTTAATAATTATAGGGAACGTGTTATATGCGTTCGTTATATAGTTCGTAAGAGGTCAAATTTATTTATATATTTAATAGCAGTTCAACCATGATATGTGAAACAGTATGGTTGTGAAGTGATCGGGTTCATGTTTCTGATAGCAATGTCATTGAGCTCAATCCTCGAAATTAGCATCTCATTCGAAAATACAACAAACATCACAACACACTTCATTAAAACAATTGATCCTTTTATTATAAACAGCCTCTAAACATTTAGTAATCAATTCATATTTTTTAGTCCATTAGTTAATTAAGTTTATAAATTTTAATTGAAGAATTAAACCGAAAGCATTTAATAAAAGCCAAAAGAATTCTGCATAATTTATGTTTTTATTTTTAAATCTTTACTAAATATACTCTTTCACTGTAAAACTTAATAAATTTCTTTCTGGAAAAGAAAGCAGAAAACTTTTTAAAAATAATCAATTGAATTATAAGTTTTTTATTGAAATAAAAAATCCTTTGATCTTTGCATTTTTTAACAAATTTTTATTTGAATTTTCTCATTTTATAATTTTAAATTTCTTGAGCTGTTTTAATGAACAAGATTAAGTGAATTAATTATTTATTGTTGTTTAAACGCTTATATATATATATATATATATATATATATATTTTCTACAAAATCTGATTCATAGTCAAATTTTGTAAATATAATTTCACTTATAAAGAAATCAGAGGTGAAAAATAAAAAAAAGTCCTTAATATATATATATATATATATATGTGTGTGTGTGTGTGTGTGTGAAAAAACAATTTTACATTTAAAATAATTTATGTTTTGACATTAAAAATGGCAATTTGCATATTTTCGTCAGTGACAAGTCGGTTAATGACAATCAGATCAATTATCAAGAAAATATATTATTTCTCCATTGTTAGAGCTATTCTAAGCTTTATTAGTTGTATGATAATATTCCAGCATCCTCTCGCCACTAATATTCACTTGTTTCTCACTTGTTTTAGATAATAAATATTATGTCTCCAAAGTCTTCTAACACAAATCTTACAATTTGTATCCATTTATCAATTATTGATCCGAATTAAAATTTCAACAAAATTAAACCTTATAAAATGATCTGAAATCTGGATTATTTCAGCAAAAATTATCACCATTTTCTATAAAAAATGATATATTAATATATTTTTTAATGCAAACGCTTATTGATAAAATAATAAAAGCATTTGATTTATCTTCATTAATTTTTCGATTATAGATCAATATTTTTTTCTATTTGACACATTTTTCTACACTGTCTAGGAAAAATACTTAAAATATATTATAAATGAAAAAGCAAAAATCATGGCATCCATGATTTAGATGTATGTAAAGATCAATGATTTTATTAAAAAGAATTTGCAAATAAAAATTTCTGCTTATTTTGTGAATGCCATTTTTATGTAAAAAATATGTTTGTTCTTATTTTGGTGAGTCACTACTGTTTAATATTTTTAAGAATAATTATTTCTATTTCTATTTATAATTCTGATAGATAAAAGTGTAAAATATCTTTATATTAAAATTGACTTCCATGTGTCCAATGCACTGGGATAATAAAAAAGTCGGGCCTGTGGAGGGGGGGGGTTGTCAGCACTTGGTTGAGATCACAATAAAAAGGAATCAAATCATATTATTAAGTGTTTGCATTATTTAGAAATATTCAGTTTTATAAAAAATTATATTCCTTAACAAAAAATGTTTTCAATTAAATGCATCCAAAAAATATGGCCGCCGTTTGTACAGTTTCTCTGGTTATTCGAAATAATTGTTGTAACGAGTAAAATTTGACAATCAAATTCATTTGAAAAGAAAATAAAGCTTTTCATAAAAAAAATTTCAAAACATTTGCAAATATATTGAGAAAATATAATTACTATATTACCTGGTTTTAATAATTTTTTTATTCATTTCAAATAAAATGTTGTCTCATTGTTTCAAGTGAAATGGGCGCCTATCAAATGCAATTATTATTCGGGAAAATCAAACTCAGTTCCATTACAACTAGAAGGCTTTGTCAGAATTTTCAACTAGTTTCCTTGATTGATATATATATATATATATATATATATATATATATCAAGTAGATACGTACTGATGAATGCAAGAACAATTAGATCTTCCAAAGATCCTGTATCACTCATTAGATTTATATCTATATTCCTTTTGATTTTTAAAATTATAATCGATTCTGATAAAGTGAATCGATATAGTCAATAAAAGTGTTTTAAATAAATTAAATTAAATTAAAATTTTATTAAAAAATTAATGGTTTGATTATGTAATTGTAACTCTAAATTAAAATAAGTCCGTTAATTTAATCATTGTCTGATTATGAAACTTTTCAAAATTCGCTTCACTGATAAATTATAGCAGACCTGGCCATCAGTTTCAGCCACTGAACTACATTGCAAGAAACTTTTTTCATGGACCGAAAGAACTAATAACATTTAAAAATGTGAAATATAAAGCTTGATTCAGCACACTTGACCTCCAAAAAAAAAACAGATCGCTTAGCTCTGGGTGTTCAGAGGAAAACTAAAAGAGTGGAGTCTCACATCGCCACTAAACGTCAAACAGTTCATATACGGTGCAAAATGATACAAAAGTTATGAACTGGAATTTCGTTCAAAAATTAATAAGTAGTATCTATCAATTATTGAAAGTTAAATAACTAATATTGAAAAAGTAATCGCGAGCCGCATAAATCCGTTGAACATGTCTGAATAATAGTATAAATTACGTTTACTAATATTAAATAAATTTTCAAAAATAATTTGATTAAAATCAATTAAAATTATATTACATTTTAAACTTTCATTACAAATTTAATATAAAATATAATAAATATTAAATACCTGGAGAAGCTCTTGATTTTATTCTCGATCTCATTACTTCTAAACTATTGACATCGGACTCAAGAAGACTTATGACTGGATCTAGGTCATAAATAATATTTTTCTTCGAAGTTTTGAATTCCGCATCTGGCTGACCATTATTTCGAGATATAAAACTACCAGTTCTGCCATTTAGCCATCCACTATCACCAATAGGATAAGATTCGCGAGGAAATTCGTTTGGTTTGTCTGGTAACTTTAATTTCGCAAAATCCATCTCTTCATTTGAAGTAGGGACTTTGATATTGGAAAAATCATCATCATTAGTAGGCTTTGGTGAAGTCAAAACATGATCTTTTTTGTGCCTTAAACTTAGTTGATTGGGATTAATTCTAGAAACTGCCTTCATCAGTCTCATGCTGGCAGATCTGAGTATGTGATTGTTAGGTTTGTCTACTTTCAAACTATCTCTATTCGAATCTGATGAAGTGGCTTGCAATGCAGTGGAATTTTGATTGTCATTGGGAGATATAGGAGATATAGGAGATTTATTTTTCAATTGAAGAGATGCCATCAAATGATCTAAACTGTCATTGTTGTCTTTTAACAAAGAATCATTATTTTCTGGATTTGATTCAATAATAGGTTCAAAGGACCTATGTGAATCTGGAAAACAATTTGGGCGTCTAAATTGATAGGGCTTTTGATAATTATCAGAGGAATTATCTTCGGGTATTGAAACAAAAGGTCGTGGATAAGATACACCAAGATAATTTTCAAGTTTTGGTATGTTTTGATCTTGTTTAATTACAATTGGCGGTTTTGAGAGTTCTATGTGAGACCATCTTCGAGTTCGCGGTTCATAAGACCAGTTAGAACTTAAAGCAGTTTGTTCTAAAACATTTTCTTTATCATCATCTTCGTCATCACTTTCTTCGTTTTCATTTTCTGCTTCATTCTCCGAACTATCTTCAATTATCTCATAATATGGTTTTTGAAAGGAAGGTATAGAGTCCTGAGATAATAAAATCAAAATTATTTTTCATAAATGCCAATCAGAGAAAACTTACTGTAATTTTTGATGAAATATCTTCAGTGAGCAAAGCCGATTTTATTTCACTGGCTTTATTTAAAATCTCAATTCGTCTGTAAAATATAAATGAAATAATAATAATGATAATAATAATAATAATAATAATAATAATAATAATAATAATAATAACAATAATAATAATAATAATAATAATAATAATAATAATAATAATAATAATAATAATAATAATAATAATCGATGGAATATTATCAATCAATATTCACAATAAAATTTTTGCTATTCATCAATTTATTTAATGAAAATACATGAGCGGAAATAAATGAGTTTTGCATATTTTTATAGTGATAGTATTTAATTGTGAGAAAATCCTCCTGCTCACTATGCTCATTATTATTGAAAACTAATAGAAGGAAATCGACTCAGTCGGATGATGCAATTGGTCAAAAGCGAGGCATGGAAAAGAAATATTTGAATTAAGAAAAAGTGTTCGATAACAAATCGACAAACGAAAATGTTGTCATATGGTTTTCTTTTATTATTATTGTATTTATTTGAATGCAAAATGTATGACATAAATTATACAAGGATTAATTTTATTATTATTATTATTATTATTATTATTATTATTATTATTATTATTATTATTTATTATTATTTATTATTATTATTTTTATTATTATTTATTATTATTATTATTATTATTATTATTATTATTATTATTATTATTATTATTATTATTATTATTATTATTATTATTATTATTATTATTATTATTATTATTATTATTATTATTATTATTATTATTATTATTATTATTATTATTATTATTATTATTTACACACGATTACAATGTATTTTTTCAAATTTTATCAATCTGTTTGAAAACTTATTGGGAAAGTGATATATTGTGAAGCGATGTTGACAAGGTTAAGGTGCAAAATACTATGAGTAAGAATGTTTAAAATAGTTTGGTTGTTAAATTCTGGATTAGTTTTTTTAAATTTTAATATATAAAATTTAAATTTAAATACTTATGATTTAAAATTTATTCAAAAAATAAAATATATAATTTAAATGATATAAATTTTTTAAATCGATATTAAAATATTAAAAATTAATAATTTATTTGAATTTGTAAATTAAAATCCATATAATTTTTTGCTTTCTTCACAATGGCAGAGAATCTTTAAAAATGTTTAATAAAACGTGTATTTGAATGGCGCTTTCTTGTAATTAAATCATGTTTATAATCATTATTATTATTATTTTATTTGAGTTCTAGTATTATTGTTTATCAATATTAGTAGTAGTATAATTATACGCTACATTGAAAATCCTACATAATTATAAAATTCTTACCGAAACAAAGCCATTAGTGATCCGCCGTCGAAATCCATGTGATCTTCTTGAACTAATTTCAAAGAAATAGGGAATTCGCTATCTGAAATAAAATTCTTTAAAAATTGTCAAGCAAATCAAGCGAATCATAAATATTTATGATCTAAGGCAACAGTAAACACAAACCATTAAACATCTGAACGTATTGAGGAAATCCGGCTTCCTTTAACCAAATACATGCTTTTCTAATATCTTGCTCATCTTCTTCTTCCTTAGTGTCTGAAACAGAAATAACACTCAAAAATAATATGGAAAGATTTAATTAATTTAGATGAATCTGTTAGTATATTTATCTTATTTAAGAGGACATAGTGTCAACATATTCATTTTTCATTCATCAAGGAATAGCATATAGACTTTGACCATCAAAATTCAAATATATAATTTAAAGAAACTGTAAGTGATATAAACAATTACACAAAAATCATCTCGATGGGAAATATATATTAAAGCAAAGAACGGAAATCACAGGTAAAAATTTTAAAAAAATTTTATAAAAAAAATCCGATGTTTTTAATGATAAAATTAGAAACATAAAACAACTAAACAAAGTTTCAGCGATAAACCAGCTGTAAAATCTATGATAAAAAGTGACTAAAAATTAAAAAATTTACAATGTGGAAAAATAACAAAATTAATAAAAAATGTTTTTAAATAATTTTTTTAAAGATTTTAAATGAGTGTTTCATAAATAAAATCTTCATAAATGCTTGAAACTATAATTATTTACATTTTTAAATTTGATCAAATAAATAGAACCTTCAATTAAAAATATAATTTAAGTTAAAATATTCGTAAATGTTTTTACTCTGGAATGTTACAATGAATAATTGTGAATTTGCAAAACATATTTGTTTGTCATTTTTTGATATTTTATTTGCATTATTTTTTTATATTGGCATTTGAGTACTGTATAGCGACATTCCAGGATCAATAATGTATTTTATATATATAATTTAAATATAATTTATGCTATCGTTAAATCTTATTAGGCGTCATCTTTTTTTCCAGTTCGTTAGATCAACATGTTCTATTTATTTAACACAAATTTTCGGTACAACTTTCTCAAATGTTAAGAATGGCTGTGCCGAAAACACGTGTTAAATAAATATAAACAACAATTATTATACTAATAGATCAGTGGCGAAAAAGCCAACGATTTTTGATTTTCTAATAAAATATTTTAAAAAACTTAATATAGACAAAATATTAAAAAAATCAATTTAAAATGCGTAATTTTGAAATTTCTATTTCTAGTTTTATTTAATTGATTTAACAGACTCATCAATACTGCAATTAATTTACATTTATTTTAAGTAAAAGAATTTGGTTCTTAAAAACCTGATTAAAATTAATAGGGGAGAAAAAAATTCAATCTGTTAAAGTTAATTTTAAAAAAAGGAAATTATGAAAAAATTAAAAGTTCAACACAAATCTCATTAGCTCTTTAGTCAATATAATGTTATATTTTACAGTCGAATTTGGAAATATACTAATTTATTCTGCGTCTCCACGTAACAAGTAATATACCGGATATCTCCTTTTGTGAGTATTTCAATGTCTTTTGAGTATTTTTGCCTTGAAATATTTTTTAAGGAATTTTATGGATAATCCAATTTTTTGCTTGGTTGACTTGAATTATCGCATGTATTAAATCAATTGCAAAAACAATCAAATTCTATTTGAAAAGTCTTTAATTTCCAAACATCAATCTCAGTGCAAATTGCTTGCACATTCAAAGCCAAATAATTTTTATTTTTAAATTTTCCTGCAAAAACTTAAATTTTTGTAACGAAAATCAATAAAATGAAATTGTCCGACAATTTTCTTAAATAATTTTAAAATATATTTATTAGAATAGCATTTTAATAAAAAATAAGAAAATTATTATTTCGATTTATAATTTATAATATAAATTTACGTAAATAATTGACAAATAATAGGTTTTTCTCATAATAATAATAATAATAATAATTATTATTATTAAAATAATGGTTTTTTGGTAGGAGCAAAATCCTCATTTAATACATTTAATATCATCTAATGTATTATTATTATTATTATTACTATTTTAATAAAAATAAAAATAATAAATTTCACATTCACACAAATGGAAACACGAATAATTCAAAATAAATTATAAAGAAACCAGCAAAATTATTATGAGAAAATCTAGTTAATTTTAATGAAAAGACAGGTGAAATTAAAGAAAAAAAATCGCATTAATTCATATTCAATAGTAAATTAGACGTTAAATAATGAAAATGCAATAAATATTTAATCTCTATCTCGTCAACAGATTTTAGACTTATCATTTTGATATTTTTTTGATTTGGATCTTCGTGCGCATATCTTATAAAAGTATCTCTAAATCTTCTTCATTTAAATTATATCTCAGAATATGTTTGACATACATTTCTGCTTTTCTAAAAAAAACTCATTACTCGAATACCATAATTTTCTGTAGGCAAAAACAGCAATTAAATCGTTTGCTAAGTTGACTGGTTTCGATAATGCTACTTGCAATCTAATCTTGTAATTTTCTTCATTAGTTATTGCATTATATTTTCTTGTAGCTTCAATTACTGAAAATTATTTTATAAAAACCCCACCATATTCTCAGCCATCTACTTAGGTTCGAGGGACTTTTCTCGATCATGTTCAATTTTCAAAATTTCCGATGGCTTGATGAATTAGTGCATTAGCCTAGTCACCATATGAAGATTTTTTCAATTCTTTTTTTTCATATTCAAAAGATTTAAATGATCTTCCGAATATTTATTGTTAAAACCAACGGAAGAATAAAACTTTGAGAATTCAATAATGAATTTTCAAATTCTCAGCGATGTCATTCATATTGAAATCTTACACATGCTATTTAATATTTAATATTTAATATTATAAATGTATTATACATATTTACAGTAATGATAAATAAATTGCAAAATTAATTAACTGCGAACAATTCCAAAAAAATGATATTTTAATTGGCTCTATAATTATATTTATAAAAAAATAAAAAACTTTATAAAAATATTTGATTTGAATAAAATTAAATAATCCTACAGCAATTGAGATCAGCAATCAAAGCATAATAATTTATTTGCTATAATAAATATTCTTTGATTCATGGAATACGGAATGCAAGAATTTTAGAATAATCAAACTGTTGCTATTTATTGATTTTATTCTATGAGAAATTTACATCATTTTTGAATAAAAATTCACGGGCAAAATATAATGCTAGGATTATACGTGTTTTACGGAATATTTTCAATAAAAAATGAAATATTATCTCAGTAAATTTATTGAGGAATATAAATAAACATGAAATATTATATACAATATTAATATTAAATTTATAAATAACCATAATTATTGATATTATAAATTATTTTAATTTTTCTAACATTTATGTTATCATTTAATATCGGTATTATTATTATTGTTGTTATAATTATTATTATTATTATTATTATTATTATTATTACTATTATTTAAATTTTAATGAATGTATAAATAATCCTTTAAAGCGTGGATACCTACAAATAAACTACAAATTCAGATTTCTTGAAAACTGAAAACTTTATCTTTATTGGCCTTTTAATTATTAAATACAGAAAATTTTGAAATTAATGAAAATAATTAATAAACATTTTAAAAATTATGATACTGAACATTTATAAAATAGTTTATATTCCTTCGTTATGAGTTTTCAGGAAGAAATAATATCTCGTTCAAGCGCGCAATAGAACATAATAAACTGAAATGCTATACATTATATAATGAATTGCATTTCTAAATAAAAGTTTAGACAGGTGGATAATGCATATTCGACGGGCTCCGTTTCGCATGATTTGCTAACAGAGTTATAACAATGCACAAAATGGAAAAAATCAATTTATAAATTTGTTTGTTATAATTTATTGAGAAAATAGATTTTCAGCTTTTAATTAAAATTATAATAAGCAACAAAGAAAATAATTGAAAATGTGTGAAACATGGATAAACACCAGTTAGAATACCGATATTATTATTATCATTTATTTTATTATTTATTTTATCATTATTATTATAAGTCATTATTATTATTATTATTATTATTATTATTATTATTATTATTATTATTATTATTATTATTGTTATTATTATTATCTTTATCATTATTAATTAATTAATTAAATAATGATATAAAACAATATATCTTGTAGTAACTGGATTGGTTGGCAGTTTGCCAAAAAATAGGCGGTTTATCGATAATAATTTCGAAATTGACCGGAAACATTTCCGGGCTCATTTTTGATCGAATATTAATCGTGATAAAATTTTGGAGTAAACATAAATTAGTACACAAATAAAGATGAAAATAAAGATCATTTATTTATTTTCTT
This sequence comes from Schmidtea mediterranea, assembly GCA_022537955.1. Lineage (NCBI taxonomy): Eukaryota > Metazoa > Platyhelminthes > Tricladida > Dugesiidae > Schmidtea > Schmidtea mediterranea. Next base: position 11,547,907 of record CM039682.1, on the reverse strand, counting down.
TATCATAATTTGTGGAATTAATTTATGAGAATCTCTCTAACGAGCATCAATTATTGAAATATATAATTCTGGTTTCAATAACAACATCCGGTAATTTTCATCGACATATATCCAGTAATTATTGTTTGTACAGTTAATCAATTAAATTTAACAAAAATTAAAAAATTAAAAAATTTAGTAATAATAATATGAATGGTTTGAAAACTTCAAAAACAGGAAATAGAAAAATAAAAATAAAAAATAAAAAATTCCAATTTCCTAGCACATATTGAGAAATTCAACAAACCAATCATATCTGTGTGCATTGACGAAAACATTGTTTATTGGTTGTCAGTTCCGACAACTTAGTAATAATAATAGTAATTGTAAATTAGCATAATATTATGTAATATTTGATTCTAGTAATTTAATTAAAGATTTGGCTTTAAATTAGATTGCTTCGCTTTAAAAAAATACAACTATATAGCATTTGTTTATAATATTTTTTACAACAAAATAAACTTTCTAATCGATAATTTTCATTTCCAATGATTTCATAATAAATACAAAATAAAAAGATATCAGTTGTAGAATACAAATAATTAAAACAAAAGCATTCCTGAGCAATTCCTCAGTAAGTCTTTCAATTACCAACTGGTCTGAAATAATTACACGTGAAAATTATTTGTGAAAGATTTAAAATTTTTAATTATATCAGATCTGAGGAATTCTCACGTCAAGTAATTCTCGAAATATATAATCAAAAAATAAAAGATAATACAAAATATAGAGTGAAATTAGTTATTTTCAACTCGATTTAATCGGATATTTTACTTGCCTAGACGAGCAGGAATAATTCAAAATTATGTCAAAAACAATATTTTGGATTGATAATTAATGCATATTTAATTAAAAAAAAGACTAGTAAATTGATCATATAAACATTTCCAACCGTGCTCCCTGTCTATTTATCTGATAATGTATAAAATTAGAATAATGTCACGAAAGGTATCGGGCTCCTAAAGCTTTCCTGACACATCATTAGGGTTACTAAAAGGCATGTGCAGTAAAACATACATAGTTGTTTAGAGAATTTCTGAAATGGTAACTTACAACTTTTAAAAAATGTGCTAAAATGGCTAATCAAATCAATTAATGGTGTGAATGGGAAAATTATCAATGTAAAAACTTTTCCTTCAAAGATTTACTATAATCATATAAATATAAAATTTCTTCAAAACAATAAAAATTAAATAGAAAAGTGAAGTAAAACAAATTTTATTTTCAAGCTTTTATGAAAATAGTTAATAGCCGGAAAAGAATTCGTTGATGCGTGAATAATTTAAGATATCCTTTATTAATATAAAAGCATTATTTCAATATCGGAATTACAATATGGACAAATTTTCGAGAGATGTTGATTTTTTGTTGCTTATTTACATATTTTTTTGTAAATATTCTGACCAAATAATAGACACTGAACATCAAAATTGACGTTTCACAATAAATAATTTTCTAACTAGCATCATAATCAATAAGTCTGCAAATTCATAAAACCAATATTTGAATAGTATAAAACAATGATTCCTTAGTAGCAGCATAAATTAATGTATCACCTCAGTGAATAATAAAACACGCTCGACTTCAAGATCCGGAAAGAGTTCAATCGCACTGGCCTTCCAATTCCTATATCACACAAGTCTTGGACACTGAAGCAAGTATTGGAAAACAACACGAAAGAAAATATGCTTCAGAAAAACGTTGTCAACTGCATCACGAGCAATGCATGAAGTACACTCAGAAACCTACACCAAAGAATTAAAGAACACCTGAATCCTGCCGGAAAATCCTCGGTATACAGGCATTTCCATCAATGCCAACCAAGGAAGGAAAAATGTATTTCAATCAAAATCTTGACCGGAGACAATCTCCAAAAAAAATCTCACATTAAAAGAGGCAATTCTTATCTTAGATAAGCATCCATCAATAAACACTAAAGAAGAAATCAGTGAAATCGCCAGTCTGATTTGTTGTTGACTCTGATACTTTAGCTTAAAGATTAAAACAATTTTTTAATAAAAAGGAAAATTTTCAGGAAGGAAAATCAGAGAAGAATTGTAGTTAGGTCTTGAAGTTGTTTGTGGAGGGTTGTTTAGGAGTTTTTTTCGTTTTGAAGAGTAAAGCATTTTATATATCTTTCATAGACTTTAAAATTTCAGGATCTGTTTATTAATTTGCTCTAAATTATATATTTAAATTTTTTTATTTTTATATTAAAATTTGTAGAAAAAAGGAATTTTAGGAAAGAAAAACAGTTTTAAAAGAAAAGAAGTTATTGAAAAAATTTAAATTTGACAAAAAAAGTAAAATATCATATTTGGAAATAATTAAAAAAAAATTTTTAAAGGAAGAAACTTTTTAAAAAATTTAAGTTTAAATTTAAACCAATCAAAAAATTAATTTTAAAGGAAAATCAGAACGTATTTTGGTACATTCTCATTGAAGATAACTATTCAGTAAGAAACGGATGAGGATTATTTAAAACTCGAAACTTTTTTCAGCAATATAATTATTGCTTTGCAGCAATGGCTTATTTTGTTATTTCCTTATCTGCAATATTTGAATAATTATAATAAAATGTGGTCCGATGTGCTGAGTCTGTACAAGAAATTTATATGTGCAAAAGCTTCTTTGTACCTAATTAGTGATTTTTCTTCAGATTTATTTAACATTGTCGCAAACTGCTAACGACTATACAAATTAAGTCTCGCAAAAATGGTTAAGTACGCAAAAACCCAAACTTATATAGCACTGATATAGTCTGATTAATAATGTCCATGAGACTGTAATTGGACCTGAAATTGAAATATAATGCGCTATTTTTTCAATCATGATTAGATTTTTTTGTATATACGTTTTCTGAAATCGAGAGAATTTGAGAAAAAAAAATTCATTTACAAAAACTAAATAATAAAACAAATAGAAATCCCAAGAAATAATGAATTGTGCCATGGAATTGTTAAAATGTTTATAAAATAAATGATCACTTTCAATAACTTCTACAGCCGAGAAAGCCTTTGGATTAAAAAAGAATTCTTTATACAACGGGAGATAAATAAGTTGCAAATAACAATTTTACAAAGACTTATTAGAATGTAATATAGAGAAAAATAATTTTTCATAGTGTATTTAATCTTAGAACTGAAACCGAAAAAGTGTAACCTCAACTTGTGCTAAAATAATAAAGAGTTATCAGAGGGAAGGCGGGGAATATGTAAACGCAACCGAGTGTATTAAAATTTAGTTTAAACCGAGCTTATTTTTTTTTAATATTTTAACAATTTCAAGTAAAAAAAATTAAAAAAACTTATTCAAAGGGGCATTGGAATACTTTGGGCACATCATTTTTACAAAATCTATAATTTCTAAGAACTTTACATGTCGTGTTGTAGATAATGAAATCCTGAATCAAACTATTGAGAAGATCATTGGGGAAAGCGTTATCTATTTTTGGACTTTCCTTTTAAATCAAAAAATCGGAAGTTTTGTTTTGGATGCGTGCAAAAATCTCAAATATTTAAACAATATCCAAACCCCCTGTAAATAAACCAATTATAATCCAGAATCTATTCATTTGTTTTATTATTAATTTAAATAGCACGAATTTACTATAATCACAAACTTTATTTAAAATCAGTATCGCACCTTGGTGGGCGCTGAAACTTTTTAGGGGGGCAGTAGCTGATTAATAAGCAGTTTGGGGCTTTTAATCTGCTTTAGTATTGGCGGTCACTCATAAACAAAAGATGCAATTCACAGTTGAGTGGATTAGGTTCATTGTAAACTAAATGGATTGGTAGAAAATTTTAATTATTTCCCAGCATTTCCGTAGCTGGTGATTTTTTCGTAATTTTTGAATTTATAAAGTCTTGAATGGATCGGATTGCTTTGTCAAAATTCAATTTTCAGTTAATTTTAGGCGTTACATTTAGAAGTTTAACACAACCTTGTACCATGGCTCTCCTAGACCAGAGATTTTGAACTTATGGCAAGTGTGTTCAATGTGCCACTTCATGACATCAAAAATAATGTACACAAACCTATAAATTTTTTCATTAAAATTTAATTTAATCTGATTAATTTCATTATTTCTTGTCTTACTGACCCGTTTACTTATTGAATTGTGTCTCATTCAGTAGATAAATTGAGTGCAGTGGCAAATTCCAGTGGTAAATTCCATATTAGTTATAAATAGTAATCTGGATTGAAAAGGTTTAGGCCCAAAGTTTAGCATTCAAGGTATAAAAATATTATTAATCGATTCCTATAAAATAAATAAAGAAATAAAAGCAAAAGATATCGTTTAAAAAATCTTTAATGTGCTTTATCATTGATAGAATATAGTGAATTTCGTCTCCTTCTTCTGCACATGGAAATAGATCAATAGTTTTGGGCCAATTCAAACAAAAAATTATGTTAATTTTGTAATATTTATATCAAGTTTAGTTTTAATAAAGGTGGTTACTATTTTTTATTTGCATAATTTATTTCATTACCAAAAAATATTTATTCATTGCGTTATATAATTAATAAACACTTTTTCTTTAAAAAAAGTTCAACGTCAAAATTAGACAACTCGTTGGAAAAGATGTAAAAACACAATTGGGAAATATATAGTCAATTTTTATGAAACAAAAATACATTGACAAATAGAAATTACAATCTGATGAAATATTAATATGGAAATATTATAATCAGACAATTTTGTACATTTTTATTATATTTCATTCCACCTACACCAATGCTGAAACGTTTGCATTTGAAATATTAACTATAGTATATAATTTTATATGATGAATATATTATATAATGATGATGATAATAATAATGATACTAATGATACTAATAATAATAATAATAATAATAATAATAATAATAATAATAATAATAATAATAATAATAATAATAATAATAATAATAATAATAATAATAATAATAATAATAATAATAATAATAATAATAATAATAATAATAATAATAATAATAACAATAATAGTAAGCGTTTCTGATGTCTGCTGTCCAACGAAAAATATCTCTAAATCCAGATGATATAAGAAACTGAAAATAAGACAACCATATGGCCCTTGAACCGAACGGATATATATATATATATATATATATATATATATATATAGGAACTTATAGATTTTGGAATGTGCAAAAAACGGAAATGAGTGTGAAACTTACCCAAGTTAATTGGCTAATTTATTTAAAAATGTTACTCTTTTACTCTAATTCTCACAAATATTTCACTTTATGTTCTGATTTTCTCCAGAAACGTGGCATGACAAAATATTCATGATATTTTTTATAGAATTATACTATAAACCATTGAGATCATTTATTATCTTCATTATTTTTAAACTGTTTGCATTTTCGTTTATCTCCATTTCTTTCCGATTACAGATTGTTTTGTTTTCTATTTCTTTTTTCAAGACTCCTGAGGAAATCTGCACCGAAAATTCATACAAAGATAACAAAACATCAAATGGGAAACTTTACCACCTGGGCAATATTACTTGATGAGAGAAGTCAAAAGCATAGGGCGATGTAAACAATGAATAACGGTTTGTAGAAATCAACAAAAGTTGTGATAGTTTTCATTATTTATGAGTAAATAATAAATGTGAAAATCTAACATCTTAATGGCATTTTTAAACAAATTTTAATCAAAACTTATTATTTAGAATGCCATATTATTGAAACGGTATGATCAAAAATATATCCTCTTAACTCTGAAATTTTTGAAAAGTTTATTTTAAATTTTATCATTCTTATCATTCTACAATAAATAAAACCATTTAATTGAAATTCGAGTTCATACAAAGTTAAAAGATTACATTTGAAGTGAAGTTCCTTGATTTGAAAGAGTAAAAATTTTTCTTGAGCACCAAGTTTAATTGAATGTAATATTGTGAGGTTAAGCAAGGCCGCCAATAAAAAATTAGAAAGAACAAGTAAGAATATGCTTATTCAAATTTTAAACTTAAATTGTAAAAAAATGTATCATTTTTGCCGTTTTCATATACATCGTAAAAATTTCAATCATTTCTTTGTTAATGAATTTTTATAATTTTCTATACAATATATAGTATTTTTTCTTTTTTTCTTTTTTCCTCTTTTTTACGATTACTCAATTTCTTATATTTCAGATATAATGAAACGAACTAAATTCACGAAAAAAATGATATTAAAAAAAAGTAAATAATAAAATTTGTGGAAAGAAAAGTCTATAATTATAAAGTCGTAAGTCGACGGCTGACTGCGACATAATAGCATGTGTGAAATATAGAGAATATTTATTGAAATCCGTTGAATATTATATGTGAATTATCGTAATATTTCAAGCTTTTTACAAAAAATATTTCGGAAAAGGTATGAAAATGAAACCAATCCAAAATTCATATTATTTTATAAAAATACACATTTATTCTTTATAAAAAAAATGCAAAAATTATTCTAGAAATTGCGAAATATGAAGAGTTTATTGCGAAAAAGAAGTCATTTCCAAACCTTTGATTTCAAGTTCCATTTGTGCATTTTCAAATCAAATACAAATTAAACGAAATCTGCACAAATGAATATTAATATTTTTTTTACTTATTATATTATCCAGGTTAAATTTCATAAAAATGTCAAATAAACAAATTGTATCAATTATTAAGTAAATGTCTATTATTAAGTGGCTTCAAATATTTCTTAAAATACATTCCATTTCGTTGAAATGTTATTTGATAGTTGATCAACAAAAGATAAAATATAAAATAATCTTATTTTTTATGATATACAATTCTATAAAATGCCAAGAAGAGCCTTTCGTGTGATTATTTGGTAAGTAATATCAAATGTAAGAAATATAAGTTCCAGTTTAATTTTTACACAATTTCCAGATATTAGTTGAGAAAGCACATCTCAAAGCACATCTCAAAGCACATCTCAAAGCACATCTCAAAGCACATCTCAAAGCACATCTCAAAGCACATCTCAAAGCACATCGAAGCAAGCGTTTGTAGATGTAACTGGCGAGAGCATTTGATAAATAAAGAGAAAAAACAATTATAAATCAATTTTAAAATATTTTATTAAATTCTTTTTAAAAAAATAAAAAGTTAACTTGGATATTTAATATTGTGTATTACACATCCGGAAGATCAACTCTGTATCGTAGAGATCTCAAAATTTTGATTGAGTGACATTTTAGAGGAAATATATTAAAAAAATTCACATTTCTATAGTAAAACCGAAAATAATTTTTTCCAAATTTAATTCCTTTTTTACGCCGTTCATTCAAAAGGTTCTGAGATAAAACGATTTTTTTTAACAGAAACTTATCAGAATCTGAATTATTTGTATTTTCGATATAGTTTGTCAATGAAGTTCCAATCAGCCAATCAGAAGTCCCAATACAGTGGAGGGAAAGTTGATTAAAGTAAGAGCAACAATGTCAAAAATGTAAAGAGGATGTTCGTTGCATTTTGTGATTCAACGAGAGAACTTGCCGCCTAGCCTAATTGCGATTAGAACATTCTACCCACGGGTAACGAAATTACTTTTAGAGGACTATTTAAATTCCTTTGAAAACGTGTATGAGCGCTGAAAAAATGTACTGAAAAAATAAATTGTATTTATTTCAAAATCCCAATTTAATATGGTCATTCTTGGAACTTTAATGCAATGTAATAAAAAATTATATTATTAGTTTAATTAATTTTTCAGTGAACAAAATAAGTTTATGAAAACAGCCGATTTCAGTCTGAATGCCGACATTTTGTGCTAGAAATATTCTGCGGAATTTTGAAATAGTTACAATAAATGGCAAAGGAAAATATTTTTAAAATACTTATTTAAAATAAAGAATGACAATATAAATAATTTCCATTCTATTTTTATTTATGGCACTTTAATATGAAATTCTTACTCCATTCCTCAACCGATCTATGTTTTTGTCTTTACTTGGTTTTAACATAAAAGTTTTCAAAGATTCGAGAATAAGGTTGTATAAAATATTTGAGTATTCCTTTGGTATCCTAATAAAATCTTAATGCACAATCATTACGGATTTCTGTTTATTCTTCGTCCTCTGTTCGACTCAAATTACGTTACCAAGTGAAGGTACAAGAAACAAGACAGCCATAAAAAATCATTTGATATTAGTGTAAAATAATTGTTTCTTTTAAAGACATCAAATGATCAAAAATCAACGGCATTGTATGCTTACATTTTCTTTTTTTTCTGCTATTAAAAACTTATTCTTATCACAATATTACTGCTACCAAAAATATTAAGTATAAATTATTATAGATGTATTTAAACAAATATATTAATTCTTTATATAATAAAACGGTGATTCCTTGGTAGCAGCATAAATTATTTTTATCAGATAAGTGAGTAACAAAATAAGCCCTTGCTACGCAGCACGGGCTTATTTTGTTACTCACTTATTTATATAATATTTCAAGAATTGTTGAGTTGAATGGAGCAAAGTTTAGATCGTGGGTGCCCCAAGTCCAAAAGATTTGCAAATTTTTAAAATTTTGATAATTGAAACATATATAAAAGTCAGTCTGACTCAGAAACTAAAAGTTTGGATAACCATAATCAAGGTATTTTGTTTAAAAAAATATCATTATATTTGGTTTTAACACCGATAATAAATATGAAACTACATTCAATTCCTATATAAACGGAAATAGAAATCTTTTAAAATATTCCAAATATAGATGCAATAAAAAGAAAATTTGTAACAAAAATAGAAAATTACAAGAAAAATTCATTTAACCAAGTAGATAAATTTTTTTAAATTAATAATTAAAAATTAAAAAATTAATTTTTTTAAAGAAACCTTAAAAACTAAAGGCTTAAATTTCAACAGCAATTTATCTATGAAGACATGCTGAAAAAGGCTTTAAAAAAACTTGAACGAATATTCAATAAAAATCTGTAAAATATTTGTGACAATTCTTAAACATTATCTGCGTAACAAGAATCTAGAGGGTAAATTTGCAACATATCAAAATAAAACTTTCTTAACCCTTTTTAAAGCAGATAAAAGTAGAAGGTACCGATATATATCATTACATAGGTGTTACCAATTTTGATAGGCTTTTGAATTGTTGCAATTCTGATGTACTTTCCCGCTAGGTACACAACAAACTTTAACAATGTTAGTTACTGAAAATATTTCAAAATGAAGCTTTGGGATCTTTTTCTTTTCGGGTGGCGATATACTTGCAGTTGCCTCGAAAAGGGTTAACTAAAACTGTTTTTAATTATATAAGTATTCCCCAATATTATTTTAATATACAGTAGTGACAGGATACGTGATATAGATACGAATAAGAGACATTAAAATGTGTTATTCTCCATTAATCAAATTTAAAAACCTTATTTAAAAAGAAATAATTAAGATTTGTATAAAAACGTTTGTTTTAATAATACTTTTTTGAATCTACTTAATTTCTTTTTTCAAAGGATGTCATTGAACATTTAACGTTCAACTCGATCTATTGTACAAAGTTAAAAATATTAGAAATTCTTTTATACTAAATGTTCAACATTGCTAACTTTACAGTAAAATTAAAGTAAAAATAAAAGAAATCGAAAACTAAAATTAATACCAAAAAAATAAAATATATCACGATTAATATAAAATTAAAATGCTCAATAAAATATTAAGACTTATGAAACTGGATTTGATTTTAATTGAATTAATAATTATTTAATTCACTTTTTTTTTAAAAAAAGAAATGGATGTAAAACTACATAAATGAATAAAAAATGAAGTTAAAGTTGCATGGGACAACAAAGACTGAGTCTGCTCTCTCTAATGAGCTTTGAAAGTGAAAAAAAATAATATTTACAATATTTAATTATATATTTACAATTTTGATGAATAATATTTTGAGAAAAATTTTAAAAATTACGCTTTCATTTAAATATGATATTTTTTAATTTTAGATTAATATAAAAATATAATTTTGAAAAATTAGTTGATTTAATTGTGAAAAATAAAAATAATATAATTAAAATTCAATTGTGCTAATTTAAAATACAAACAAATCGTTGATCTCTGAAATCGATGAATGATATTTCTCAACATGTGCACAATGTGACATTCTTATAGATATTAATTATTATTATTATGTATTAATTTTCAATGTCTCAATAATGCTTAAACAAAGCGCTATTAAAATTGGAAAAAAATAATCATTTTAAAGCCAAGAAAATAAAAAACTAAAATTCAATAATTCTAAAATAATTTGATAACATTAATGAATTACTAATTTCGTTTTACGTAAATATTTTGTTATAAAGCTCACAAAAAATGGCATTTATTTTTTGAAATGCCAAAATCCATTGCATTACAAACGGAAAGTTTATATATAGTAAACTAAAAAAAACATAAACGTTTAAATAGAAATTAAAAAAAATATAAATATATATATATATATATATATATATATATATATATATATATTAAAAACAATTACTTGAACTTTTAAAAATATACTTTAAATTTTGAAAACAAAGCTTACCTTTTGCACTTATTAATAAATCCCAAACATTCATTTTCTTTATCACCCGTAAAATCTATAGTACTCGAAATAAAGCAAAAGTGATTGATTTGATTATATCTCCATAATAGATAAAAATCAATTGCAAATTTGAATAATAAATTGAGTCAATTAGAAATTACAGCAGGAGACACAATGCATGATGTAGCACATGTGTGCAACCGAGTCACCAATGATAATAGTTTACGATGATGATTGTACAGCTGAGCTCTTTCAAGAACTACTGTACTGAACTGTAGACACACACTCACTACACGCATACACACATTCGCATACACAAAAATCACACGAATGACACGAATGGACTTGTTATGGTTGTCATTTTCGAGAATTGATGTTGTGTGTGTTGGTTTGTTCACACACATTGGCATTATGTGTGCAATTATGTGTGCATGCTTTTTTTAGTGAAAACATGTCGAATGAACTGATTCCATGTGCGCTCGTGTTCACGATGAACAAAGCATGGAATAACAATGACGTTCAAGTTATTTCAGCTATCACCAATTTACATTCATTTTATCGAAATTTGTTTTTCATGTGTGATTTCGTATGAAAATTGTTTTCTAATGTGCGTATGTTGAATATTTGAAACATTATTTCATAATAAAATTATTATTTTTTGCCATTAATTGGAAAAAAATTTCAATATTTCCTACTATTAAATTTTTGCACATTTTCCAATTGAATTTAACCGATTCAGATAAACAATTTTTTTATTAATTTGGATTCTCTTCTAGTCAATTAATAAATTTTTATTATTTTAAATCCGTGAAATGCAAGAATTTTTTTGGTAAAAAATGAAAATTCAGAAAAAAAATTACTTTTTCGGGTCAAGAGCAATGGGCTTATAAATTTAGATTAAAGTTTGAATGTTGATTTTAGAAATGGCACCTTCAGTACACATTTTCAAGCCCAATCTTCCATAGGCAGAAAAGTGTATACACGGTCGATGCAAACACATAGTTATTAGGTGCATGCAATTAGTATCATACGATGAATACGAAATACATCCGGTTTAATTAACACCCATCAAAATGAAGAGCTCAAAATTTTCAATTAAGTCTTTACAATCACAGAAATCGTCACATGAAAGGGATGTATAAATTGTCTGCTTATAACAAACTCATTTTGGAAATGATCTAACATATTGCCATAAATATAATGTGAGCTACTTCCATAAAGTAGATATGTCCAGTGAAATGTAATAATCAACTTTATGAAACTATCGGACTTTACACTCAATAGTAATAAAGACGTCTATGGATTTAACATTTACATTAAATTTATGATTTTGTTAAAATATCACGTGCCCGATTGCCAGACCTCCCAATTTCACCGGGAGACTCCCGATATGGAACACATATTCCCGTATCCAGATATATGAACCTTAACTCCCGATATTGAACAGTTTTAGATTTTGAATAGATTTTACCGATCTTGAAATGATTTTTTTTTAAAAAACCATAAAATTAAACGCAACTAAAAAAATAGAGAAATTATGTTTCTATCTTACTTATTGCTCGCTATTTTTTACCATAGGGATTTGTGATTTCACCTTTTCCTTATGGATTGGCGTTACATTTAATTTCAAAATGACGTGCAATGAGTTTCAGGTATTCTCAAAAACAGAATATGCACAAGGAATACTTAAAAAAGCAGCAAATGCTGATAAATATTTATAAATAAAATTAATTTTTACTGTTTTTTTACGTTAACAAAACTGAAGACTTATTTTTTTGTTATTTTTTCTAATATATTTTATTTATAAATGCATATAATAAATATGAATGAATTTATATTTTTTCACAAAATATAATTGATTTTTTTTGTTTTTTATTCCCGACAGGCTTGCCAGACCTCCCGATTTCGTCGGGAATTTCCACATATGATTTTTCGAAAATCTGGCATCCCTGATCGTGCGTGAGGTTCTGAACTATTTGGAAGACTGTTTAAAATTAAAATGTTAGCTATTAAATAATATCCTTATTCTATAGATGGGTAATAATAGTAATCTTTAATTGCATTTAAATTATTAAAGATTATTTTTAATCATATTTTGTTAACGTGACATTTTTCAAATTTGTTATTATTTTTCAGTTGTTCCCAAAATTCTATGTTAACCTATCTATTAACTCCTGTTTCTCCACTGTCCTTGGAAAACCAGTAAAGGTACTACGAAATCAGAGAACTACGAGCCAGAACCCAAGTGTTGAGATAAAACCCATAATAAGTAATATAATATAAATTAATTAAAAATAATTGACAATAATAATAAGTTTGGTTGTCGTACACATACTCATGGACCGCAAGCAGATATTAAAAATGAACGGAAAAACATAAAATAAACAAAAGTAAAACATAAATACATCAACTACAGAAAAATTAATTAAATTAAATAAGAAAGCTTACCTTAAATATTAAAAACAAAATAAAATTGCTTTATTTGGAAAAAGAAATTAGAATAGATAAAAGCGGAAAATGTCGACCATTCAAACGGAAAAGATAGAGAATTATTATTAGAGAAAAATTAACCATAATTGTAAAAATAAAAAATTAAATTAAATGAAAATGAGAAATACATAAGAGAAAACCAAAAGAAATAAATTGAATAATTACAAAGAAAAAAAATTCATTAAAAGCATAAGAAAGGACGAAATAATGTCAGAAAAAGTCTTATTGGTTTCACAGATACACAAAACTAGTATATAAGCGATTGTCAATTTCATTATTTCAAACATATTTTAGCATAATTTTAAACTAGTAATTTTACTTACACGAAATAAAATTTTAGAAATCACCGTTCCGAACGTCGTTGAATTGTCATTTTGTCATATAACGGAAACATCATGCACTGCCATTTTGTAAGAAACTTTTGAAATTAGGAATTCAATTTTTTCGCAATATCGAATATCCGATTAATTGCGTTGAGGGAAAAAATATTTTGAAATTTAAAAGCCATCTCATTACGTTCTGTAGATTTTCATTAAGAGCTACCACCTCAACAGCATTCCTACTCTTGAGACTCAACATAAAAAACAAAAAAAAATTTAAATATTGTTTTATAATTTTTATCGCGATACATCCCATTATATTTATTGTATAACAACAATGACAGACCGACATGTAAATCCTGGATTTAGCTCTAAAATCGGATGATTTGCTGATTTCACGTATTTTTTTGAAGATTTAAAATGGATTTATGATGATTATATGATAATAACTGATTTATTTCTGTTTTATATTACTTTTAATTGATATGTTAAACGTTGCTTTCCTGATATTATTTTAATTTCTGGCTCTAGTAATATTAAAAAGACCTGCAACGAATCGGGTATGAAACCTGTTGGGCCAAAACAAAGGAAGGCCCCTGAAATTTGTTTAAGTTTTCTGCATATACCACGAAAATAAAGCTCCAAGATAATTAAGATAAATAAACATCATAAAATCTAAAGCAAAGCAAAAAAAATATAAAATAAGATTAACACAAAATTAAAATAAAATATACATAAATTTGCAACAAGTTAAGCAGGAATTTACACGAAAATATCTTATTTTACAGAAGAATTTTATCAAAAATTGACAGTTTATAAAAATCAGAAAGAAGTATTTCAAATAAATTTTAAATAAAATATTTGTGATTAAAGAAATTCAATTAAAAACCATATAAATAAATTGTCGATTTGAATTAGAAAAATAAAAGAAATTTAAGTAAGAAATTGCAAATAATGTTTGATCGAAGTAAAAATAACATGCAAGGTTATGTTCCTATTTTAGAAATAAAAGTAGATTACGTTTGACAGAATTTTGGAACAAAATTTAAGAGAACAATTTTATTGGAACCAATTTTGATAACTTGTTGGAGAAACAAATTTGGAGAACAAATTCAATTTAGAATACATATAATCAAAAACTGACAAATCTATTCTGAATTCAATCAATTGATGCACTTCCAAGTTACAAGAAGTAAGTGATGGCTGAGATGAATTTCGGTGATTGACAAATGTGTATTTACGTTCACTATGCACTGTGCTTCTAATCATATTTAATGTCTTAAAATACATTGAGGTTTTTCAAACTTTCAGATTTTGGCCACATAATATCAGCACCGCCAGATAGCAAAATTTACACAGAAAACAGAATGCGAACAACTCAAGCTGTAAGATTCATTTACGTGACCAGTAAAGGTGTATATGTGAAGACAAACAAAGTATACAAACTTCAATTTATTCTAAAAGAACACGAAGAGATTCAGTTTAAGGAAATGTAGCTATCGCTCTTTCAAGTCATATCTCTAACATGGTTACTCTCAATTAATACCAAACCATTGAAAACTTGCCGAGTCTGAAGTTAAGGATTTAATCCTGCCCTCTATCCGAGTAAAATCCTCACGGACCGAGTGAAGTCTGGTTTGGTAAGAGGGCATCAACTAAATTAGGTCGTAAACAGCTCAGACAGGTAGAATACTAGCCTCAAATCCAATAATAAACTGAAGTTCTGACGAAAACTTTAAAATGTCGGAATAATAAAAATTTAATCTGACTAATCTAACTAGATTACCCTGAGTTTAGCATCGTCCAGGCACCAACATTGGTAGCCATTTAGTCATCGCTTAAACCGCTAGACGTGCGACAAATACACGCATTTGAAACAGCTCTGCAGCTTGCCAGGAAGGCCAAGCATTGACGTATCCGCTTGTGCTTGTACACGTTCAAGTGTCATGCTGAATATTCTGTCAAGAGAAGCAGCAGTCTCTGGTCAAACTGAAGAACTTCTGAAGCCCCTAACTTATACGAAATCATTAATTTTTTGGAATAGAAAGATGACTACACGAGGTAACACAATAGAACAAGTCATGCACGGTACCATCTATCGGTGGCTTAATGAACCCAATGTTTATCTGAACCAAAGCAGTCCTGCAAATGGAACTCACCTTTAACAGATTAATCAACTAGCTGTCACACGACTTACGCTGCATAACAACTAGTGCCATCATGTCGAACAATCGTTAGTATGAGTGGCTTGTGAAGGAACTATCGAGAGCAAGATAAAATTAATTATAACCCACCACTTCAGGGACGAATTAAGCTTGCACGGGGTCCCTGACTGCAAGTCAAACTAGGGACCGGTACAGTACAGTGTCCATTTAAATAAAATGATTGCTAGCAACAAATATAAGAATGTAACTTGTAATTTATAATGGTATAGATTACATGAATCCACACTTCATTAAAATATTTATTATAAATTTTAACCTAGAACCTACGTTTGCAAACTTTTCTCATTGCGAAGTTATCAATTAAGTTAGTGAGGCTAAGTGAGCTTACGATTTCACTTTCAAAGCTCATTAGAGAGACCAAACTCAGTCTTCGTTGTCTCGTGCAACTTCTAAATTCATTTTTTATTCTTTTATGTACATTTACATCCATTTCTAGTATTTCAAACTCTTCGACATTTTCTCGTGATAAAAAGGAGATTTTTTTATTTATATACATTTTGGAGGCCCCTGGCTTTAGATCGATCAGCCCCTTTAAATCCGCTACTGCACCACTTTAATGGTGATCTGTTAACTCTTGAAATCTTGATAAGACTAACCTTTTGTTAGCAATTCACTCACTAGAACCTACTGCCAAAGTCACTTGTGACGGTAGCCCAGCAGTAACATCTTTCTATAAAGCTTACTTGATAGGGATCACCAGAAATTATTTCTTATGCTAGATTATAATTTCACTTATCATCATTGAAAATGGGCTTTGTAACAAAAGTGTAGACAATTTGTTAAAATTGAAATATCGAGAAATCATTCTTTTAAAATTCCTTTTTCAACATCATTGATCATTATTTGTGTATTTAAATTGATTAATTTTATTCTCTAATCAAATGTCTATAAAATGTTAAAACTGACATTCTGTGATTTATATATCAATATTTTAAATTTATTTCTTAGGTTTCATTTTTATATATTTTAATATAATAAATACTTTCCTTTTTAAAATGTTAAATATAAAAAAAATTTACATTACTTTGTCGAATCAGATATTTAATTGTTTATCTGTAGTAAAATATCATAGAATACTTTTTACAATGTTTAAAAATTTCCTAGTTTATTTAGATTATAATTTAATTCTTTACTTGTGCTTGATTGCCTGTGTAAGTTTTATATTTTACCACGTTGTCTATTTTGCTGCTGTTTTGTGGACTTATAAACTTAAACCGGTTTCTGAATCCAAATTTGACAAAATTAAATCCTATGGAAATTGGGTCGTCGTTACTGGAACTACTGACGGAATTGGGAAGTGTTTCTGTGAAAAGCTCGCTAAACGAAAGTTCAATTTAATTCTAATAAGTCGAAATGAAGAAAAATTACTCATTCAATCGCAGGAACTAATGGAGAAATTCAGGATCTCAGTAAAGTACATTACTGCTGACTTCAGAAAAGTAATTTCACATATGATAGATACATTAAATTTTAAAGAAAATCATGTTTGAGGTATTTTATGACTTATTTAACTTGGGTTGAAATTGTATTTCCATGAAGATACCAAAAGAAAATGTATTAACAAGTACCTTTTCTTTTAACATCTTTTTTTATTTTGAAAATACCTAATTTAAATAAAAACTAAATTACAATACCATAGCTATTTTATTTACCACTTATCTCTTTTTTCAATTTTCTCTATGCTTACTCTTGTTTATTTTACAAATGTTTCCCAAATATTGTCGGTTACCCTTGTTTATTTTGATATTTGACAGTTTGCCCTTCATGGTGTTTGGTGCCAAAAAGCGATCATCTGTATGAGATTTAGTATATAAAAAGGATTGGCGAAGGGTTCTAAGTCCTTCCAAGAAGCAAAAATCCATTTTATTCGATAGTCTAATAAAAAAGAAAATGAAAATAAGAGCCATATCATTCTGATTTGATATATAATGTTCCTAAACTATTTATACAGAATCAGGGCAACTTCACCACAATTTCTATTTTCTTCTTTTCCAGATTATCATAAATTATTAAAGGAATAATTATTATATCATCAAATTACATTTTTTTAAGATCATTTCGAATTTTTTAAAATACGGTTAATTCCATGCCATTATTAAACTCAAACCAAAAGAAACAAAAAAAATATTTGATCATTTGTAAATCATATTAGGGAATTTGCTAAGAGCTTAAATAAGACAGTAGTGAGCCATACAGAAAATTTACATAAGAAAGATTCTCAAGACTTTAATCACACAAAAGCTTCTAGTTAAAATATTAAGTTAAAATTCTAAAAATCTTTTCTGATGTGTCAAAATTTATCAAAATATATTGATACCGATTAACTAAGCCAATTGTTCTCTATAAGATTGCCATCCAATTTCATGAAATTCTAATCGGTATATCGGTATCTTTTTTATTGCCTAAAACATAATCTATTTCAGCACTTTTTTTCATATTCTGTGATTAATTCTTTTATCGTGTTGAATCTTCTTTTTACTAGCATTTCTGAGGAGCTTTTAGTTTTACCACGTTCAGAAATTAACGCATAATGAACCCAGCTCTCCACTTGTTTATTATCTGACATTATTTTGTATTATTTTTAATACAAAAAATAATGCTTTTAATAATATCTTTGAGTTGACATAAAAATGACTTTTAACCTTTTAAATTATAGTAACTAAGGGTCCCATAAAGTATGTCACGCTTTTTTTTACCATTTTGAACCCCCGTCTCCTGTCAAAAACTTTAACATTTTCTTACACCCCTTCCCGATGTGACAAATCTCGGACCCCCATGCCCTAAAGCACCTCACACTTTCAAAGAATATTTTCTTAATAAACACCTAATAAATTTAATCTAAAACACATTTCAGTATTAAAAAATAAAAACTAATTCAAATGTTTCACAAAATTTTTGAAAAGTATTTTTAAAGCTATTAAATTTTACTAAAAAAATAGAAATAAAATAAAAAAATAAATGTGTGACGTCACACATCACCTGAACCTCCTCCACCCCCTGGAGCGTGATGTACTTTATGGAAGGCGCCTTATATATATATATATATATATAGTCTTGTCATTGTTACTATTTGAAATTCAAAATTGTCATTATTATTTATTTATTAATTATTATTGCACATTTTTACAACGAATATTTTGGATTATTATTACTTTTCCCAAAAATTGTATAAAAAAATTTATGTATACAACACTTTTTGTGGAATCAAGAGGGGTTGTATTTATTTTCTCAAAATAATGTATAAATAGTATTTGTATAGCATCCGATTGAAAAGATTAATACTTTTACATTTTTAATACACAAAAAAGTTCATAATTTAAGAACTCAAATTTTTTAATTTCAATAGTCATATAAAATAATATAGTAATTAATTTATTAATTTATTTAAGTCACAATACTAATATAAGATTTTACTCAGACGAAAATTTACGATCACATCGCAGCATCAGTTGAAGGTTTACCCGTTGGGTTGTTAATAAACAATGTCGGAG
Source organism: Schmidtea mediterranea (assembly GCA_022537955.1). Taxonomy (NCBI): domain Eukaryota; kingdom Metazoa; phylum Platyhelminthes; order Tricladida; family Dugesiidae; genus Schmidtea; species Schmidtea mediterranea. The sequence continues at coordinate 11,528,807 of CM039682.1, read as the reverse complement.
CTGCATATCCTTCTCCAGATTTTTACACTGCTGACCATTTGTCGGACCGGGATTTCATTGACATGCTTCACTGCAACTGTCTTTCAACTGTATTAATGACAAGAATTTTATTGAAATCATGTATGCTCAAACAGGGAGGCGTTATTGTTAATATGTCTTCCGCTTCATCGTTTCTAGAAATACCAGTACTAACCATGTACGCCTCATGCAAATCGCTATTAAACTGCTTTACCAACTGCTTACAAGCTGAAATTGACGCCCAAGGAGCCGGAGACCGGATTTTTGTTCAGAACTTCACCCCGTTTTGGGTGATATCAAAATTAAGTGGCATAAAAACGAGGAAATTTTTGGTACCTACCGCTGAGGAGTTTACAGACTCTTGTCTACGACAACTATGCGAAAATCACCAATCGTTTGGATACATTACTCACTCTTATGAAAACTGGTTTTTGAACAAGCTCATCCCGAAATTCCTCAATAAAGTTTTAGTGCGTCGGAGCATGATGAAATTAAGAGACCAAGCTTCGAGGAAAAGAGATAAAATTAAAAACCTTTGAAACTGTTAAGAATTGGTTTTTATCATTAGCTTATTTCGTTTGCAACATTGTATTTAATTTATAAATTTTAGTTATATAAAGTTAGTATATTTAGAATTGCACTAAAGGAAGGTCGAACAGTTTCTGTGTTAAAATAACTTAAAGCGTTAAAACTTTAACTGTTTTCAATAAGGAAGGATTCAAAATTGGCTGAATTTCTATAAGTTTGAATAAACAAAAGTGCTAAATCCAATTGACAGATGGAGACTACTGATTATGATTATTTTCCCACAGATAGGTTTTTGATTTTTTTCATTAATAATTTAGATACTCACTAAATTATTGAGATTTAAAGATAAAATAAAACAAAGAAAGTAAACAATCAAAAGAATAAACAAAACAAAAAATCTAGTTCCTTAATTCCTAGTTTTAAGACAAAAAAAAGTATAAAGTCCGCAAATCTCTAACTTAAGAGAGGGGAATTTAAATTTGTTGCCATTCACAATTTTATTAAAAGAATTTGAAGCATAGAAATGCATTCGAAGCAAAGTAGAACGCATAGGCCGTTTATCGCAGTGTACCTCTCAGTGTTGACGTTTATGGTTCTGATTTCAGGTACTTCGCGTCTAAAATTTTAAGCACCAAATTCCACAAATAGATAAATTATACTAATAAAACTAAATAAACAGCTTGCCGATTTCAATGTCAACATTGTAATGAAAAGTAATATAAACTTGATCTTTAAACAATTGTAACACTAAAACAATATTGAGACTGTTTGATGGCTCTGAAAGGCACCGACTTGACTTTTCTACAGATAAATTTCACATCATAATATTGAAGGTGTCTATAAAAAAATTAATTATTCAATTCGGATTTTTTTCACAATATTAGATTGCAAATTTTGTTTGCTTAATTTCATATTTTTGAAAATAAAATCTTTATGGTTTTTGGCACTTTTGATTTTCAATTGATGAGTGCAAATATTTGACAAGTTTGTGTTTAGTTTCGGACTCAGCTTCACGTTATGATGCACGAGGTCCCCCGTTTTGAACTTTAAAATTTCTAATTATTAATATGTATTTTATTATATTATAATTTAATAATTTATTACTTAATTTAAATGGTAAATAATTAAAATTTTTAATTAATAGAGTTAGCTAAATTTTACAATTAATTTTCATTTTCTCTAGCTTGAAATTATTCAGCTGTTAGAAATGGAATTTTGACAAGTTGAATTTTAGAATATTTAAAAGATTTGTCTAGATCTGTATAGATAATTTTTATTTGAATCTATTCAGTTTTTAATATTTGTGAATTAAATTTGAAAACTTTGTTTAACCCTTTCGTGGACGCCCTTTTTAAGTTGCTGTTATGTATGACGTGTATACACATCATTATCCATTAAAAGTTTAATTAAATATATGATTTTGAAAACAGTTGAGTGAAAAAATATCAATCGGAGAAGAAAAAGCAGAATGCAAAAATGTTGTTTATGAGTGATTAGTGGAGCTCAATGAAAATGTAGGAATTTAACTTTTTTTTATCATTTTTAACCATCAAAAAAAGATGAAAGTTTCTAATTTTTTTTGTTTTATGCATAAAATAAAAATTTAAATTAACTTATTGTCTTATTTTTAGATTATCGATCAAGTTTATTAAATAAAAAAACGTTTATTTTATATTTTCCTACAATGGTTTAATGACAAGAAAAAAAGGAAGTTTTAATAAAAAAGAATCAAAAGTTCTCGAATATATCGAAAAGAGTTTAGGATTTCGATTTATTCTTGTATCTTTCAATGAAGATAAATAAATAGTTTGTAATAATATTCTTATTCCATTATTGATAGAAATAAATTCCTACACTTTGTTTATAAATTTCGTTGACCCCTAGTGATTAGGACCGATTTTAGGTCGAAATATTTCATATTTTATGAGAAAATATTGCGGAAAATAGCTTTTATTAATACACGACTTTCTAAATTAATTTGATAATGGCCTTCGTCTGTAAACACAATCAATAATCCTTCATAATTTATTCTTTTATTTCTTTTCAAACTGATATACATCGAAACACCTTATCGTTATCACAGGAAACTTCATTGACAGACCTTTTTCGCCTTAGTATTTCCTCGATGTTTAGAACACCACACTCTGTGGATTCTCGGTATAGCTTACTCCAAAAAGCAAACCAATAAGGTTTACAGTAAACGATACTTAGGTAAGAACTATTCTTATAATTCCTAGTGTCATTGCGATTATCTTACAACTATCTTATTAATGCCCAATAATGAATATTAAAAACTTTGTTTTAATATTCAAAATTAATTAAACACTTTTTGAATTAAATAAATTGTTATATAAATTATGACTTTTGAAGAAATTGTAACTGGCGACCAAGCCGAAAAAATCGAACCGATTCATGCGGTAACAAGAATTCAGAATCAGAAGCTGATTATGGAATCTTTGCCAAAAGAAGCAAAATACATTTTAAATTTTAATGTCAGAAGATTTGACGGCGAAGCATGAAGGAGGCAGAACAAAGGCTCAAGGACATTGAAAATTGGATGCTACTTAATGATTCGAATTTAGTAAGTATTTTTGACTTACTTTCATCTGAAGAGGCGTCTATCCTTTGGAAAAAATTTAAAGACATCTCCACAACTAGTGAAAATGCTCGTGAATGGTTTAACGAAACATTTACAACAAAGAAGTCTATTATGGATAAAATTTGTGAATCATCATTAGTGAGACAAAATCACGATGAAAGATTCGTTACATTTTAAATTCGAGTAAAGAAACTCGTTGAAGAAGTTTATGACTGTGGAATTTCAAAAAAAACATCGTCAACCTGATTTTATGCCACAGAGTTCGTAACGACCGTTTGAAAGAAAATATATCGACGAAGGACAATATTACAAGAGAAGAAATTAGAAATTTAGCAAAGGTATATGAAGCACGAGAAGGTTACGATACGAAAGAACGATCTGAAGAAGTCCAGGCAGTAGTTAAATCGACTTATGCAAACGTTACTCAAGATAAACAGAAGCAAAGGATTCAAAAATCCTTTAATAACAGGATATACTCAAATAGAAATGAAATAAACGAAAGAAAATTTGATAAAGTGAAACTAGTGGCAGAAAAATATCATGAGAGGACAACTACGGAGCCTAGACCACCACCTTTAGTTTCAATGAAACATATCGCACGGAAGATTTATAGTAGATGTTGTGGTTTACCAGAACCAGTAAAAGAAAGGTTAAAACCTGGTCAATGCTTTTGTTGTGGACAAAATGACCATATGCAATTTGAATGTCCATTGAAGGACAAGTGCTTAATATGCAGTAAGGAAGGTCATTCATTTAGAAATTGCAATTTGTTAGTGAAATCACGATATAATACACAAAGACTAGAACAAAGAGTTTATTGTATACACGAAGAAAACGATGATAGATCAGATGAATTGATTGAACCACTCATTCATAATGTTGAGACGAAAAAAAACCAAGAAGACACTGTTGATTACATTTCGTCAGTAGGGTCGAGACAGTAGATGAGTTTAAAAACGAAATGTTGAAAAGAAGGATGATGACAGAAAGTGAAGTATGATGGAAATAAATGGATTTCATGTAGAGATGCTATGGGATACAGAAGCTTCAATCAGTCTAATGAGTGAGAAATGTTGGAGATTGATTGGCAATCCAATATTGATGGACAGTAAAATACGGTTGAGTGGAGTATTTTCAAAAGAAGATGAAAAACTTCTCGGAAGCGTTAAAATCGTAGCAAAATGGAACAAAAAATTTCGTGAATTGAATGTTATTATTGTTAGTAAAATTCATCCAGATTTCATAAGAGAAGTAGACACAATGAAAATTTTTGGCATGGAGCTTAAGGAAGTCCATAATATTGAATCCTCGTTAGTTAACAAGAGATTCACAGATTCCGATCGGTTAAAGATTACGTTATTGACACTCAAGTTGGACAAGAATTCGAAATTTGGTACTTTAATATCTCAGTTTAGCAACATTTTTATGGCATCCAGATTTGACTTAGGTCATACAAAAGTAATAACACATGAAATAAATACTTCAGGTCCTCCAATTTTACAAAATCCTAAAAGACAACCGATGCATTTAGAAGGCAAAGTTGAAGAGTTATTACAGAATTTATTAGAACCTGGAGTTGTGAGGAAATTTCAAAGTCCGTGGAACACACCATCAGTGATAGTTGGAAAACCAGATGGCTCTATAAGAATGTGTCTAGATTTCAGGTTATTAAATTCGGTTACAGAAATGTTTTCATTTCCTATGCCAGACATGCAATTATTATTGGATTGCTTAGGTAAGTCAAAGATATTGTCTTCCATTGACTTAGGACAGGCCTATTATTAAGTAGAGTTGAATGAAAATTCGCAAATCAAGACAGCATTTAGTAAAAAAGAAGGACAATTCTGTTTCAATAGGGTACCATTTGGTTTGTCAACAGCTCCTGCCACTTTTCAAAAACTGATGGATCAGATATTGGAAGGATTAGTTTTCAAAGGAGTGGTTGTGTACCTTGATGACATTTTAATATATGTTGAAAATCAGGAAATTCATGATAAACTTCTATTTGAAGTATTCACATGCATTAGAGATTCCGGGTTGAAAGTCAATCCAGAAAAATGTGCGTTCAATAAAAGTGTATTAAATTTTATTGGTCATACAGTGAGTGAAAAGGGAATTCAAACAAATAAAAGATTTCAGAAATTGAAAACGCAACTGACCCAAAGAGTAATACAGAATTGAGATCATTCTTAGGTTTAACAAATTATTATCGACGATTTATCAAGAAGTATTCAATGATAGCAGCACCTCTGTACTCCGCAAAGACAGGTAATAACAAAATGATTGTTTGAACTGAAGAATGTAGGAAAAGTTTTATAAATTTAAAGAAACTCTTATGTGAAGCACCAATATTAGAATATCCAAGGGCAGATCGACTATTTATCATTGATACGGATGCTAGTTATGGAGCCATAGGTGCAGTTTTATCTCAGATTAAGGAAGACGACACGAAAGGAGTGATATCTTATGGTTTAAGACATTTGACAAAGCATGAAATGGGATATTGTGTGACTAGAAAAGAGTTGTTGGCTCTTCACAAATTTATTGTACATTTTAAATAACATTTATATGGGAGAAGATTTGTAGCAAGAACGGATCACAAGGCATTGACATTTATGAATACAAAAAAAACCAATAAGCCCACAATTTCAGACATGTATGGAAAATTTATCCGAATACGATTTTGTGTTACAATATAGAAAGGGAGAATAACATGGAAATGCTGATAGTATGTCTCGTTTAAATAATACCATATGCTCTCATTGTCAGATGGAACACAAAGATGCCAAAGAGGCGAAATGTAGAATTCGGTACATAAATAGTTTACAAGGAAGTTTAAATATTATGAAAATTATTAAACAGAAGCAAAACGAAGACAGAGTTACTTCAGAAATCATATCACATCTTAATGGAAATGAGGCTCACATATCTTATGAAACAATCAGTAGCAGTATATTCAAATATTTGAAGATATTACAGATACAAAATGACGTATTGATGATTAATACAGACAGAAAACTTGCAGTGGTTGTACCCGACTCGTACGTAAAATCTTTAGTAAATTATTTTCATATTGAACTATGTCATCTGGATATCAAGGAAACTTTATTTTATTTAAAGGACTTTTTCTTTTGGCCATCCATGAATCAGATTATTACAGAGTGTATTAATAAATGCAAGATTTGTGCTAGTAGAAAGATTGATCAAGGACGAACAAAAGAAATCTTATTGACAAGAACTAAAGCACGATTTTTAGAACAGATAGTAGTGGATATTGCATATATAGAGACTTAAGAAAGTAAGAAATACATGATAGTGATAATAGGTCGTTTTAGTAAATTGGTCAGTTTATCAGCAGCAAGTACACAGGATGAAGAAACAATTTGGAATGTCATTTTGAATAATTGGATATATCGTTTTGGTAGACCTGAAAGCATTCTTACAGAAAGAGGAAGAATTTTTGAAGGATTAATGTTTCGAGATTGGATGGAGAAATTTGGTATAAAACAAGAATTTAGTTCACCGTACCAACATCAATCGAGTGGTATAGCAGAACGAATCATAAGAACAGTTCGGAACATCATTGGCAGAGATTAAAACAAAGAATATTTGGTGTAGATTGTTACCAAAGATTGAATTTAGTTTGAATACTAGCATACAAAACTCGACAAAATTCTCACCTTTTGAAATTGTATATGACCGGAACATTAATTTATATTCGGGAGTAGGACATATACAAAAATGCAGAGAAGAAATTGAGGATGAAATGAAAACTAATCTAGTAAAGGCAGCTACAGCTATGCAAAATAGAGATTTAGACAACCAGGGTACTTGAGTTTTCATGGTGGGAGAGAAAATATTAATACGCTTGGAACCACATAGACATGTTGCGGTTGTCGGTGAATTCGAATAGAAATTATTGTCAATCTGACTCCAATCGTGCTTTTAAACAACAGTAACGAACTTCAAACTATATAAACTTTATTGATTAATACACTTTATCTCCACTTTAAAATGACTCAACGAATTATCAATCAATCACAATTTGGTGCTTATTACGACCCTTAGGAAAGAATAGCACTTTTCGGATCAATTGGCTTTACAATCACTTGACTACTGTGGTGGGTTTCTGAGATCGGTAACTCTGATTTAGTTGCTTTGCTATGCTTTGACCTTGCTTAATTTCTGTTTCAAATTTCTCTTTAATTTCTTTTTTGTCTTTCTTTGTCTTCTGCAATTTTTGTCTTATTTTTTTCTGTTTTTGATTCCAATTGCGCTTCCATTTTATATTCCATCATCCAATAATACTTGATGATGTCAAATAGAATTTCTGATATCTTTTACCGCTAATTCCTTTTGGGCCTCTATAATCACTGATAGCTGTCTAGATAAATCATTTTTTAGAGGTGTCATTTCCCGGATTCCCAAACAACATTTCTTCCCTTATCTTGAAAGAGCTTTCGAAATAACATGCAAATTTTCCTTTTGTTTTTGTTTTCCTATATTTGCACTCATTAATCATAAATGACCTTCTTTTATTTAATTGTCTGTTTTTTATTGATTTTCTCTTATTCCTTTCTCGTTATTCGACATTTCTTTTTCATTCCATTTTTATTAAACTCCAGAACCACATCTTAATCACTTATGATTGTTTCCATCAATCATTTTACATGTTTATTAATTATTTTACTCTATTATTTAGGTATCCTCAACAGACGAAAGAAGAAGGGAATTCAATATGAAGGACCTTACAAAATTTTAAAATTTTTATAGCCAAGACAAGTTGAATTACAATTTCCAGACTCAATAAAATCAAGAAGAATAGAATGGTTGAAGAAGTACAAAGAAAATGAAGAAGAGAGTGATGTCCTATAATAAAAATTAAAAACTTTGTTTTAATATTTAGAATTAATAAGACACTTTTTTGAATTAAATAAATTATGTAAATTATGACTTTTGAAAAGATTGTAACTATCCTGAACCTCTAATGTACCACTTTTCCAAACTACAGACGCATGACCGATTGATCCACATTGTAAAGTTCAATGACCGGTTTGTGATTACGGATTTTCATTATGCATAAAGTAAACCGATTTACCTATGCCAAAATGATGCAATTCTTATCTCGAAGAATTTAATTTTCTAAAAATGCCATACATGACATTTCTGCAACAAGTTTTATTCAGTTTTTGTTAATTTAAGTAAGTATACCAGCTTTATTAATTTCTGACCTTACCCATGTAAGCGTGATTTTCAACTCGGATTCCGAAACAATCTCCACTATTATTGCTAACCACTGTTTAACAACTTTTGAAATATTTTGAGCCTTTACTTTGCAGTCGTCATTTAGAAATTTAGTAACCCCTTTGTACCAGATATATAATCAGCCATTATTTCGAAATCCATCCGGGGAAGAGGATTAATTACGCAATGAACCTTAATAACGCCATTATGTAATAATTAATTAAACATATTTTTTGACAAATTAGACAACTCAATAATTTTAAAAAATAAATTAGAAAGTCAGCACTTATTTGCATCAAGTTAGTTAGAGTCAGGGATGCCAGATTTTCGAAAAATCATATGTGGAAATTCCCGACGAAATTGGGAGGTCTGGCAAGCCTGTCGGGAATAAAAAACAAAAAAAATCAATTATATTTTGTGAAAAAATATAAATTCATTCATATTTATTATATGCATTTATAAATAAAATATATTAGAAAAAATAACAAAAAAATAAGTCTTCAGTTTTGTTAACGTTTTAAAAACAGTAAAAATTAATTTTATTTATAAATATTTATCAGCATTTGCTGCTTTTTTAAGTATTCCTTGTGCATTTTCTGCTTTTAAGAATACCTGAAACTCATTGCACGTCATTTTGAAATTAAATGTAACAACAATCCATAAGGAAAAGGTGAAATCACAAATCCCTATGGTAAAAAATAGCGAGCAATAAGTAGGATAGAAATATAATTTCTCTATTTTTCTTAGTTTCGTTTAATTTTATGGGTTTTTTTAAAAAAATCCTTTCAAGATCGGTAAAATCTATTCAAAATCTAAAACTGTTCAATATCGAGTCAATAAAATTACGTGATAGAATTTTTAAAATTAATTAATATGAAATTTCTTAAATAAAATTTGTAGTGCAGTTGTATCAATGAATTTAAAGGTAAAATATTTTGTCTAATTTTTACAATCAATCTTTTAAACATATTTGTAAGATGATTTTACACTCTAGTCCCTAAGGTTATACAATAATAGATAATAGCCCGCTAGAGAAACCAACCATCTGCACTGTACACATAAACCACCTACCCCTTGTTTGTGTAATTTACATAATTAACTTGTGCTACCACACACTCTACAGGTCTAAATGAACTGAAAAATATACAGGTCTAGATGAACTGAATAAATTGTGGATAAAAATGACTTAAATCCTACTAGACAAAAAAGAATAGAAGTTCAACTCACAATAAAAACCTAAAAATAGATTTTCAACAAATTTATTAATTTTTAAGTAAACAATAATAATATTAATAAATTCATCATTGATTTTATCTGATTAGTTATCAAATTAGCTATTTCCAAAATATCCGTATCCGAACGGTTAACTGCGGTTTTTGAATAATGAAAAACGGTATTCGCGGATACTAAAAAACCTGATATTTTGGAAACTCTATTCATCAACAATTAACTAATTTGTGTTGAGGATACCTAAATAATAGAGTAAAATAATTAAAAAACATGTAAAATGATTGCGGGAAACAGTGATAAGTGATTAAGATGTGGATCTGGAGCTTAATAAAAAGGGAATGAAAAAGAAATGTCGAATAACGAGAAGGGAATAAGAGAAAATCAATAAAAACAGACAATTGAATAAAAGAAGGTCATTTATGATTAACGAGTGCAAATATAGGAAAACAAAAATAAAAGGAAAATTTGCACGTTATCTCGAAAGCCCTTTCAAGATAAGGAAGAAATGTTGTTTGGGAATCCGGGAAATGGCACCTCTAAAAAATGATTTATCTGGACAGCTATCAGTGATTATAGAGGCCCAAAGGGAATTAGTGGTAAAAGATATCAGAAATTCTATTTGACATCAGTAAGTGTTATTGATTAACGGAGTATAAAAAGGGAACGCAGTTGGAGAGAAAGAAGACAAAAAGTGATTAGAGAGAAATTGGACTAAGGAAACAAAAAAAGATTAGAGAAAAAGGAGACAAAAAGAGATTAGAGAGAAATTGGACTAAGGAAACAAAAAGAGATTAGAGAGAAATTGGACAGAATTCGACGAATAATTTGAAAGGAGAAAATTACAAAAAATTATTGAAGAAAGGTATTAAAGAGAAATTTGGAGAAAACTTAAAGTTGAAATCAAGGAAGAGAAATTTGAAGCAGAAATTAAGCGAAGTTAAAGCAAAGCAACTAAATCAGAGTTACCGATCTCAGAAACCCGTCACAGTAGTCAAGGGATTGTGAAATCCAATTGATCCGAAAAGTGCTATTTTTCCCGAAGGGTCGTAATAAGCACCAAATTGTGATTGATTGATAATTCGTTGTGTCATTTTAAAATGAAAATAAAGTGTATTAATCAATAAAATTTATATGGTTTGGAGTTCATTACTGTTGTTTAAAAGCACGCTCGGTGTCAGATTGACAATACATATTATTTAAATTCACCGACAACACCAACATTTGGTATCAACACCTGGATACCGATAACACCTTCACATTGAACAATCCACTGCTTTAGCACTGACCAACCTTTACTAGGAACTTTATACCAATGACTGAGTACTGTAGAACATTAAACAGGTACTGTAAAAACTCACAATATACACATCAGTCGTTGAATAACTATGTATTAATACTTTGTTACTGACTATATCCAAAATTTTTTTCCCGGAGAACTAGCTATCAACATCTATTTACTGAATATATAGACAATATGTTACCAATAACTAGTTAGTAAACAAGTAAGTAGCTGATTACGAGTTCAAATACATATTGTTTTAATAAAAATCTTGTTCGCTCTCTTTCTGTGATAAATAATTGCTGTCGCCAAATCGATAAATCATTTAGTTGCTTAGTTACTTGGTAGCTAACAAGCAAGTACTAATCAAAATCAATGAAGCCCAATCAGTTGTTATATTTTCTCTGAATAAAAATTTAATGCGTTTGTTAGAGTCTTGTTTATGTTTTGATTTATTGAAATTATGTTGTAAAAGCCAATAGTTTTGTTAAAAACTTATGTTTTTCTAAATCCAAATGCTCATAAACCATAAATGTCTGACTTGTCAAAAATGACGGTAAAACTGTAGCCAAATTCTCCCACTTCCGAACTTTGGACGATGATTCTATTGTCTTAATCCAGCGCTGAATATCAGCTGAAATATCATAGATCTCAATAATTTAGTCTATGGCTATCTTGTAATTTCACCTAAATAAATAACAAATAAGGAAATAAAACTTTTTCAAAAATCTACTCACAAATCTGGTTATACAAACAAATTTTCATTTAACTTGTAACAATTTGTGTGCATCACTTAATCACTTTTTATGATATTTAATTTCTTGCAGAACTTATGAAAATATAATAAAATGCCACTACAGATTCCGAAGAAAAGGACTATTTGTAGTTTCTAATAAATAAAATTTAAATTAATCCTTTCGCAGCTGCTGGGACACATATGTCCTAGCAGAAGTTTAAAAACGGCTGAATTTAAAATTTTCCATATAATATGGGATGTATGTATCCCAAATCGTCTTCTGTAATCTTATCTAACGGTATTTAACTTTGTGTCGTCTCTTTAAAGTTTTTTAAAATTTCAGACTGTAATAAACATAATATATTTAAAAAAATCTTTTAATAATTAAAAAGGAAAGCCGCTGCGAAAGGGTTAAAATAAACTGAGATATTTTTTTCTTATAATTTTAAGATTATATTTTGAAACAACAAAGAAAATAGTTTTTATTCTATAATATAATTATTATACATTTTAAATCTTACTTTTGTTTATCTGATTAAAATAGATTTATACTATTAACGGATATGTATTAAAATTTGACATTTGTACTCTAAAGAAATTTAAAATAAAGTATTACATATAATAAATATTAGCCTTCAAATAAAATATGGGGGTTTCTAAATCAAGACTTTGTATATTGTCTTATGAAGAAGCTGAAAAACGAAGTGAGTAACTTAACATTTTTTTCTAATTTATTTTAATTCAATTTAATTATGTAACATTAGTAACACTTTATTCTACTTGTTATTTTAAAAGTAAACAAACCATTAAGATTGATTGTAATACAATGAATTTTAAATTAATTTATTTAATAAAAAAGTGTCGCTTCATCTAAATATATATTATGAGTACTAGATGATACATGAGAATAAATTATACAAAATATTTTATAATTATTATTAATCATAATTAATAATTCTTGAATTAGGTTTGCCAATAAATAATAAGTTACTGGAATTTACAATGTTACATTTTAAATTTATTTCTTTAAGTTTATTAGATCTTATTAAATTTGTTACCAAATCGTTACAAGTTTTATGTGTGTACTAATTTTGTAGATGTAGCTTCGAACAATAACCATCATTTGTATTTAAATAAATAATAAATTATTCTAGATAAACATAGATATTTTTTAGGGAAAAGAAAAAAAGATTATATTGAATATATATAGATTAATTTTAGGAATAAAATTAGTCAAATTAAGTAACATTTGATGAAGTAACACGAAAATTCCCGTAATATTTTTCTTGTTTCTTTTACACAAGTAAATCCAAAAATGAGCACATATTTATCATAATGGATAATATTCATTTATTCATAATATCAATACAGACATACAATCTTTGTCTTGAACAAAATTATTACGCCATATAAACTCAGAAATGTAAGAGTTTAGCATTTCATAACGAGTTCCATTCATTCTCTTGAATTTTCGTTTAATACGAGACCACATAGTTTCTACAGGCTGTGTGTGAACGATTGCATTTTATGGATGAACAAAGTTCTGCGAATGATTGACAGTTTTTGTAGGTTTTGCACTTCCAAACATACTTGTCGGTTTTCCTGTTCTTAGTCTGAAATGTGCAGGGAATATTACATATAACACAGGTGCAACAATTTCGGAGAAGTCTTTGAGGGCGAGCCATTTGATACATTGATGTGGTTCAGAAATCAAAGGGATGATGGTAAGTGTTGTCCATACCCCATTCTGAATAGCTTCATGACCTTAAATATATTCTGCTGACACAATAAAAGTTGGTGCAGAAGGACGTCCAGCAGGCATGTTTGTAATTGTAATTTAACGAGAAAACAACCTCTACTCATACTCTATAAATAAAAATAATTTTCGTACAGACAAACAAATTTTAATTAATTTACGTGTTTATTTTTTTAAACAAAAATATTAAGGGAATTCACGTGTCTAAAGATAACAATTACCAGATATAATAAAGAAAAGAAACTAAATCTATTTCAATGCATTTGATACAAATGTAAGTAAATTCAGATGCAAAGACGTCCAAATATTATAACAGACAATAATCTGTTAGTTATGTTAAAAAAACTTAACAAGAAACTAACATATGTGATTGGCAACCCGTTTTAACTCAACTATAGCACTTCTAGTAGCGCCATGAAGACACTAACAAACCTTTCAACACAGTCATAGATTAATGACTTTTCTTTTTTGTACGTCTCGACACTAAGCTATTGTGGAATCGTTCTTTTGGGAACTGAATCTTGTAATTCTTCCAAAATAAGAACTAAAGTAATCGAATGATTTTAGTGGGAAATTATGAGAATTTTTCTTTGGGCTCCAAAGCAATTGCTTATACGTAAATCCGACTCTGTACGGGCACAATTTATCAAACCAAGGGTATATTTTATAATATTACTTTATATTTATATTTCCATATAGACTTTATATACGTTCAAACAATTATTTTTATAATAGTAACCATTTTTGATGTCCAATAAAAGCTTTGTTGAAACCCAGATGATTTAGAGAGCTGTAAACATGACAATAGGAAATAACTGTTTCCACTTGTACATTTGATGTTTATTCATTCATTTCCTGTTATATGATTTTGATGTAGTTATTTATTGTTGGACCATTTCTTTTTGATTCTTTGAGATATTTAGATTATTCATTCTATAACTTTAGTAGATAATAGTGCACTGGCTCATTTTTTAGAATCCCCTTACTACTTACTAAATAAGAGTAACTAATGAATATTTTACTCCATACTAAATAAAGCGCGATTCTACAATGTGTAATTAATATTATTAAAGTTCCATTTATTTATTTTAATTTAATTAATTAATTAATTACATTATTATTATTTTTAATTACTCTAATTAATTTAACTTTTTGAAATTATTTATTCTTAATTATTTTTAAATACAATATTTTTTTTATTTTTATTAATAATCATTTATTTTTATTTTAATTTATTTACTATTTGTTGGATGACTGTAAATAATAGTTATCCTAAATTATATAATATTCAAGAAAAATAGTATATGTTTATCTACAACATGCTCCGTGGACCCAAACCTTTATAACAGACGCATTCATTCACAATAATTATAATGGGATATGTAAGGGTCAGAGAAATCAAATATAAAAATACAATTCCATCACAACCGGAAGTTGAAGTTTTCTAATAATTCAACAAACTAAATCAAAACTTAAAATATGGTAATTGTGTCTTGACAATTTTAAGACAAGATTCTGCAAAACAAGATTCTAGTTATCTGATGTTCGAAAACAATTCAATTTATTTTTGATATTTTAAATTTTAAGAGATATTCCAATTGCATTTTACGGCAGTGGTTGAAAATTATCATATATCCTATCTGGTTATATTTTTTTGATACTTTTTTCAACAACCAGGGCCTACTAATTGTCTGAAAAACACCGCAATATGGGGACATAACTGTTCACACTGTATTTATTCGGTCGGGCGTAGAGGAAGTTTAATTCTATATCATGGTTAGGGACTCATAGAAAGGAGGAAATTTATGTCTGGGAATTCAAAAAGAAGACTTTGCAACCAGGTGTGTGCTGATAGACTTGGCAATGCGGAAGGTACAAGATCTGCAAACTTCAACTGTGGTAAATAAGGTATCCATGTGAGACTCCCATGTAATTTTCTACAAGGGCCTCAAGGTCTTTAGTTACGCCTTTGAAAACAACCTGTTATATTCTTAGTGGCAGCTCGTGATATTACGAGAAAAGAAACCACAACAACTGTTTAATTTGGTTTTGGTATAAGATTAGATACCTCGTACCAGATTTTCCAAAAATGGGGATTGCCGTAACCTAAGGTTCCGTGGGAAATCTCTACGCATTAAATAGGCCAATCATATCAGAGAAAATCTTATTTTCTTTTTGAGCTTTAAATTTATAAAAGGAAAGATTTTAATTATATCTAATAATTTTTATGTTATGATTCTTTACGACATGAATATTAATTCAAGTGTTCCGCAGGGTTTAAAATTTGCTAAAACTTGGCCTATACCATAGAGAACGTTTTATATTAGCGGTTCCGCTAACCATATAAATAAATTTTGAACCGGAAGGATCATTCAACATAAAGAAAAAACTAGAGCTGTACCGAAGTGCTAAAATATTACTTCACTCGAAACCAAAACCGAAATTATTTATTTGACAAAATTTTTGAAAAGTTTGTAAATAATTGTAATAAATTATTTATTAACATTGAATGAATAATTGAAAACAATAAGATTTTGTATTGAATATGAAGCAAATTGCTACAATTTTAAACATAATTGTTACAATTTTGATAATAAGTTTTGTTGTTGAAAAGTAAAAAAGAGGAAAAAATCATATAAAAATTAAAAATAATTTTGAACATTAATGTTGTTCAATGATTTACACGTTTGATTCTTATTTCAAGCTAAATTTTTACGGCGAAGTTCAAATTTCAAATACGATGGTAGCGTTTTGACATCCTGTATTGTGAACACATATTTATGCATACAATATACAATAATAAATCCGTGACTTAGTATTAAACCCAAAAGTTGAAATATGTCTGTACCCGGATAAACAAATTGCTATTCAAAACCCAGTTCAACTGTATTTTTAATGTTCTTAGAAATTTTATCAAGCGAATGTGTACTCATTTTTGTTTAATAAATTTTCGATATTCAAACAAATATATGAGACTCATTTCAATATCATCTAACTCCACGATTCCCAACCTGTGGGTCACGACCCCAGCGGGCGTCGCGTGACAGTTTGCCAAGGGTCGCCTGAGAATTTCTGAAATTAATTTGTTTACTCTAGTCAGTGGTTTCTTACTATAATTTTAAATTTAAGCGATACTCCTACTCTGACTACAGTCACTACGGTGAAGCGACTTACAATACTATGATTCATTCGACAGATGACAGTAGAGCCTATATAATTGAATGATTTTAGCAATTTAAATTCTTGCAACTTCAACTCTTTTTACGAAATTACCTACGTACTTAGTGATGTTAAAAAATTGTAACAAAAAAATATTGTGCATATAAAGTATAAAATATAAATAAAATCAGATATTTAGAAGTCAAAAACAAAATAGTTAGCTGCAAAAATGCAGTGACTGAGGAGAAACCCTATTAATTTTATTGTTGGGGTCGCCACAACTTGGAAAATGTTATAAAGGGGTCAAGCACCCAGAAAAGTTGGGAACCGCTGATCTAACTAAACTGTGATTAAAATTAAAACCAACTTCATTAAATCACAAACTTTAGTAAAATAATTTTAATAAATTCTATGTTTTTTTGCCATAGAATTTTATTTTTATTCTGAACTCATTTTTTTAAAATTCTTCTTTGATCTTTTATGGTTAAACTTTTTAGATTAATAAATCGAATATTTTTTTAAATTTCTAAGATTTTCAGTTTTTATTTTCTTTCATATATTAAACCAGAGGTGGCTAGCCTACGGCCCATATAAACCTTTAATATAGCCCTAGGTTACTTTTCGATCATTTCTTTACCTAAGTCTCAGCATATCTTCATTAAATAAAAAAAAGCAAAATCGTAAAATTTAGTATTAAAATAATTCAGGTTAAAAATAAAATTTCGATTTTCACCAGTAATTTTTATGTAAAATTGTAAAGTTGTGTAAAATTGCATGTTTATATATATTTTGTAGAATTGTAGATAAGTTATTATTTATGAAAATCAAATAAAACGTCTAGTAAGATTAAAGGTTATTTGAAATATATTTTAAGTGGTAACTCTTCATTTTCATATATTTTCACAAAATTTAATTCAAAATTTTAGTCTAAGTCCATTTTGCATTTTTTTTTGAAACAAAACTTTTCTCTTTTTGATTTTCCCATTTAAAATAACTGGCAATGTCTAATGCACTTAAAATAAATAATATCTTTAAATCACTTTTAAGACAACAATCGATATAAACAAAATATAAAGGTTTCAACATCGAAAATAATTAACGTTTTAAGAAAATGGTACTTAAATATTTCAAACATTGCTTTATCTCTTGTTGCAAACATGCGACGTTTTGAAACGTTTCATCAATCATGATATTTGCCTAGTACCATTCTTGCAGTTTCCACAGATCGCTGAGAAAAATGAGCGTCTTACGAACTTGGATCTTCTTTACTTCAGACTCTTTCAAAATTTCCAACATACTTCCAGTACTAATATTCAACCATTGCAACATATCACTGTTAGTGATCCTACGATCATCCCTCACAAGTTCTTAATATTCCTCTTTCTTTTTTTAAATAACAATGAATTTTCATAAAACGCTAACTGACGTTTGGTAATTCTGTGGTAAATTGTAGGACGAGGAGTATACATTGCCATAAGTTGCGGTTCTCAGTAGAATGTAAAATGAGTTGACTTATGATAATTACATAATAACACATTATGTAATTATTCAGACCATGAAAATACATGAAATCCCATGTTATTAAATCTTGTTATATGGGGCCTATAATAGGTACTATAGTAGAATGTTAAAATCAAATTTGATTTAATATTTAAAATTAAATTAAAAATTAATATAATTTCAAATATTATTCATAATAAAAGACCAATTGCATAGGATTTATCAGTTCTCATATCCTGAGTGAATTGTAGCCTCTAAGTAGCCCGATGCCCATATGAA
The DNA here is from genome assembly GCA_022537955.1 of Schmidtea mediterranea. NCBI lineage: Eukaryota > Metazoa > Platyhelminthes > Tricladida > Dugesiidae > Schmidtea > Schmidtea mediterranea. The sequence goes on along the minus strand of CM039682.1, from coordinate 11,510,479 downwards.
AGCAATCATTTATTAGTTACATTATCATGCTTGAATTTTCACCATTCACATGCCATTTTATTAAGTCATTCAAAAACGTACATTTTGCAATGTAGGTTAATTAATTTTCAATGAAATTGTAATTTTCCCTTTTAAATAAAAGTTTCACCAGATAATATCAAGTTTATTTGTTTTAGGAAGTTTCCTTTTTCACTCTATTTCTAAAATAAAACTTTCTATTCAAAGAAATGTGTAATAACTCAGCAATAATATATAAAATTGCTTCAAAATATTTGCGGTAGAATTAGAGGGTTTTCCTCTACAAATTTTTTGTTTTATAACGAGAAAATTAAAATTAACATCAATTATCGCGTACTCGCATTGGAAACACTATTCTCAACAAGAGTTTATTACTTTGATTTAATTTTGAAGTCTGAAAAATACCATTTTGGTAATGTGTAGTAAGTTCTTATTGACTTAGTTTATCCATTCCATATAAAATCCGGTCTGTTTAATCAAAATGAATAATTAGTTATTTGTCAAGCTATAAATTGACCAATCAATAGCAGCTATAAATCGACCAATCAATGGCCAATCAATAGACTATCAATAGCAGCTATAAATTGACCAACCAATAGCCTATCAATAGCAGCTTTAAAATGTTCATTAGTTTGTCTTTGCTTAAAGTTATCTGTTTTAGTTTCATTAAATGATGGAAAAACCTTTCCTATGATGCTTTACAAGAGTATCTTGATGATCATTTATAAAAATTCAACCTGAGTACATATCAGTGGAACAATTATATGATGCATTTCATATGAATAAAGGTTACACCTATAGTTTATAAAGAAGATATATATTGTTGGACAGTCAGTAGAAAACGAATTTAGGTATGTAATGATCTATGAAAACTGTATTAGAAAGCATTCGTAAGTGAAGTTATAATATGATCTCATGTATAAGGGAAGATACAAGTATTCCATCAATATGTGTTCAGAGTATTTTCAAGATAGAAATAATGATATTTGTCCCACAGAAAAATCTGCTAATTATTCAATGAACACTGAAATGGGTTTAACAACATCGATATAATCTTCCGGATGGATACGTTAACATTAGTGGAAATTGGGTTTGAATTATTTGATTTATATCCTTTCAATCGTGAAACGAAAGTCATGTAAAGGAACAATAAAGTAAAAGATCATTATAATTGGACTTATTGCCAAACCTGACAATGCATAAGACTTTGATTGATTAATAGGTATCTGGAGTATTCAGAAAGATGTTGAAACCTGTAGTTCTTCGTAAAATCATAATAAAAAAGATATCTACAAAGTTTATTGCACAATGAATACTGTCTATTTTTACGAAATGTTTTGCAGTAGTTTATAACAAGATTCATTTGCACAATAATATAAATATCTAAATGGATAATGGCGAGGAAAAGGAAAAGGAAAGGAAAGGAAAGGAAACGGTTGAAAGTTTAATGACTTTGATAAAAATTTTTAAAGTTTCTTCAATTTGCTTAACAAACGATAAAAAGACATCAAAAAAATCTTATTGAACCCTGGATGTCATCAATGTAGTGTAAGAGATTATCAGAAAGGATACACTGAAGGTTCCTACTCTTAATTACAAACATCTGTTTTATATTTTATTTTTTTGTGTTGTTACTACATATTAGTAAAATAATGATCAGCGGCCAGTGGCCATAGGAAACAGAAATTGAATGGCGAGATATCAAGAAAGATTAAAGGGTCAGATCATTCAAAAATACCATATCGCGTAAATTGTTAACCAAAATAATCGTACCAGAAAAAGGCGATTGCTATATGAGGTTGCCTGTTTTATCGTAAATTTAAAAGTACGTTTAGCTAATTGTGTGAATATTTTTTTTCGATTCAAATCGATTCAAGTTATTGTGTTGGGTTTTTTTCATTGATTTATAAAGGGATTTATAAAAGGAGCCAGATCATACTACTGACTAACCGATAATAACTCAATAGCATGTTTTACACGGTACTCTAAATGTTAAATACCTCAGGTAAATTACATATTGAATCATATTTTTGTGACGTTCGAATGAACAATAAAAGGTGATATGCTGTGATAAATATAATAGTGATTAAATTAACAGGGTGCCCTAATTTTTATCCAAATACAGTGCAGTAATTGAGATGAAACGAATAGATAATATAATATATAAAGCACAATGTATAATTTTGATAAGATGCTTTGGAAAGTTGTTGTGACCACTTTCAACCTTTATTAAGTCCTGATTATCTTCAAAAAAGTATATGTTAATGACCACTTGTGTCATAATTTTGGGTGCAAATTTTCAATAAGGAGTTAATGAGTTCAACTATGCTTGAAATGAGCCTTAATAATAAACTACAATGTCTTAATAAGTCTCAAGTCAAGGGGATTAGACTGCCACGAAAACAATCCTATGTTATTTTCTTCAAAACATTGTTTGCTAGCCTTTGAAGTGAAGTGGTATCTTGCTGGAGTATAAAATCGTTTCCTTAAAACGTGAAAATAAATTTCTCATTTTACTAAGGCTAATAATAAACCAGTAGAAATTAACAAAAAAACTTTAAGAAATATTTTCATTCAGTAACCAACAAAGAATTAAATCGTTTAAAGCGAGCATTTAATGAATATTCGCAGAAGAAAATGCTTTCTTTCGATAAATTTTGTTCAGAAGTGTTTGGATCATTTCTACCAAGTATGGTGAGCAATGTAAGTACTTCTTTCATTATTACTAATATCATTGTTATCATTATCTTTTTATATTATTTTATTTAATTTTTTTAATATTAATATTATTATATTTTCAATTTTATCTTTATTTAAAAAAAATTTTCGGTAATACTATTTGCAAGTGTTCGATAAAAATTGTATGGAAAATTCGAATAAATAATTAAAAATAACTATTAAAATAAAGAAAATTAATAATGATAATCATTGGTGCAAATAATAAATAATTTTGGTGATGAAATGATTTATTATTATTATTATTATTATTATTATTATTATTATTATTATTATTATTATTATTATTATTATTATTATTATTTACTTATTTATTTTTTTTAATTCTGATATTTCATTTATTTTTATTCTAACTAAAAATCAAAAATTAATTCTATGGAACACAATTTTTTGACATTTTGTCAGATTGAAAATAAATGAAATGAGCAAAAAAAGTTCTAAGATGACAATAAATAAAATCCTTTACTGATAATATCTGTTAATTATTTTTTAATAATAATTATTAATTATTATTGTTATTTTAAGTTTGAGAGTTTGAGTTTGAGGATCACTACACTAAATATATTTTATTAAAACGTGCTGCAATTAAATTTTTACTCATTTTTTTGATATAGTTATTACAATTATTTCAATTATTATCTTGTCAAAATATTTTATTATTAAATAAAATTCTTTTGTTCGTTTTTTTCATAACTTAAAATTGAACTTTTATCTAGATATATTTACTACTGATTCAATAACAAGTAGTAAATAACGATTAAAAAAAAGTTAGCAAAGTTTAATAAAATTTGAATATTTGAAAAAGGAGCGTTATTTGAATTTTTAACTCTGTGGTCGTACGAATCTTTTGTGTAATTAGAATAGATTATTTACTATACTTATATTGAGAAATGTATTTTAATTTTGTAATTTTACCGAGATTTCACGAGAATTAGAATCACGGACATTCTGAATTTTAATTGGTTTAATCGGACGCGAGATCTAATTAAAGATGATACACAATTGGAAGTCAGCAAGTTATACGCAGCATGTTTTAAATCAGTGGTTCTTAACCTTTTTAGCTATCGATACACATAAAGTGCTCAAACAAAATTCTCGCACTCCTTACCAAAAATAAGGAATTATATAAATTGAAAAAAACGCAATGCACAATATATTTTTTATTAATATTATGTGCATAACAATTTTTTAAAAATCTTCACAACAATTGATTAAAATAAAGAAAATATAAAAATCACTATAGAAACGTATTTGAATTTTTTGAATCGTAAAAAGAATATAAATTCTTTAATTTCTATGAGTACTTTATTATTTTTAAATTAAAAAAATTTCCTCGCCAAAATAAATTTTTAAGTTTAATTTTTTTATTTTACAAGCGCACTTATGCACTTTAGTACCCCTAGTTCGAATTCCGATGGATGAATTTTTTTTCTTTATTATGAGTTCGAATATTTTTTTGTTACCTAATACTAAATTAAAAGTGCTAAAAAATTGGAAAATAAAACAGGGTTAGGTCAGTTCTGGACCAAAAAAAATCCAGTTAGGGTTAGTATTTTACATTTTTTTGGATTCGAACCCGGGAGGTACTAAGGTGCATAATCATCCATATATATATATATATACTTGGAGCAATACAATTTAATATGCAATTTCCGACTTCTTTTTCATTTCATTATGCTCTTTAATCGAACATCTTTATTCATTGTGAAACTAATTTCTGTGAAACTTTTATCCTTGCAACGATTAATATTATAAGAAAAACTGAAGTTCAAAAAAACAATTATTTCATTGTTTTATCAGTTAGATGGTGAATCCCGTTCGAGATCATTATAAATTTATGGCCTTCACCGTTAATAACGGTCCGTTATGTAATTTCTTCTAACAGCCTCGCAATAATGATCCATCACCCATGTCACCAAACCAGGGTGTTCAAAAGATGACAACACTACTATGGCCTTTAATGTCACGAAATCAAGTGTTGCGATTTAATATTGTCATGCGAATGAAACCTAATGTGAAACTTAATTCCTTTCAGAACTCTTATTATTATCTTTCTTCAAGTTCATTTTATTTGTGATTACTATATATTATTATTTCTCATGAACTCCAAGACAAAAACTTTGATCTATACAGTCGAGAAAAATAAGAGAATAGTAGTTTCAGATTTTTTGGCCCGAAACCAGCACGTTGTAACTGCTGGTACAGTTGAAGAACTGAAAGTGTATGACGTAATATTAGACGTTTGATGAGTGGTCTTTTTGTTTTTTTATTTACAAAAATTTTACACAAGTATAACATTGGAAAGATGCATTAATTTTACTAACATAATCATATTTTAATGAATCGTTTTTTGTTGTATACCTTTATTTTGTTTATCAATGGGATTTTTTAAGCAAAATTAATTTTAATAAAAACTTACTCTAAAGAGACAGGTGAGTTCTTTAAGATGAACTCCGGTCTTTGTGTGAGCAAGACTAGGTTTTCTGTTAATTATAATAATCCTTCCTTCCTTCCTTCCTTCTAAGTGCGTAAAATTGTTGGCTTAAATTGTTGGCGTAAATTGTTAGTCCAAAAACAAGACAAGTTTGGATCTGAAGGCCTTTAAGTGGGTGTGTGGATAAAAAATTAGGTTTTTTTCTTGCAATTTTAGGTTCAAAAAAGTTAAATGACTATGTCTGCAGTGAAGGCCATTTCCCTTACCTATTCTTCATTAGACAGTAATAGTTGAAGCTTGCCATTTCTTTCCAGGAAGTCACTTATTTCCTTTCTTAACTTAAATACTCTTCTCAGAACTTTCTCACAACTTAGCCATCTTACTGCGGTGTAATATGGTAAATATTGCAATTCGGTGTCTATACCTTTCAACATGTCTGTAAACTGTTATGATTGAGCCCATGTGATCTTATTAAATTCACAATATTCAACACAGGATTCAATACACCGCCAATATCCATATATTTAGCACACAAAGCTTGCTGGTGAATAATGCAGTGCAGGAAAATCGGTTGTGGAATGTTTTTTTCATTACAAATCTGCTTCACTTGACCAACCAACCCTTTCTTTATTTCACTCAAGGAGAAACCCAATGAGAAAAAAGAAGTTGGGAATAAGGTTTTGCAATGTTGTGATCGGTTATAAAACATTACGTCCACGTAAGCGGCTGTTAATTTTAGCAGGATATAGGTAAATTTCCATATTTTTTTCATAGATCAAAGGTTTTTGCGGGCCGGTTGAGAAGCCATCGCGGGCCGTATTTTGTAGGCCCCTGTTCTAAACTTATATTAATATAATTACAGAAACTTCTTTAGGTTTTCCCCTCTGATATATTTTCATTTTGATATTTAACTCTGAATCATTAATTATATAGATGTTTTATTGATATTCACAAATTTTCGACACAGCTTTTTCAAATGAAAAAAAAATTAACAAAATTAAAAGTATTGGTAATTTGAATTTTAAATAATACCACCTCCGTTCAAAAATGATTGTCTCATTTGACATTTGTTGGCAACTTAAAAATATGTCATTTGTGTATGAACAATAGAATCATAAAATAATTTGGTAAGTTTTTGATAAGTAAACGTTCAGTTTATCATAGTTTCATAAATACCTAGCAAATTCTGAAATTTGTAATTTTTGCCTATGTACCAAAATAACCCGCTGCTATTTTCTTTGCAGTTCAAATAACCTTAAATCATTGAAATCCAACATTCTGGAGTAAAGTACAAAAATTTAAGTGGTGAGGAGAGAAATACAATCCTGCAAACACTTCTTGGTTCGATCTAACAATAAGAAATTTGCAAAAAAAAACAACTAAAGATGTTGCTGGAGAATTTAAAAAGTATTACGCGATATGTAAAATAATATAAGTAGTTTGTAATAAAATATTTTTTTCATAAATAAAAAAGTTGTCTAAAGCGAAATTGAAGTTAAAATATTGTATATAAAACTAACGAGACAATCATTTTTGTACAAAAATTTTCACCACAACGGACAATCATTTTTGAATGGAGGTAGTATTATATTTTAAACTTCGATCGTTAAAGGCATTCAAAATTCTTCCATATGATCCTTCCATATGATCCTTCCATATGATCATCCATATCATCTTCCATATTTTCCTTTTAATCTTTATATTTTCTATTTTAAACATGCAAGCCAGTCCTAAAAAATGTTATTAGTTTGTATTGGAGGGGGTCATATTTTTTTGACATAATTATATTAAGAGGGTTGCTGGAAGTTTGACAATTGTTGACAAGAGGAAGGCGAGGGTTAAAAATTCTCTAAAAACTGATGACATAATTGATGGACGTCCTCTAAATAAAAATAAATTATTGAAAGATAAAATTAATCGCGTTATCTTGCAAGAGTATAGTTATTAATTTTTCATTTTCATTTTGATTGTAAAATTTCTTTTTCTAATATCATATTTCATAATATCGTGTAGATTTTTGTAAAAATGTATAAATAATGATTTTTGTTGATAGGTTTTATTATTTATTTACATGAAATCGCGGAACTACATTTCATGTTTGACATAAAATATTTATGAAACATTGGCTGAAATATCATTTCTCATCGGCTATGGGTAATAAAGATATTTTTAACTGACATTCTTGATTTGGGCAAATGGTCTTAATTGAATAATGGTACAATGGCTTCTCATACAACCAACTCTTTTCACAATAAGATGTTTCATTTGAAAGTATTCGTAAACTTGCATAATTTTGTATCTTATTGCAAATTAAATGACATAAATATCATTTGAGCTAATTTTTAAATTTTGAATTATATTTTTAAATTTTAAATGTTTTACGAAATTATTTTTAAATTAATCTGTAAATTTGATATAGTTTCTTTTTCAGACTATTTTCAAAGCTCTGAATTCAAATAATACTCTATCTGGTATTAATTTCAAAGAATTATTTATTGGAATTGTAATTCTGACCAAAGGCACTTACGAAGAAAAATGCAAATGTAAATTTATATATATCTCGAAAAAATGATGCTTCATTATGAATAAAAACACAAGAAAGTCAAATAAAAGAAATATATTTCGAGGAAATTATCCACATCATTAGTCTGTCATCATAATCTTTGTCAAATGTTATATATGGAAAAAATAAAGATTCAATATTTACGATTTAATGATTTAATTAAATAATTCCAATAAATTGAACATTTGTTTTAGGGGATTGTGATTTAAACACCAGACAATTTAAATTTCTAAAACCTTCCGAATATGGAATTATAAAAACATGAGATTTTATCGGTTCACCATCATTAGGTAGACCATTGTTTTACCATTGTTTTACCATTGTTTTCATCAGACTCAATCATAAGGTGACCAATGGTTTCCTTAGTCAGTCTTTCTACAAATGCCTTAAAATATCCATTTTTATTCAAAAATAGAAATCAGCTTTTGCATACTTTTGTTGGATTTTTCAAACGTAGATGATACTCACCAAGATCTTTAAATTTTCTGTCATAAAATTATTAGGCAATTCACATTTATTTAAAATAGTAACAAAATCTTTAAAACCAATAAGTATGTTTAATAATAAATTTCAAACCACAATAGGTTTAGATTTTGATCTAGTGTATAAATTTTCAAGTAATGAATGCAATGCTACATATATATTAAGAGGCGTGAGTAATATTATTGAGCGTAAAAAATGTGCAAAGGAACAACCGATTTATAAAATTTTATTAAAAAAACTATAATAATAAGTGGGGAATAATTGTATGTGAGCTTTGGTGATTAAATCACAATCCCCTAAAATAAACGTTCAATCAGCAACAAATTTTTTGAAATTATTTAATTAATTCATTAAATTGTATTGCATCCGTATATAGCATTTGACACAGATTATGATGGCAGACTGATGAGGGAGATAATTTCGTTGAAATATATTTCTTTTATTTTGCTTTCTCGTGTTTATATATATATATATATATATATATATATATATATATATATATATTATATTATATTATTAATAATAATTATAATAATATAAACCAAAAGTAATATGTAGAAAATTAATTAGTAAAATATATGATTTATAAAAATAATCCTCTTCAATCTACTTAAGGAAATAGTTTCAATAAGAAATTTGAATATTTCGATTGTACTTTGAAATTAAAGTTTTTTCCAATATTTTTTATTTCTAACAGGCTTGAAATTAAAAAAAAATATTTTCTATTGTTTTTCACAATTTCTTTCTATAGAGCTTAAGATGAAATCTACCTTAACACTGAAGTATGCTCTGGCTTAAACTACTAGGCAAGTAAACACATGCAAAATAGAGAACTGCTGCACACCCATGAAAATATGATTCTGAAAAAATGCTGCATTTTGTGCATTTTGTGAGAAAATATGCTACAGATGCACATGTAAAGAATTATATCAGGCAGTTAAATAGCACTGAGACCCTGATGGTAATTCATCAGATATGAACAATCTATAACCTTGTAACCAGGACAGATGAGGAAGAAAAACCTCGGGTCAAAATTATAGCCAATGACTATAAAGACTTGATTTTCGGCTGACAATGTGAAACAAAAATTTTTATCAGAACAAATTTTCGTGAATAATTTCGTGATTTTTTCGAGAAATTTCGAAAAGTGAAAGTAATTTTTAAATTTTATTTGAAAATTCTGTGGAGTTTGCAGGTTATTTGGGGATTTTTGTTGAACTAATTGACTTTGGATTGTGGTTCTATGTTTTGAAATTTTATTCAATTAAATAATCCGTCTTATAAAGTTTACAGAAATATATAATCTTAAATACTATTGAAATATTTTGTCCGAAACAAAAGAAAAGTATGTTTTAACAAAAAGATCAAAATCTTCAAATTTCTTATTCTAAATATTTTTTAAGTAGATTGAAATGAACTATTTCATTGTCGAAAATTATTATTTTTTTCTTTTGAATAAACTTGAATCTTGCAGCAATGACCTATCACATATTTTAATAATTATTTTAATAATAATACTAATAATAATAATAATAATAATAATAATAATAATAAATAATTATTAGAATTATTGTTATACTAGTAAAATATTTAATCATCGTTACCACATATCGAGATTTTATTTTCAATCTCTTTCATTTTTCTGATAATTTTATTTAATTCGTTCATTTAATAATATCTTATAATCTAATAAAAGAAAAATATAAAAATATAATTATATTGTTTAAATATTGATTATTAAATTCACTTTTTAATTTTAGAAAAATCTAATGATTTTATTTTTAGTTTTCTTCAGTCTGTATTGTAATGAATCTGCTAGCGGAATTGAATTAGAATACATTCGGTATGCTGCTGATAAAACCACAAGCAAAGATTATATTGCATCTGTTAGACAATATTTAGATGAAGTAAGCCAAGGATTATTATTATTATTATTATTATTATTATTATTATTATTATTATTATTATTATTATTATTATTATTATTATTATTATTATTATTATTATTATTATTATTATTATTATTATTATTATTATTATTATTATTATTATTATTATTATTATTATTATTATTATTATTATTATTATTATTATTATTATTATTATTATTATTATTATTATTATTTATTATTATTATTATTATTATTATTATTATTATTATTATTATTTATTATTATTATTATTTATTATTATTTATTATTATTATTTATTATTATTATTTATTATTATTATTATTATTATTATTATTATTATTATTATTATTATTATTATTATTATTATTATTATTATTTATTATTTATTATTATTATTATTATTATTATTATTATTATTATTATTATTATTATTATTATTTATTATTATTATTATTATTATTATTATTCGATTATTTGATTTTATTTAAAATCACATTTAGAAATAAATTAATTAAAATTTATTAGAAATTTCTATATTATTTTTTGATTCTAATGGCCTTGGCAAACTATAAATTTCTTCACTATTTGCTAAACCAATAATATCATATTGCTCCAATTATTGATATTAATTAATAATAATAGTTAATAGTTATAAATTTCCGTTAATTAGTTAAGTGGTTATAAATAAAAACATAAATTGCAGTGTGCAAGTCACATTATAACCAAAATATCCATTATATTTAATTAATCAAAATAATTTACACATAACCCATTACATTGTTTGTTAGAAGTATTCATCCATATGGAATTTGTATTATATATTCTACTTGTAACCCCTTTGCCGCTTTCACAGACCTTTCTGGTAAATTATTTTTGTTGAAAACTATTATAAATTAGAAATCTTAATCAAAATTTTAATTAATTAATTTTGTTCAATTAGCCAATCAATAAATTTAATATAAGTTTTAGGTTTAATATCATCATTTTCCCAATAATTATATATTATTAAAACAACATAAAATCTTTATTAAATATTGAGATATTAAATAATATCGTAACTATATATGATTTTTTTATGTTATAACTTTATTTTCCCAATCAAACCCATTTATACATAAAATGTTTATTTTTTGTAAAGGATTATTTTTCTGATGTATTTAATTTTAATTTCGAAGGAGTAATAAATCGTCATAAATTTAGAATCTAGAGCAGGGGTTCTTAACCTTTTTTACTTCATACCTCACCTAATATTTAATTTTATGTTCTCACCTCCAGCATAATTAATTTATTTTAAGAAAAGATAAGAAACATAATTAGTGGTATACCAACATTACATATATTATTTTATTTTTACCATTTTAATATATATTTATAAAAAAAATCATATTTAATTCATACTGATATAAAAAATTATATTTTATATTAAATTTCATGTTGACAAAATTTATTTATGTGAAAAATTTAAAGAATAATTTCCAAATCTAAAGAATACTTTATAATACTTTATATTTTTGTAAATAATTTTAATTTTTAATTTAAAAAAAAACATAACAAAAATAAACAAAATCTCATACCTCCCCCAACACATTAGTATACCTCCCCAAGGGAGGTATACCTCACCGGTTAAGAAACCCTGATCTAGAGTAATAGACCACCCATTTATGATGCACCCACATAATTTATTGTTAAAATAATTATTTAATTAAATAATTTTACATAACGAACAAAGAATTTATAACTCAAATAAGACGTTCAAGTAATAAGATGGGAACATTCTAACAATTTGGCTTTACCAAGGATTAAATCTAGTTTCTTTGTAACGGGTTTTGGTCACCTGAGTCAAGCACATAATTTGAACTATTTTTGACCCGGATAGCCTTTTGCTATTTCAGACAGGTAAATCGTTACTAAAATTAGCAAGTGATTTAAAAATTTTGGATAAGTTCATTTCTCTGAATACTGTGACTTCTATAATCCTTCTATAAAGCTTATGATTCCGAAGCACTTAGAAGATTAATTAGGAACCAAAAAAATCGAGTTTTACCACTAGTCTCGAAAATTTTTAAAACTTTTAAAAGATTCACTTGTTTAAGATTAATCACACAAATTGTGCTAATATTTAATAATTTATATTTATTATCCCATTAATTAAAGTTAATTAATTGTTTTAGTTAATTGAAAATATGGCCTGCTGTATATTGAAAGAAATTTAAAATTTATTTATTTTCCTAAATTTATCAGTATATGTCAATAGCTGATATCAATGGTGTTGTTGGATCCCGAATTTCCTGTTAATTACCTACTTGAAATCAAATTTATGGCAGTGATTAAATAATCTTTTTCAATATCAGTAACTTTTCAATTTATTATTTTCAATTTTATGCTAATATATATTTCGATATTTCTAATTTTATTACCTTTATAACCATTGATTGCGATTGTGTTAGCACCACTTGGTTTCAAATTTTGAGGGTAGTAAATCAATTTATTAAACAATAATAAAATAACTTCAATTTATATGCCATAATAATAATAATAATAATAATAATAATAATAATAATAATAATAATAATAATAATAATAATAATAATAATAATAATAAAAATAATAATAATAATAATAATGATAATAATAATAATAATAATATTAATAATAATAAATAATAATAATAATAATAATAATAATAATAATAATAATAATAATAATAATAATAATAATAATAAATATTAATAATAAATAATAATAATAAATAATAATTATAATTATAATTATAATACTAATAACAATAATAATAATAATAAATAATAATAATAATAATAATAATTATAATTTAATAATAATAAATTTTAATTATTGAAAAAATAAAAAATAATTATTTTAAAAATTTATATTTCCCTCATATTTATTTATAATTAACCAGTAAGCAAAGATATATGATAAGAATGTTGCAAATTAGTATAATTCGGAGCAGTTATTTCCTTTTGATTGTTTTAATTGGTTTCTTGTTTTGATAAAATATAAAACCTTAAAAAAATATTAGAAAATATTTTGATTCTTACATTTTATTTAGGTAAAATTTACTTTCTAATATGTTAAAATCACGGATAAATATTTTAAGAACAATTATAAAATAATTATATATGATACGTAAATAAGTATATGATTGTATAATTACTGATTATTTATTTAAAATACTCAAGATTTTTTATAATTTATTTGTTAATGTCTATTATCTATGTTATATTGTTTTAGTTTCAAAATCAGAATAGTAAACTTCAATGCGATAAAATTTTTATTTTGATACAAAACAATTACTTTAATACAAAATTTTTTTAAATTCAATTCATTAATATTGCATATTTTCTAAGTAAAGATCCGCACTGAATTTTCTTTGAATACTTGCGATGGAATTGGTACATATTGTTGGTGTAATTGTATTCAGACCTTCTTCAATAAGGCTATACAAGGCTCTTACTCTCGTTTCTCTTCTTGTTAATTCACTTCTGCTATTAAGAATACTTGATAATTGTTATCATAAATATTTATCACAGACCAGACATTTTCAATGAGGTTAAACATTGGACTTCAGAGTCCAAGTCTGAGTATCCTGTTTTCACGAAATTCCTGTTCTTTAGAAAATTCCTAAATTTGACTGTCACAAGGTGCATTGTGAATTACCATAACAACTGTCAATTACAATGTCTAACCATTGCTTGACAAAATCAGCTTTTCATCCACGCTTTTCTTTGTTGAACAAACCTCTTCCTATTTCATAATAAATAAATCCGATGGTGCTTATGCAGCCTATTACATGAACAGCACATTAAACGAATAGCACATTTTGGAGCAGCTACCAAAGTGGTGCATCTTGTTCCTTTTAATGATTTACTACGTGTTTTTGAAATATGAATGTTTAAATTCTTTTCATCCATAAACAAAAAAAGTTTATTTTGAGCCTGAAATTATATAATTATATATATAATTAATTAATGACATCATTTGGAAATGCAGCGATGAAAACGTGGTATAATATTTTATGGTTTTCCTGGTGAATTATATTTCGTATTCAAAACTACTTAATTATTATTAAAATGCTTAATTATTTTATTGTCAATTATTCTGAAAGAAAGTTTTTGTTCACAAAAAACAGTTCAAAGAACAAATAACTCAACTATCTTATGTTCAATCTTAATTTCAATTGAGATTTATTAAACTTTTAGAATTCGATTCTACCTTTTGACAATTATATGAAATGGATCAAAGAAAATCCTGCATTCAATGAGATATCAAAGTGGTTGCTGACATCAGATTTCAAAGTGCCCCTTCTTACGGATGATAGTGTCCCACTAGATATCTATCAGCTGGTTGCAGGAGTCACTCATTGTGAGATCACTTTCATTATGTATTTAATTAAGCTTTTACTATCACAATATTTTCAATTATTGAAATTGCGTAACATATGACAGCATACGAATTTTCTATCTACAATTTCTAAAAATAATAATGAATTCACCCAATTATAGATTAGATCAAAAAATGAACTTGGAACAATTTAAAGTCACTAAAAATGAATGTAGTCATCTAAAATTTTAACATTTAGCAAAACTTTACTTTTCGTAAAATTTTATAACAAAATATTTAGTTCATAAAATGTAAATTATTTTAATTAATTATTTAATCTATTTAATACTTATGACCTTGAGAACCGGTCCAGAGTTAGCGTTTCGACCAAAATATTGTGAGATATCTAAGTGACTACCCGGATTTCGAACAAACAACATCATTTATAGGTTAAGTTTAGGTGAAAAAACGATTTTTGCCTCAGCAGTCATGATATTGGACTGTTTGTCGTTGAAAGGGTCAGGTTGCGGTCAGATTTTGACGAAGAATGCCAGTTTTTTGTCAAACAATATAATTTTTAGGTTAGTTTTGGATGAAAAAGCTGATTTTGGGGCTACCTACTGGGTTTATATTGGTTGAAAGGAGTCGGTTTGGGTCAGATTTCGAACAAAAAGTCTGATTTAGATCCAACAACTCCAATTTGAGGTTAATTTTGGATATGAAAAAAGATGAGTTGGAAGGTCAGAATGGGGCCGGTTTTTAAGAAAAATGTCAATTTAGTGTCAAAAATTAAAGAAAAGTATGATTTAAAGGTGATTAGTCTATATTTTTATTAAAGGGGGTTAGGGGGGGGGGTGTTAAAAATGTCTGTTGGGTCATGGACTTTAAAAAGGAAAATGGGTCTGACTGTAGTAAGCTAGTTTAATGATCAACAATTGTGGTTTAATGGGTTGTATTATAATAATAATAATAATAATAATAATAATAATAATAATAATAATAATAATAATAATAATAATAATAATAATAATAATAATAATAATAATAATAATAATAATAATAATAATAATAATAATAATAATAATAATAATAATAATAATAATAATAATAATAATAATAATAATAATAATAATAATAATAATAATAATAATAATAATAATAATAATAATAATAATAATAATAATAATAATAAAAAATTCAAGACAATAGAGGAAAAGATAAAGTGAATGCTTTTAATGAAATTCAAAATTACGATTACATAATATTTTGCATTATGTATTTACTGAACAATTACTTTTCGATAATGAAACTTCACTTGCACGCAAATTACCTTTATTCATATTTTCCATCTTAATCACTGAGAGGATTTATCCATAGATCTGAGTGCTTGTATTATGAAAGAAATTCACCCATTGAATTCTTTCAAGATTTTTAATCGAATGATCTGTTTTTAAAATTATTTTATTTTAAACGAATTCAAAAAATTTCATTTTATTCTCATTAAATTAAAGATTATCAATTTTTTCTTTTTTACTGAACATCTTTTCTACCTGTGTTTTAACTATAATAATTCCTTAAAAAGACAATATATTGTCTAAGTATATTATAGCACTCAAAAAGTGCACTGACTATTGGTGGTTATTAGGGCTTCCAAAAGTCATAAGTTATTTTTAGTGTAATATTTAAATAAATAAAACTAATTCCAGGTGTGAAATACCCGTCTTTCTACAATGTGTGAATCGTAATTTATAAATTTATTGAAAATTTTCAGGTCTTTATTTTTCAAAAATGATAAATGTGATTATAGATAAAATTTTAGAAATGTCGAAATTTGTGAAATTTTCTCTAAAATTAATTCGATCAAGCATAAAAATCAATTTTATTTAAGAAATTCGAAAGTTTAAGCATCATGCTTCGAGTAGCCAATTAAAATTGAACGAAAATTAAGGAAGATTTGTGCAAGAATCCGAAAGAATTTAAAACAATACCAAATTATCAATTATTTGACAATCTCTGCGAAACTTCTATCAACTATACGAAGTCGTTTTTATTGACCAACATTGAAATACTGCCAAGTTCCAGAAGTGATTTTGCACATCTTGTTCATAATTGTGTAAGGCAAATAAGAATCCATTTCTTCGATGATGATGCGTTGCTTGGAAGTATAAAAATTATTATTGTTTAAACTAACACGAGAAAATGAATTCTTGGAAGTTGTAATTCCAGCAGATACCATTGTTATTAGATGGCGGAAGGTGGTTAAAGGCTGCACTGTATTTAAACGAATATTTGCCTCTCGTTCGAAATATTGTTAGTAAAACAGAAGGTAATGGAATATTGATAGCCAAAGCTAAGGAAGCTATTGAAAAAGCCCAGTTTGGCTCAGTCTCTTATAGCAATTCAAGAATGTTTTAGCTCATTTTTAAATTATCTTTTTCGGTTAGAATCTGCATCATGTTCCATTTTGACTGGATATGCTTTATTGCAAAACTTGAAATCGTTCTCTGACCTGTGCAAGATAAATGAATATTTGGGAATGCGATTGAACAAAAATGAAATGATTGATATTATATATTGTACATGAACTGAAATTTTCCCATGTCTGTATTCCTTGTTGAAAGAAGCTCAGCTAAAAAAGTTTTCACTCTTGAAGAAGCTTCTGTCAAAATGACCGAAACTTCAAACTTGAGAATGTCAAAAAATATTTGGTTGCTTATTAGAATTCCTCGTTTTTAGTTATAAGGATGAATAAAATTTCATAAAGTCATTGAAGTCAAATTTTACCAATGATAAAGTCATATTTTATGAAGAATAAAGTTATTTTATTGGGGGCTAAAGTGATTATATTGAATAGTATTTCTATTTCGAATTACTTAGGTTATTCTTGTTTTATTTTGTTGATTTCAGTTTCAAAACCTTCTGCAACTTTTTCGGGTTATCTTTATTTTACATGTGAATAAGTGTGTGGATAAATTTGATTAATTAACCGAAATTGTTATGGCACTTTTGTGACAAAATGACCTTGTTCAAACTTGACTGGTGGTATAATATACACTTATTTTTTTATCTGGAAATTTAACCCTAATTACGTTGGGATAAGTCTCGGAGACTCATTTTCATAAATAAAATTTCTATATTTTTTGTTACACATATATTTTTGTAAGCCTATTACAGTCAACATGAATTGAAAATATGATTAACACAAGTAAATATACTAAAATCCCTTATGAGCCTGTGAGACTCATCGCATACGTTAACGTAAATATATTGTCCAAACGTAATTAGGATTGAAATGAAAATAAATATGTAATAATTACTTAATAATGCAAATATTATTATTATTATTATTATTATTATTATTATTATTATTATTATTATTATTATTATTATTATTATTATTATTATTATTATTATTATTATTATTATTATTATTATTATTATTATTTCATTTTAGTGGATGAATTGGAAATAATTGAACTGGAAAAGACATATCATAGACTAGTGTTCAATCTGTCGAAAGATTTTAATTTATGTGGATTTACCGATCTAGTGTGCCCACCATTACCTGAATCTATAGTAGAAAGTATGGAATATTAGTATTTTTATTATTATTAATATTATTATTATTATTATTATTATTATTATTATTATTATTATTATTATTATTATTATTATTATTATTATTATTATTATTATTATTCTTAATATTACTATTATTATTATTATTATTATTACAGGATTATTACTAATTATTTTTAAAATTATTACTAAAAATGTATTTAAAATCAAAAAAAAGATAAAATTTGTTCAAACAGATTCTAGGATTTCTTAAATATCCACTTAGATCGTTATACTGTAAATCACATTTATATGACTAAAAAGAATCTGCTAGCTTAAAATGAATAGTCAGTAAACGCAACTTTCAAATATAAATAAAAATAATTTTAAATAGAAAAAGAAGGAAAAAAATAATTATATTTAGTGAAAATTTTAAATACATTTTGTTATAATTTTAAATATTTAGTAAACATAATAATAAAAATAATAATAATAATAATAATAATAATAATAATAATAAATAATAATAATAATAATAATAATAATAATAATAATAATAATAATAATAATAATAATAATAAACTTACTACATAATAATAATTATTTCCGCTATATTTCATCTTGAAAAGAATATGGACCGCTAATTATGTTATACAATGCAATTTGTCTTTTCAAGATTTCTTTAATAATGAAGTGTATTTTATGTACAATCAATTAATAAATTGTTTCTAAATATGTAAAATTTTAGAAATAATTTGAATATATTAACCTATAATGATTTCTTTTTTTAGGTTTATTCCCTGTTGTTTTATTTTATTAAATATTACAGCAGTTCATGTTCACATAATGCTGAAACTAGCCCGGGTTATACTTTGACGAGATTATATAAAACCCAAAAATGACAATTAATTTATTAAAACCTATTTCTTGCTATTTAGATGGCAAAGGTATCTCATAGGCCTTGTGAACCGCGCTCCTTTGACATCCATAATCCTGAAGTTATCATGAGCCACATGATTTATCGCGTCATGGAACTATAGTTCATCCTATTAAACAAATACATCTCGAAACACTTGATATAGTTAAATAAACTATTATATCTCGAAAAATCTAACACCGATAATAGTAATTAATATATTTGTTTCAAGTGAATAACAACAATTTGTCGCGTAAATCCAACTAAAGTAATCTTTTTTTATTTTTTATAATTAAATCAACTTTTTCATTACATGTAAATTTTCAAAATAACAACAAATTAAACCGTTTACACAATCACATTTTACTAGCAAATTATAAAATTTAATAAAGTCCAAGGCTATTTATAATACGATTTATTTTTACAATTTTCTGTTCAGTGAGAAATTTCTGCAGCATTTATCTTGCGGTTTTTAAATTAGCAATTTCTTATTAAATTTAAAAATAAATATTGAACTATAATTTAAAATTATTTAAACTGCCTCTCACTTAATTGCTATGTGGATATTTTTAAAATATTATTTCGTTAAAAAAACATATTCAATTATTTTCAGAGGTTTTCCGAGCATTCGATGAAAACAACGATGGAATTATAGATTTCAATGAATTAGTATGTGGAATATCAGCCTGCTGTAGGGGACCGAAAACCGAACGAAAGAAATGTCAGTAATGTTATAGTAATTTATGCATAGTTTATAAACATTATTATTTTATTCATTTTTCTGATTAATTGCTTATAAAAGTCTCTTTAAATCATTAGTTGCGATATGTTTAGTGAACGTACATGGTTTATATAATCCTTATTTATTATATAAAACTTTTGAGTCCGAAAACCTTTTAAGTCTTAACCTTTTGACAATTTTCTGAAACGGTCGTTTGATTTATTATGGGTTTGAATTTCCAATCAACTCTTTTTCATTGTTACCTATTAGAGTGAGGGTGCTCCTTATAAAGAATAGTGCAAAATCACTATTTGCGACTTTGAAAATATAAAAAAAATCGATTTAGCCGCTAAAATTATTTTTCAAAAATAGTTATAGTCAGAAAAACAATGCGAAAAAGTACGAAATATAGACAGAAAAATAAGATTAAACAACATAATTCCTTTTGCAGTTATTTTTTATAATTTATAATTATTATTTATTATTAATTATTATTATTGTTATTGTCAGGTTTTTTATTTATTTATTTATTAATTATTATTTTATTAATATTTTTTAATATTTTTATTATTATTTTTAATATTATTATTATTATTATTAATATTTTCTCAGAATTTATTTATTATTTAATTTAATTTCGTCAGTTCATAAGAGACATAATTCAGTTTTAAATTATTTTCAGTTTGCTGCAAAATCTTTAATAAAACAATGGATGGGAAATTCACTCGGGGTGACATTGAATATATCTTTCAAATTTGCGAAGAAATGAAATACAATGAATCGGTAAAAATTAACTTTATTTTCATTTTATTTCGTTTTAGTATTGAATATCCAGAATTTTCAGTTTTGTATTTAGAATTTATTTTTTAATATTTGAGATTTTAAAAGATGTATAAACCACATCTGCAATTGACCTACGCTTTACCCACGTTAACAAATAAATTACAAAAACCAGTCATGTGTATATATATTTTCAGTCTATTTTTCCATACATAATTTAATTTTCTTCTTGAAAGAATTTGTCTCAAATGTTGATTTTAATTTTCACAAGAAACACTTCAAATTGGATTTTAATAAATAAATAATTACTTTTAATCCTTACTTATATTGTGCTGCAACAATGGTACACCAGCTATCATATTCACAGAAATAACAGATATTTATGTGCAACAGTTATATTTTTCATTAAATTTCTATTTTTTAAATGGTGTTTTTATTATTTTTATTTTTTTAATGTTAATACTATTTAAATTAAAGCTTATTCATTATGAATTTCAGGTCTTTTATTTTTTAAAAATGTGAGATTTAATAATTTTTTTAAAGTTAATAATGGACAAGTAGAATTTCTGTGATGATAAAACATATTTCTATTAAAATAATTTTAGACTTTTTGTCACATTTACATCATTTTAAAATTGAATCTTATATAAGTAGGCAATATGTACGCCGCTCTCAAGTGACATTTCATTGGTTTATAGGGGCTGGCAATAAACCAATGGACAAAATGGAGATATTGGAATTATCAACATTTACCCTTTTATTATGTCATTTTACTTTCAGATTGACAAAACGAAATCAAAATCCACCATTTATTGCGATTTGATCACATCGATATTATCTTCCGTGGAAATGGTTAAATATTATAATTATTATTTATTGATACTGATTGTTGTCCAGATGACCAAAAATTACATTTCCATTGATGATTTATTGATATGGATAAATGATTACGATTTTCTTGATCCATTTCTTAATTTAATGAATCAGGTTATTTATTTATTTATTTATTTATTTATTTATTTATTTTTTATTATTATTATTATTATTATTTTATTATTATTATTAATATTATTATTATTATTATTATTATTATTATTAGTATTATTTTATTATTATTTTTAATATTATTATTAATATTATTATGATTAATATTATTATTATTTATTATTATTAATATTATTATTATTATTATTATTATTATTATTATTATTATTATTATTATTATTATTATTATTATTATTATTATTATTATTATTATTATTATTTATCATCTATCATCATTAAAACAAATAATAATCCTTTTCGTATAAAAGCGATCAGCTAAGAACGTGATTTATCAGAATTTTCATTGAAAATGCTTACTGGGGCCATTGAAGAAGACTCTGACCAATTTTCAATGAGCTATAATTTTTAACCTCTCTAATTAAATGATTTTTTCGACAATTTACTATTTGCAATTTTCAAAATTATATCCGATATTATTTGAAATCTAAAATAATTTATTATATATTTATTTTTCATTTGATTTTGTAAACGTATTTTAAAATTAAAAACAATTGCTATGGCTATCAACGACAGTTTTTATTTTTTCTAACTTAATAAATTGAAACAATAACATAATTGTATTTATTTATTTTATAAAATTTGTTTTTTACAAAAATATATTATTATTATTACATTATTTATGGACATTGTCGAATAATTATGTTTATTTTTCCGATGTAACTTTTGCTTTATTATTATGACATTTACAAGAAAAAGTTTGCAAAATGGATTGACTCTGAAAACTCCAAAAAATACTAAATTATTTTATATCTTTCTTTTTATGAATAGAAATTATTTTCTTTCTCTTTTCAAAATAGTTTTTGTTGTAAATTTCATTTTTTTAATTATTGATATTTTAGTTGAATTTAAACAAATAATATATGTATGATTTTGTGTACGCAATGCGAGTAATGCCAGTTCTAGTCTTGAGTTGTGTGATTCAAGGCTTTTTTAACCAAAATAAAAACATATGACCTGAAATTAGGAAATATTGAATAGCTAAATTCTAAAAATGAAAGTTAAAAAGCTTCTAAATGATAAGAAAATGGTGACCATGCTGAGCCTAATCATTTACATCGTCTTTATGTACTTGGACAGAACTGTTGCTACTCTCTTAATCCCTTCTGAGATCCAGAATATGAAGAATATCGTTAAAATCAATAAATATGTTTAGTAATAAATCTCAAACCCAAATAGGTTCAGTGCCTGATCTGGTGTATAAGTTTTCATTTAATGGATGGAATGCCACATATATTGGAGATCAGCAACTAATTTAGTGAGATTATTGTTTCATTACTTGTTTCCGAACTTGACAAAAATTATGATGGCAGATTGATGATCAGGATAATTTCTTTGAAATATATTTCGTTTATAAAAATCTTTTGAATCAATTACCGAATTTATTTATTACTTAATAACCGTCTATTGGTTTTAAAAATTTCATAGATTTTTATTATTCTTTCACATTGCACTCATTTCTTTAGAATCCTTAGGCAAACTCTTTAATAATATAAAGATTTATTTCTCAATCAGCTGTTTCTAAATTTTGGGAAAATATTTAAAATTGCTAAGGTTCTTGAGCTTTGATGTTATTATGAAATTTTAAAATAAAGTAAAACAAAATGTTCATAAATAATAAATCAACAACAAAAACTTTAATAATCGAAACACACGGCAACGTTAATGCAGTTCATTTAGTTTATCATCTTCGAACTCAAGATTTCTCATATAAAAAATGACATAACATAAAAAACCAGTTTAACTCCATAAACTAGTGTTACTTAATGAGAATCAGTGCAAGGAGGCCTTTTTAATTAAATAAGTAAAACAGATTTTGATGTGTCGTGAAAATTCTCGAATATTTCTTTGTGTCATAACCAAAAAAAGGTTGAGAAACACTATCTTACAGGTTTAATTTTTGTCGTCGAAAACCTGAATTTTGCATTTTTGATTTGATTTTATTGTTTAAATGAGTCGAAATAAAATTAATTTTTCCCAAGACAATAAGTTTAATTAATTTATTACTTGTATTGAATAAAGCTTAAATTTATTAAATATAAAATACTTAATTTACAATTTAATTTTCTATAAAACTGTCAATTATGTTTGCAATTTCCAATTTATTGGTGTTGTTTTTTAAACGGTATTATTTCTTCAGATATGCATGATTGTGTTCGGCCTGAAGCCAAAAAATATTTTCGAAGAAGAACTTATTATAACGTAATTTTTTTCTCATTTTATTTATGAATAAATTTGTAAATTAGACAATGGTTATTGTGGGAGCAGAAATTGAAAGTCATTCCATATGATCATGTTTATATCATAAACAAGTCTTGGATGAATCAATGGATCAATTCGTTTCGTTTAAATGTAATAATTTATTATTTAAATTGACATTTTATCGGAAGGAATCGATGTCACACCGTGTTCTCGTTTGAGCGGTTGATTTAAAACATGTCAACGGTTTTTCTCCACTACATTAGAATTAGGAAATAATCACAAAGCTGGCTAAGCACCGTATTTCCAAAGCCTGCTATACTTGTGAAATTAGAGTTTTTCTATTGGTTGATACGTTTCTTCACCGTAAGTTTCATTATGAGAAAAAGATTTCGCCGATCTATTTTTAGGATTTCATAGATCTAAAAATAATATTACATAGATATCAAAATAATTTTTTATAATTATCTATGAAATACCAAATAATTATCTATTTTCGATTAAATTTATATCTATAATTAATTAAAAAACAATAACTCATAGATTAAGTTTTAATTCAAATTACGAACAATATTCACGTTTTAATTGAAATGGTTAAACTAACTCTTCAATTTAACTTAATTAAATTTATTAATCCCTGACCATGGACATTGACAAATTTCTTCGAGACGACATGGCCTCTAACTACGAAAAGTTAGATGAAGAAGTTGTTATGATTACCGAAAACCCAAAAGAACAGAGCCCAGTTGATGAGCTAGTTGAGTTTATCAAATCAAATTTAGTTATACGCAATTATATAATTCCAATTTCGTACTCTCAAATTGATTTAGCTTGTGGGGAAATGGCTTCAACTAATAATATAGCAAAAAAACGAAAGAAGCCAGTAGCCGAAGAGTTACCTTTGACTCAACCACAACCATCCAAAAAAGTAAAGACAACTTCAAAAAAAGCAGCAACACTGTCCTCAATATCATCATCACCAACTCAAGCTGTTAGAACACCCATTGGTCGTCCAAGAAATCCATTGAGCACAAAATAGATTTATATTCTATTTTTTTTATAAAATTATGTTTATTGTGCCTTTTTATTGATATTTTTAGAATTATCTATGAAATTTTTTTTAATCTTTGAAATCTTAATTTATTATCTTTATTCTCTTAAAAAATTATCTAATAAGCAATTCAATAATAAAAGTGTGAAAATCTATGTAACTTAATTTTTAGATCTATGAAATCCTAAAAATATATCGGCGAAATATTGCTCTCTTTCATTATTATTAATATCAGAATCGGTGGAATGTTTCAGTCATTAGTTCAAATGACAGACTGCGAATTCAGATAACTAATTGGTGATTTGGTTTTTATTAATCCTTTACAGTTGAAATCAATTTGATAAGAACTGAGCACATTGAGCTCAAACTTTTAATTTTGAAGGTTTTAGTTTTTTTTTATTAGTACTGTGACTTTCAGACAACACTGAACATAACGCAAATATACTTCATTTTTTATTATAAAACATAAAGGCTGATATATTTGAAATTATTTTCTGAATTAGTAGTCTATTAAATTCTAATTTATTGTCATAACACTTGGAAAAGGCGGGGTCGAGAATTACTGTGAGCTAGAAAGCATCGATGAACATAAATGAAATCATAAATGAAAATAGATTAAAGGTGAAGATAATGTTAAATAATTTTGTTTGTTTTCATAAATAATTGTTAATATTCTGTATATTAAATTCTTCTTCGCCATCAAGCAGCCCATAGAATCAAAAGTAATTAAAAACCTTTGCAGCGTGCAATAATTGACAAACGTATATATATATATATATATATATATATATATATATATATATCAAACATATACCTAATATTTCTGGTTGCTAAAACTAAATGAAATAATTTATTTGCTACATAGTATTGGTTTTTCTCTAGAATTCTGAGAAAGAAGATTACAACAAGGATAGTGCAAACAAGTCAAATCAAACAAATACCAAAATCTCCCATTCTATCTCAATGAACAACGTATTTGCCATCAATCGCAAGCACCAATATGACATTGCAAAGTCCAATAAAGCACTCTATCGAGAAAATGCAAAAAATCAAATGAACGGCCGTTTCGTTTATTGTACGAAAATTGATGGTAATAGTTTTTTGTTTTTTCAAGGTTGAGAAATTGAAAATCGCAGTTTTGAGATTTTATTGTAGTTAAAAACGATATTAATTACTTCAGTTATTCTTGTATTTGAAAGACATCTTCAGGGATTGCAGATTTAATTTTTTAAGTATTCTACACTTTTTGAATTATAATAATTTTGATGACAAAAAATTTAAATCGAAGTAGCATAGATATTGTAAATATTTTCAACAAAACATTTGCAATATAGAATAAAATGTCAATAAATAAAAAGTAGAAAATTTTCACTCAAAGGTAAAATCTCTACTGATTCCAGGTAATTATGATGTTGCATTTTACAAATCAAATAATTAAAATAGAATTTAAAAAAATTAATTAAATTTTTAATTAAATATGAGTATTTTTTCATGTTCATTAACAAGATATAGTTTTTTAAATTAATTAAAAAAATTTTTAGTTATTTTATTAAATTTAAATTGAATTTTTTATTGAATTTGTTGTAATAAATATTTCATTAATAATTTTTTTAATATTTAAAAAAATTTTAAAACCCATAAAAATTAGTGATGTTTAATTTAAGACAAGATAAGCTTTTACTCTAAGTTTTAAATTACGAAATAAATATTTTAAATTTAATTTAGAAAATATTTATAAAAGATATATTTGTTATTTAATATATTATCGGCATTTTGATTGGATACGTTTCTTTTAATGACATAAAATTTAAATGACATATTTATTAAGAAATATAGAAATCAAGGGTGAAAACCAAATGAAGTTCTTATAGTAAAATTCAAACTCTAAAATTTAAGTTTAAAAAACTTTTAAAATTTTAAAATGGAGAATTCCACTTATTTATTGACTTTCTTCATCAAAATATTTTAAAGGTTCCGATAAAGATTTCTTTATTATACTTAAAGGATTGTTTCTTCAAATCATTCTCATTAATTCTTAAGTTGCTCCTAATTCAAATCTATCGTTCTCTGTATTAGTAGTTGTCACAGGACTTAGTGTTTCTTTCATTACTTTCTGAGGACAGTATAAAGATTTTGACTTGCCAAAATTTTACATTTTGAACACATCTTTTGTTTGTCAAAACAGCTACGTATTAGTTATTATAAAATTATACGAATATCCTATACTTTTTTTTAAAATCATACAAAGCTTTAAAAAAATTAAATTAATAAAAAAGGTTTTCTATAAAGGATTTTTTTCAATAAATGGTACCGAACTTTAGGTGTGTAGTACTCACTAAAACAAGAATAAAATTCATTAGAACATGGGTCTAAAAATGCTTCATCTAAAATTTATTTCCCAAAAGGTTTGATCAATACAAATACTATTATAAAATATATTAACATTAACTTTATCTAAAGATTTTCAATTTGTCTAGCGTTCATTTCATCATTGAAGATCGAATACATTCAAAGATTCTCGACCTTTTTCGTATTTCTTAATAAGAATTTTCATTTCTAAGTCTCAATTAGGAAATATTCTTTAACACTCTTCAGAAAATGGGCAGGGACACCATCAAACATGCTGTAAAGGGATTAATAGAATATCTTAGATGAGTTCAGCCAAGTCATTTTTTGAGAAAATGAAGATAATTTTCCTAACCTAGTCTATTTGGTCAACTTTAAGGCCCTATAAGATTAGTCGAGAAGATTCCATCCAAAACATTAATAGAAAAGCAATACGGTTGCCTCAATGCTAAAACTTCTGTTTTAAAAATACATGGTGAAAAGTTTTGTTGAATATAAAAGTGTCTAAAAAAAAAGATAAAATAAACTTTTTAATTAATGAAAATCAAAAACGACATTGTCAATAATTCTCCGGAAAATTTAACAAACTGAACATAGATATTGCTGATTTAACACAATGTAATATTCTAATAATTCCAATGTGCACTTGAAAGGAATATTTTGAGAATCCATTGTCAGTAAAATCTACTTTAATCATAACACTGAGATTAATGGAGATTTTCTTTGTAGTTCTAATTAGTTCCAACTGACTCATTTTGTTTGTCTTCTGGCAGAATTAACTCCAAAAAAAATTTCTTGTTCTGCAAACTGCCATTATCAATAGTCTATGCATAATTGCTCGTGGAAGAATTCTGTTTTGGTTTTGTCTATTTAAATCTATTTATAGCGGTTAGTTTTAACTTTTAAGTATATTTTTACGGTTATAGCGCTAAATATTCCTCGGATTCAAGTTAAAGAAATATTTCCGACACAGCTTTTATTATGTGATGAAATTTGTACAACAAAATTATGTGTAATTTGAATGTTTTGATCTACAGTTGATTTTATGGAATAAACTCGTCTATAATACAGGTCAGTGTGCAAACTAATAGATGAATCATTTTTGGTCAGCAGTTATTTTGTCAAATTATGAACTTAAAAAATTTGTTGTTTGGATTTTTTATAATTTAAAGTTTTAATTATTTTTAACATTTTTTTTATTGCCGAAATAAAAATTGCCGAAATTTATTTTTATAGATCTAAATGAAATTACTCTTCGTTATTACTATTTTATCGCTTTATTTTCTCTACAACTCACAGAGCAGTAAAATTGAATTCAGTAGAGTGTTTGGAAACTGATCCTTTTAGCAGGTTTTAATAATTTTTATCAACTTTTTGTATAAACTTTGAAAAAATACTTCAAAATCCAAAACTTTTAGATTATAACTGTCATAAAATATATTGACTTTGTAATATTCCAATTTTATGTAAATATCGTTTACATTGTTATTATAGTCAATTAAACATGTCATAAAGTGAATTTACAGTCAGACCTCCATAGTTTTCCATTTTCGGGGTTTTATAAAATGTGGAAATGTACGGAGGGTGGTAAACTACGGAGGTAAACAATAGGAAAAAATTAAACCGTAAAATAACGTTTTTATTATTTTTAAAATAATCAGTAATTTTGGAAAACTTAGTTGACTTCTTTTTTGCCTGCAAGAAATTCTCAATGACTTGCAACAAATCAAAAAATATAAAAAAATCAACAAGTGGAAAACTACGGTAGATTGAAAAGTAGGGTCTATAACGTTATATTTTATTGTTATAATGTTACATAATGTATTAACCATTTGAACTCTGCTTTCCATAGCGATTTCACTATGACCTTGATCCGGGTTTATTGTTTATTTATGGAATTATGTGTGTTCTTCGGGTAACGATGCTAGATACGTAAACTAAAAATGCGGCCCTTTAATAATTTGATAGGCCAATTTACCGGTCTGATGCGTTCAAAGGCTTTTTTGACTTTTACAGAACTTTTAAATGAAAATAAATGTTTAGCATAATATAACTTATGGTGTGGAGAAATATTTTCACAACAGATCTAGGCATATATCAGCTAAAGTATGTGAGACAACTTTTTTTCATAATTTCCGGAGGTCTCTCTTAATTTTGGGTTTATGTTGTACATATGCAACATTGGGCTTTCAAGGACCGTGTGATAACCGTGTTGTCATAACGTGGTAATCAAAAACATTCAAACAATATATTCGATAAATAGCAAATAATAGGAACTGAGAAAGAATCTGTTTAATTTCATTATAAAGCTTCAAAAAAATTGAAATACGATTGACATTGAATTTAACAAAAACAAATCAACAGAATGACTTACATCAGTAGTCGTATTGTAAATGAATGTGGAATATTGCAACAATGGGATTCAGGTACTTAGGAACAGAAAATTCCACTGATTTTATTAACTTCATATTTTAATAAATGAAGGAAAATGGAGTTGCGTCAGTGCAAAACAAGGTTAAAAGTGCTATCTGAATAAACATGTTGTTCTTTAGTTTATGCATGAAATTACCTTTACTTGGATCATTTAATTCAATCATAATATATTAATAGTTTATTATCTATTTTTCAGTATCGGATGATATTGTGCAAAACATTTACCCGGATATCATTAGCATAGGGGGTGACCATTCCAATTCCAACGGCAGCTGCAATTCCATGTCAAGTTTCTCCAGCGCCACAAGCTATTCTGATATCTCCCGTCCTAATAAGTTGACTCAGATCAACAATCAGAATCTTCTGCAAATCAACAACTTCAAATTGGCGTCGGTTAGTCGTTATAATAGAAAATATTATATTGAATAGATAAATTTTTAAACAGTTCACATCAGTACTCATTTTTAATTTTTAAATTATTTTCTATTAAAATAAAAGAGGAAAATTCGACCCGATTTTTTATGAAGTTTTAAAGATATTTTTAATACATTATTTGAAAAAAGTTTTACCTGTTTCTTTAGATATGTGATTATATTAAAGTTGAGCACAATATTTAATAATTATTTAATATTTCTTACGTGTCAGTAACTATTATTATTATTTTATTATTATTATTATTATTATTATTATTATTATTATTATTATTATTATTATTATTATTATTATTATTATTATTATTATTATTATTATTATTATTATTATTATTATTATTATTATTATTATTATTATTATTATTATTATTATTATTATTATTATTATTATTATTATTATTATTATTATTATTATTATTATTATTATTATTCCTTAGTTAATAATAATAATCCGAATACAGAATTTCTGACATAAAAATTTGGATAAATAAATTCTTATTCGATAAATTATTTGGCATTAATTTATTTTATTTTAAATTAATTTTTTTTTTGAATCAACTTTTATGTTGCTTTTAATTATTTACATAATATAATTAACATCAGAACTTTTCACGTTTTATTTTCCTATCTATAATAATTATCTGTAATTTTAAATATCTATAATTAAAATCTTTCAATCATTTATAAAATTATAAAAGATTATGGAAAATTTAGCTAAATATTTATTTATGTGCCAGATTTCAGCTCTTACCTTTTTAATTATATTAATTGATAAAATTCCTAGATTTCAGGAAATCTTTTTTCCCATTTATAATAATTACGCAATATTGCAGCTGAAATTTTCTCACAGCCCAATTAGAAAAATAAATTTCCTCGTAATTCAATATAGAAAATTCATAGAAATAAATAATTAACTGGATCATTTTATCTCTTTAAATCACTCTGATATTGCTATCAAATTTCATTAATGAATTTCTCGGTCGGAATTTTCAATGAATAAATTTCGTTTTTTCAAATCCCTTTGCACTGGAAATAGATTTTGATTTGGGATTTTTTGTCTTTTAATAAATTGAGACGGACTTTCAGACCTTTTCATGTCTTTGACATTTTTGTCTTCAAGTAGGTTTGAAATATTTTTGAGAATTTCCATAATAAATTTGAAATTTTAATGGTATTTATTTTTATATTTACGCTCAAAAATCTTTGATTTTTCTTCGTCGTTACATTGTGAATTTGGTTCTTCTGAAACTAAAATGCATATATTTTGTTTTGGACTATTAAATATCGTAGTGAATTTGGTAAATGTATATCGACAAAATAATTTCCCATTATGAATAAAAACTCGAGAAAGCCAAATAAAAGATATATTTCAAGGAAATTATCCTCATCATCAGTCTGCCATCATAACTTTTGTTAAATTCTATTTACGTAAACAATAATGATGTAATAGTTACGATTTAATGATTTAATTAAATATTTTCAATAAATTTGTTGCTGATTGAACATTTTTTTAATGGGGATTGTGATTTAATCACCAAAGCCTCATATAAAGTTATTGCCACATATTTTTACATAAAATTTTAACACATTCACGCTGGCGCCCATTTTCATGACAGGTTAGTGCAGGACACCGATGGTACGCCCCGGTTCGAACGTGTTAAAATATATCTGGATGTCACAATGAATTTAAAGAATTGACTTCCTTTGTACTGGGTCTTAACAGTTTATGTCACATTTTGATCTATTTGATACAGCAAGGGTGTTGCTTTCAGTGGTAATAATATCAAACCATTTTTAGATAAGTTGCCTGTTTCTGGACCGTCTTGACAATTATCTAAAGATTATCAAGATATAACTTCCATGTACCGACCTGTCAATTATCGGATTGCTGGGTATGATGGCTTATAGAGACTCCATTTGACATCTATATTTGATTTCCCATGAATACATTGGTGACAAAAATCAAATTTAATGAATAAATACATCTTTCTCATAGCTCTAATTTTCTGGTATTATTGAAAAAATATTTAATCATAAAAAACAATCGAAATTTTTTTTACTATCGATCAATTTTTTACAACTGTTTATACAATAATAATAAATATTTTATGGATCTAAATTATTAATTTATGAAAATGATATTTTTAAAATTCAACCTTTATTTCAAAAAGAAATTTAAAACTATTTGTATCATTAATAAAATTTGATAT
Source organism: Schmidtea mediterranea (assembly GCA_022537955.1). Classification (NCBI taxonomy): domain Eukaryota; kingdom Metazoa; phylum Platyhelminthes; order Tricladida; family Dugesiidae; genus Schmidtea; species Schmidtea mediterranea. The sequence continues at coordinate 11,478,284 of CM039682.1, read as the reverse complement.
AATATCGATGAAATGTGTATATGGAGATCTAATTGTAGAATTTTACCATTCTAACTGAGGATGGAGGAGTTCTATCACCGACTTTACGATTTAATGAGGATTTTGAAATTTTGCCTCCTCCGATTTGGAATTGCTTTCATAATTGGTATGGCGCTGATATTTCCATCAAAAGACCCATTTGGACAGAAACTCGAGACATCAGCAAATCAGCTGTTGCATATGATGACCATTCCATTTCTTTCAGGCGCTATCAGACAATTGTTAAAGTTGAGATTCAGCTTTTAACATTGTTTATTATGAAGCACGTCTTACCTTCGGTCCCCACGGCGGTTAATGGTTTGTCTAATTTCAATCAATTTGGATTTTCCTCTATTGGTTTGTCTGGGGGTGAGTATTTTATTATATTTCGAAAAAAAATTCGACGACAACTATTCTCAAATATTTTTTAGTTTAAATATATATTGGATTTTTTTAAAATAAATGAACATAGCAATTATTCAATTGTTAACATTTAATAGAAAAAGTTTTTTTTAAAATCATTATTAATGAATAAAAGTTAAAATAATAAAAAATATGTTTCAATTTGTTTAGTTAATCTTAACCTAATGGTAAATATTACGTTATGTTTAGTCATAAATTAATGTCTAACATAAGACCTAATTAATTTACATATAGAATAAATATACACACATACTTGAAATAAGGACAGAAATTATGATCGATCTACAGAAATTAAGGGAATTTACTATAGAAAAACAGAGAAATAATTTTATTGAGAAAAATAAATTACAAACACTCAATAACAGACAACCTATAATAAATAATACACAAAATATAACAACAATCATTTATTATGTTCGTATTTAATTATAAAAAAACTTTCAATTTGAAGATTTTTCAAATTCATTAATACATTTTACCTTTCCTATAAGTATTGCTCGATTCTAGATTTACTTTAAAAAAAGGCCAATTAACTGTAAAGACTGCTTTATTTTAATGAAGAATATTATTATTATCCGAAACTGCCGCAACGTAATATGTTTTTCGCCGAAAAATGTCAATTGCTTCATAGTCTCGCTGTTCAACACTATTGTGTAACGATTTCAAACTTATAACACTCCTCCGTGATCTTCGGATCAACATCATGTTATTCAACAATTCTGGAGGTTTTCGCTCTCTACTTGCTCTTGGAACTAACAAATTTTTTAATTTATATATTCTACTGTATCGGGAAAATTGGTAATCGCAGTCATATAGTTTACATGTCGAGACAATCAATTAATTTTCACATTGGTCAAGGAATTGATACCGGTGACGGCGTTGAACGTCCATTGACTATTACAGTTCGCGTTCGCTGGTTTGAAATACACATGGCTGCTGACACGATTCAGAGGCAGCATTACCCAAAAGAAAACTCGACTTCTACATTCTATGATAAAAAGATCATTATACACATTAGTGACGTCGCTGCAATAGGAAACCATTATTTACGACCTCCTTCCCTCTGTCGTACGTTACACTGATTTTCAAGCGGACTTATAAAGGTAGGTTGCTAGTGTTTCACTAAATTTTAACTTCATCACAATTGTCCAATAACCACATTCAACTTATCAGATCCTCATTTCTCACATAACCAATAAGTTTGTGTATCAGAAACTGACTCAAGCATTATCGTCAGACGAATTTCCGTCGCTCAGAAGCTACAAGTCAGCTACAAGTCTAAACCAGCTTACTACTGGATAACGCTCAACTAAGTGCACAAAAATGGAAAACAACTTTTGATGAGAACAAGAAGCAAAGGCATCAAGTTCTTCGATTTGGTTTCCTCTGGTCCATCGCAGCTCATTATATTCGATCTGTGAGATAGGTAGCTCCAATGCTATTGAATTTGTAATCTGAACAGGATCATTAGTTCCTAATCCAAAATAATAGAATAGGTTTATTACTGCTACTGATCAACCTTTGAAGTATAAACTGTGATATCCTCAATGTAACTGAGTGTAGCCTCACGAATATCAGCGTAAAAAGAAAACACTGCGTAGAATCTGTTTCATGATGTTGGAAGCGCAATTAAGACCAAACCCTAACTAAGTCAGGCAGTACGTCATTCCTGTTACTGTACTATATGGTAGAATCTGTAAATTTGTGTTATGCTTTCTTTTACTAAAAACATGATTAGTAGCCGAAATTACCGCAACGTAATGTGTGTGAAATATCTATTACGCAATGATATAATAGTTTATCTTTATTATGTAACGATGTCAAACTCATTTTAAGTAGTAAATAGGAGCAATATAAATTATAAAATTTCAATTTAAAGGTTTTTCGAAATTTAGAAAATGATGATAGATTACCGGAAATTATGTATAATGTGGATGAAAACCATTGAAAAACGGAATTTTTAATTGAAATATTAAATTTTAAAATTAAATATTTTTAGATATTCAAAAATTGATAAAAATATCGGTCGAAGTCAACGAATAGGAATAAAATAAACAATTTTCGCAAAATTATTTAGTGAGTAAAAACATTTTAGGAAATTTTTAAAAAATCTATTTATAAAAAAATTTAAGAAATAATACCGTTTTAAAGATTAATCATTAATGACCCGAAATTCATAATGAATACTAATTTAATTTAAATAAAAATATTATAATTAAAAATATTTATAAAAATGTAAATTTAATGAAAAATATAACATAATGTGTTTTTCTCCTATAATTTATGCACTTTGATGTACTTTATCTATATATTTTGTTTTAACTATTCTATCAGATTATGACAGTGATCGTGGTGAAATATATCGTAAAACGAATGTTTGAGTGACATTTTTAAATTTTTTCTCAAATTTAATTTAATTATTTTTTTTATTGAAAAACCTTTAGCAAAATTTACGAATTATTTTGAAATTCAAACTTCATCAATTTTATTATTTTCAGTGAATTCACAAATTATAAATTGAGATTTCATAATTATAAGTTCTAGTTTTCTCACTGAGAACTGTGAAATTTCTACTGATTTTAAAGATGTAGTTATTAAAATGTTTTTTTAACTTTCTTTTTTCTTTAAAAATTAGAAATGAAAACAAAAAAAATATAACTTCATAGTCAATAAATTGCAAAGGTTTCCGATTAATTAAATATATGAATTAATTTTGATTTTAAAGATATTAATTAATTAATTAATTAAAAGTGTTTTTTTACTAATTTGAATGTTTTTTTTAAATTACAAAAAATTTGCCATTTTATTGGATTTGTGTATTTCTTAAGGTTCGATGTATAAGGAATTTCCTTCTGCAAAGCGTCAAATTGCTTATAGGGCATCTTTCAGTCACAGAACTCGTATCACGGATTTAATTGAGTTGCTTTCAAAAAAACTCAACATCAATCGAGAGGAAATGCGAATTTGGAAAGTTATTGATGAAAACAATTTAACTTTAATAGACGACGAAGACAAACTTTTACAAGATTTGTGTTTGCGAAATTTCGACAAAATTCTCGTAGAACGTGAGTGAAGTCTGATAATTTCTTGACTTTTTTTTAGTTTTAATTAATTCGTGATTGCTGTTCATTTGAATTATTTGAAATTAATAAAAAAGGAAAATAATTGATGAAAAAAAAACTTTCATTTTTCAAAATTAGAAATTAAATATTTTAAATTTTAGAAAATTAAAATTAAATTAAAAATTGATTTTGTCATGTGGTGACTTTTCCATTATCGATAATAATGTTGAAATAAAATGTAATAATATTGTTATATTTCAACATCATCATATAAACCGTGTGACCGGTAACCCCTTAGTATAGTTATATTCCATGACTCTTGAACTCATTTGAAATTATATAAAAATATGACATTAAGAATTATTTTTTTTACTATAAATCACTCATTATATCAATAAAGCATTCACATCATTTCTGATTCATAGTAAAAAAAAATCAAAAGTTCTTCATGTTATTTAAAAATGAAAATAAATCAGAGGTGAAAACCAATTGAAGTTCTTATAATTGATTAAAAGAATATATTATGATGTGGGCAATGATATGTTCTATGAGCCAGTGTTCTTTACACTTTTTTGCCTTCTGTCAAACTGTTCTAGTCTACCTTCAATATGTTGTTTCCGTTCATATTTTTTATCAAATTTTTTACTCTGAAATATTTTTCAAATGGCAAAACATATACTAAATCACATTATTTCCTAGCTACTTAAAATTCCCAATATTGCAAAGTCCCAAATGTATTTTTTTTTCATTCGTTCTTTCCCTCTAACAAATCATTTTATTATGTCTTTTAAAAATAATAAATTTACTATAAAATCTAGCTCAATTTAATATGAAACGTAAGTCTCATTGTTTATAATTTAATGATAAAAACACTTTATTAATAATTAAATATTACTAAAATCGTTTATTTTGTCACCATTCATCGAAAATTTTCCATTTCCTTTAATTTTGATCACACTAGAATTGAATTGATTTATATTAGTATAAAAATGACGAAAAGTTAATAATATAATTTATTTCTCAATATCCATTATAGTGTCAATGATAAAATCGCCGAAGTCCTGGATTAACGATGTGAAGAGTATACATGATAATTGGGATGCAGGCCCGTTTTAAGTTCGTCGTAGGCTCTAAGCACTTTTTGAATTTGGATATCTGTATTGCAGCGTTTTTAGCCTTATAGTCCTCAAATTGATTAAATATAATTCTGCACTAATTATTAAGTAATGACTAATGTAAATTGTAAAAACTTCTGCAGCATTTTTGATGGCATTGCTATGAAACATTATTTATGAATGCACCCAGATTAGGATATTTTTAATCTCAATTCACATTTTGTAACATTTTATTTGATGTCCTTTTTTCCAATATTTCGTCTAGTTAAAATAAAAATTGATTTAGAATTTTATCCCGAATGTTCGCCGACATAAAATCTGTTTTGGAAATGATGAAAATCCAAATAAAAAACAAGTTGGTCACAAGTTTTCCAAATGTAAATATTGTTTTTCGAATTTATCTTTCAATTTTTGGATCAAGTTGTGAAGATGAACGATCCTTTTCAAAACTGAAACTAACCAAAAACCATCTGCGTTCAACGATGAGACAACAACGATTGTCTTCTCTTGCACTTCTTTCGATTGAGAGCAATTTAATGCGGGAACTGTTATTTGGGATTTTTCTCATGCGAAGAGCCGCAAAGTTCATATAATTTATTATACTGTGTAAACTGTGGAGCAATCTAACTTAACTAAAAAAAAATAATTTTAAATTTTAATCTCGATTTCTTGTTTATGTTTTTTGTTATTTTTTTAATTTTTAATCAATCAACAACATGATAAAAAATGTAATTTAATTTTGTTCGTAGGCCCTAGGCCCAGTGCATACAGTGCCTACTGGATAAAACGGCCCTGGTGTGGTGATACTTTTATGTAACTTTTTTTAAAAAAAATATGAGGTGAAAATTCGCATAGTGAAACATATAACGCATATTTTTATAATAAAATCTTTTATCTTCATATAGGGGCCGTCCATAAATCATGTCACACGGTTTTTACCCCCTTGTCACAAAAAGTTAGCCTCTCCTTCAAATTTGAAATCACCAATCTTTGGTCCCCCTTAAAAAGCCGTATTTCATATTTGAAAATGAAGATGTTTCAAATCACTTTATTGACATTCTAATGCATTCCACAAAATGAAAAGTTCTGTAATTATATTTTAAAAAAATTTATAAGTCAAAAAATACAAAATTTAAGATTTGACGTCGCAGTTCTTAAACACCCCCTCCCTCTCATCACACATCGTCACAAATGTGTAACCCCTCTTCCCCTAGATACGTGACGTCATTTATGGACGGCCCCAAAAGCAGTGTTGGAAATTCGAGTTAAATATAAAATATAGCAGAAAAATTATTGAATATAGGCTAAGGAAACTTTTTAAGTCAACAATTTATTTTTAATTAAGTTTTTATTTTCATTTGATTTGAAATTTGTGTTATTTAAAGTTTTTATTCGATGGACTATTTATTCTCAAAAAATAACTATGTATTTTAGGCAATCTTTTTAAAGTTTTAGTCTAGTGCCAGATAAATGCAATCATCATTCAATTTATACGGTAGATAGGTTCTTCATAAAATTGAAACCGCATAAATCATGGGATGCATAAACCGTCGATGCACATCACCGCGGTACACATGTAAAACGAAAAATATTTTAATTTGAATATTTGTTCGTCATTTTCATATAACATTTTTGTGTTTTTGAAAGAAAATATATTGTTATCAGTTACTCCATAAATTGGGTCTTATATAAAATAAATATACACCTGCTTGAAATTTTAGACAGGAATTATAGGCTTCTGTGTAAATTAAATGAATTTACCGTAGAAGAGCAAAAAAATATTTTTGGTAACAAAAATAAATTAGAAACACACATCCACTGCACACAATCACCTTATAATAAAAAATACACGAGGTGAAAAAAATTATGGACAGCAATCATTTATTGTGGGAATTTTTAATTACCTCTAAAAAATAATTATATATTGCCACTTATTGTCATTATATTTTCTAGAAAGAAATATTGATTTAACTTGGCCTGAAGAACTAAACCAGTTGGTAACGTTGAAATCTCTTCAAAATCGCAAAGGTTATTTTTTCTATTTATTAATTTTACACAATTCTTGTTTAAAACGGTTGATTTTATTTTAGTGTTCAATAGTTAAAGATTTTAAATAATTTTGTTACGCATCTTGAATAATTTTTTACATCATATTTAATAATTATCCTTGTAAGAACACAACAATAATATTTAAAATATATTTGTTATAAACCCAATAAACAATAAATTGAACATTATATTCGTTTCTTGACTAGTTGATCACGGAGCATTCGATATCATGATTTTGCGTTTCTTCATGTCTGATAGTGCTGTGAGTAGAATTGAGTTGAGAAATGACAATTTAAGGAATGTTTTCTGGTTCAGCTATTAATTGATCTTGATTAGTCGAAACGAGCATTAAACAAAACAGCAATTTCCACGATTGAATTTTGATGTCAAAAAATATCGATGAATGGTTGGTGATCGTCAACAGTTGTTAGTACATTTTACAATTGAAAAGGGTGGTGATCATGTTAAAAGAAAAATATTTAAAAATTAAATATTTGTTATTTTTTATAACACATTTGTAATTTAATTGAAATTTAGTAAAGTTAATTAAAAATTAAATGTTGCAGGCACTACAATCCAAAAGTAAAACATATTATGATATTTAATATATGACTGTAACTATACAGTTGGATATATTAGGAGTTGTATAAAGATGTTTGTGAAACCAAGATCACAGTCAAGATATAACATAAAGAAAATTCAGCATTTTCTATTTTCTTTTGATTTTACTGCATTTATAAGTAATATATTTTAATTTGTATATCTTTATTAGAATGAATGTCATTCACCCATTTGTATTTATCATAATATTATTTATTATGATTGTTTTCAACACGTTATATTCCTTAAATCTTCTGTATTATTCTGAATTTGATAACGACCTAATATCATTTGTAGATAAACATTTTATAAGCATTCTTAAAACTTTGTAATGTATTATATTTGAAACATTTTAGAAAATTAAAAATTGTTACTAATTTATTGATAAAAACAACTATATATTATCACAAACCATAAATGATATTGTTATATTATTATTATTATTATTATTATTATTATTATTATTATTATTATTATTATTATTATTATTATTATTATTATTATTATTATTATTATTATTATTATTATTATTATTATTATTATTATTATTATTATTATTATTATTATTATTATTATTATTATTATTATTATTATTATTATTATTATTATTATTATTATTATTATTATTATTACTATTATTATTATTATTATTATTATTATTATTATTATTATTATTATTATTATTATTATTATTAATAATAATAATAATAATAATAATAATAATAATAATAATAATAATAATAATAATAATAATAATAATAATAATAATAATTATATAGCGTCAGTTAGCAAAGGAGTAACTGGTCTAAGTAATATTGGTAATACTTGTTTTTTCAATTCTGCCATCCAGTGCATCAGCAACACAAATATACTCACCGAATACTTTATCCGAGATGTGCATCTTTGTGAAATTAACAAGTGAGGAAATTTCTATAGATTTCATAATGTTTTATTATTTAATTTATTTTCATTTCGACAATGCATCAAACTTTTTTATTATATTTAACATTTCAGTATGATACAAATATAATTGATCTTTTGTCAAAATGAAAATAATTGAAATTCCAAAAAACAGATTTAATGGTATCCAAAATAATTTAGAATTTTACTGATAGGTTATTTTGGAATTTTATTCAACTTTAATTCGATTTTTTGACATTCTTTTTTAATTTACCAGTTAATTTATTACCGCTTACTTGACCACACTTGTCAATAATACTTAGAGAAAATCTCTTTGATTTGTTTCTACTATTGTCATTTTTTAATCAAAAGTAAATATTGAATGATGAATTTAAATCACTTTTTGCATCAAATTAGAAACAATTGTATAATTTAAATATAATTATGGAACTTAATTTCTATTTATAACTAAGGTTTTATTGGTGTCATTCTTAAAGATTAATAAATTATACAAAAAAGTATGTTTTATTAGTACTATAAACATGGCTGCACTATTTTTCTTTAAAATTAAAAAAAAATAAGAAAAAAGGTTATTTAGATGTTTATTAATGGACCATTTAATAAAATTAGGATGTAAATATAATTATTTTAAATAAAGAAATAAAAACTTGTTACTATTTAGTCTAATTTGTATGAGAAAAAGGTGACATGTAGAGAAACATAATAAAAAGTTTACATATACGGTTATTTATTATTTTTCGATTTTAAATATATCATAAATAAACTACTAATAAATTGTCAGTAGACAGTATAATTGAAATATATACCATTATATATTGTGTCAAACAAACATTTGAAATAATTATTAAAGTTTTTAATATTCCTCTTGATCAAGGTTGAGCAATTATTTCTCATCGGTAACCGGGTTAATTATTGCTTAGGACATCACATCCAATTTACTAACTGCAAAGCTCTTAAGTTTTTATGTTCATAAAGTTATCGCGGAAATGATAGATTCTAATGGTGGGCTGACTTTGCCCACCCTTGCTCTCTATTGACAATTAATTGTGCTTGCGTTGAATTTAATTCTCGATCTATCATTATCTGAAAATTAAAGTATACATAACATTTGTTGCCATCTTTAATGTGTATTTGTTTTATAATTGAAATGAATTATAATTAAATTATTCCCTTTTTGATTGACAGCTTTTAATTTGAAGGAAACAATTATTTATCATTAGCTTTATATTAACGTCAACCCAGGGTAACAGTAACTATTATCTAATTGACGGATTTCTGTACAATTAATTTATGCAATACATAAATGAAAATGGATTTTTAGTTCTTGAATTTTCTCTTTTTGTTTTTAAAGAAAGCCATTTTATAAAAATTACTCTTTGTAATCTAAAACTTGATAGTCTTGTCAATGCATGTTTAAAAATACTTATTATTTTGCTATAGTTGTGAACACAAAGTTATGCACCCCTGCTAAAATGATGAAAATATGCATTAATACTGATTAGATATAAAACTATTGTCGACTATAGTTTTATAAAACTCAAACCAAACTATAACGCATTAGGGCATACAGGCGAATGCAGAGGGTATGAGTAACTGTCATTTTCCATGCCTTTTAAATAACTATCTTTAATTCTTTCGTTTATGTGAGTTTCATCCTGCGGACGTTTCTCTGCATTTTTACCCAAACATTTTCAATAATATTCAGACCTGCACTTAAAGCTGATCAGAACGGTACATAAATAGGATTTCCTTTTATTAATTTTTTACTAAATTTTCACTAAATTTTTTACTATAGGCTGATGACTGTGGCCTGGCGTTGTATTGCTGGAAAACTGTAGATTTCCATTTCCAGAGAATGTATATTATCATGCGGAGGAAAAAGGTTTTCTTGAAGGATGTTGACATATTTCTCAGTGAAGGAGTATTTTTAACTCTCGATATTTTTCACTCGTCGTATTTCTGTTAACTGATTAAAATTTCACATAAAAAATATTCAGAAATTTTGTTATTTAATTTACAATATTAAATGTATAGATTTATATTTCTGAAGTCATATCCGTTGCCAATTTTTAAATTATACGTAGGCAAATGAAAAAAATATTTCAGAATTACACAAAGAAAGAAATCTAATGGAGTATTCGGAATGCCCTTTGAACATAATATAAATTTTAATGAATTATTATTATTACCGTATTTTAGCGCATATAACGCGCAGGTTGGTATAAACAGAGAAGTTTAACTGAACCAGTAAAAAATAATTGATATATACTAAGACTCAGAGGCATATTATACAATATACAAATTAGACAAATACCTAGGGCACCAACTCTTCGAAGAACCATAAATATTATTTATTACATGTTTTTTTTGTTTTATTATATATTTATTTTTTTATTGAAAGTTACTTTTATACAAAAAATTGTAAACTTTGCATACTTTTAGGATTTAGAAAAAACTGATATTACTGCTACGGTTTATAATAACTTTATTTGCACTACATGTACATTGCAATTGCAGATATGTATTGTTACAATTTACAAGGTATAAGTTTTTAATTTTATCATAAAAAATAGGGGCATTATATATATATCATAACGTGCCACTGGTAAGAGTTGATATAACGTAAGCTAAATTCGGTAGAAAAATTTAAAACAAATGTGGCATGGCATATTGATGGAAGACGAGAAAATATGCGAGTATATATGCTCTTAAATACGGTACAGTGAACTTATTGAAATATATTTATCTAAATGTGCTACACTATAAACAACTATCAGAAAGTTAAATAATATTGTTTAATAGGAATGTGTCTAAAGTTGATGTAACTATAAGTATTTTATGTGTTGTAATTTCATATTTTGTAAGATTGAAAAGCTTTTTGTGAGGGAGGATTGTAGGGTGCATTAATTAGCAATACATCAAAAATGCACATAACATATTTGCGTGTCTGAATATACCTATTATCATTATTTACACATTAGAAAACGACCTAATAAGAATTATAGAATATCATTCTTAAGAAAGACCAAATTTAGTGAAAATAGAAATTATCTTTCACGTTAACGGTTAATTGAGTCAATGGAAATTGGGTTGAGAAAGAAGAAAGATTTTTAAAAAATATATAATCTTTTCTATCAATGAGATAAAGTTTTGATTTGGCTCTTTGTGGTCCCCACAGTCCTGCTATGGCATAATATACCGAACCGATGTGTTACCGTGTGATTTATTGTATAAATACCAGATTATGTACGGACGTTTAAGCAGTATATTTGTTACTAAATGATATTATTTGTTTAAATTGGTTTCGTTACTCGTTTCGGAAATTAGTGATTATGGGTCACAGTGAAGGAATTCTGAGTTCCAGCTTTAACAATTTGGATTTTCTCTTCGAAGCAATGAAAAATACTTGTTACAATTATTTGGATATTCAGTGTAAGTCACACGTGAAATTTGGTGATTATTGTCACGTTTTGTAGAAATGTTATTAGTAATTGTTTATTAGTGAAGAATGAACCATTTTATCTCCTAATTATAATGCAGTAATTATTCGACATAAAAAAATTAAAAATTTTACAATAACTTCTAATATTTTTCTTTCAATATATTTTTCAGAACCGATTTCTCTTTATCGAAAAATGACTCATTTGTTCACTCTCGTTATGAATTATATATTAAAAACATTTTGAACATTTGAGTCCACCTTAAGATTTATTATTAGCATAACATTATTGTACAACGTTTTGAATAGTAGAGTTTGGTTAAATTATATCAAATTGTATTAGATTACGCAATGCACAAAAAATTGATTGATCATTCGGTTTTGACCTAAGATGTAGTATTATCACCAAAACTATATATATTTGTGGATTGGTGTTTTCTATTATTTAATTCAAAGTCAATTTCTGTGATTCTTTTAATCAATTCGAAAGTTTTACTTCGTTTGTTTCAGTATTCAAGAGATTGATTTTGGAATTGAGGAAGATATTGTAAAAATTCAATTAATGAACAACTTTCAATGATTGAATTAGCTTTGTGTGATTTAGATGGTGAGGTTTGTTTTGGGGTTAGGATTTTAGTATCATCATTGTGTTATTTGGTAGACTTCAGGTCTTTCTGAGATGGTATTCCGATCTTGATTATGAATATTTGTGTCATGGGTGCAACGCCACATACATTATAATGACTGCCGGCCAGTTCCGCTCACAGGTTTTTGTTCACAGTCAACTTATGGAATTGATTGATATTAGTAAACGCAATTGTGTGCTGCAAGATGAAAATAAATATAAAATATTTTTATTTAGAAATTTAAAAATATTTTATTATTTGAATTTTGTTAAATTTCAATTTTATGAAATATTTTAAATTAAATTTTTGAAATAATTGCAATTTAATACTAGAACTACCGAACCCGTCAAAATGACAGTTTTTGATATGGTAGAGCTAGGTATAACAAATATTCTGGTAAATCTAGTGTTAAGAAGAATAGTTTTTAAAATTTAAATGAAGAAATTTGTTTGAATAAAGCATTTTAAATCAATATAGTTTTAAGTTCAAATCTACCTGACGATGATAGTGAGGCTGTTGGAATATATTGTAGTAGAATATATATTTGTCAATTGGTGTTTATTAATATATATATATATATATATTATTATTATTATTACTATTATTATGAAATTAGATTTTAAATTATTTATTCTTGCATGAATCTGAAACAAATGTCCAATGGTTTTCATAAAACTTACCTTGACCTTGACCTATTATGTAATATTAACTTGATCTTCGGGGATTAGTTGTTTAAACCTGACATAGTTTACTACTCTTCGAGTATTTAAAACTTATGAATAGTTAATATTTGAAATTTAATTCCTTAATGTAGTAGACTTGTCTCATTATTCCTACACTCATTCACATTAACTAATTATCCGAATCAGATGATTTTTCGGATTTGAACACATAAGTATTGATACACATAATAGTTTTATAATTATTAAATCATATCATTTATTAGCTATTCATTAAGAACGAATCCACAAGGTTGTCAAGGAATCGTTGCGCTGCGTTACGGAGAATTGATCAAAGATATTTGGACTGGATCAACTAATTTAATTGTTCCTTTGAAGTTAAAGGTAACATTTTAAATTTGTATTTTTTTATCATTGTTATTGCTATTTTGTGTTGAATGTTTTTTCTTTTATTTGGAACTTTTATGTGCATCAACTAAACATCGTGTTTCGGATATTTGGAATGTCAGTGGTCGATTTCTTAGTTTCTTATTTTAAATCTTGATAAAATGAAAAAATAAAGTTGTTATAAAAATAATGAAAATCTACCAAAAGCTTTTTTTAGGTAACAAACCTCAATTTATTTTTTATTGTTTAGAAGTGTAGTCTAGATTAATTCACATTGAGTGACTATTACAAACTAACTTTGTGCATTGGAAAACACATGAAAAAAGCTAATAAATTTCTAAAGAATAACAAAGTCCATTAAGTAACCTTTTTAGCTAAATCACAGCATACTGCCTTATGGCAGAAGTAATGTGGGTTTTTATATTTTTTTGTAGTATCATGGATAATATTTAATAAAATTAAAGAATCACGAACAATAGACAAAGTTTCCTGTCTTAAAAAAAATTAGAGATGAGAATTGTTATATAAAATAGTCAAACTCGTGAGAGAAAAGAATGTCAAATGGCAAGTATTGTCCTCAATATTTTTCATGGTGCTACATAGTATTTTGTTCTTTCTATTTTTTTGTAATTTATTTGGTAATGTTTCCCCTTACAACAATAATGATTCATATATCAGCGGTTTTCAACAGCTGATAAGACAGATGTCACAAAAAAATAAATATGATTTATTTATAAATTTTATAGCTTAAAATTTAACATTTTTACCATATTAATTTCAAAGATTATAATCGTACATCATGCGTCTTGTTGTTTTAAATTTTCTCTAAAACTTGGTCTTAACATGTCCATTTTACTTTTATTAGTTATTCTATGTTGAAACGTCATAGGTCGTCATTAATAATTTATTTTTTTACAACGTAATCAATATAATCAGTATAATCAATAGTGGGTATTATAATTATAATTTATGTTATTTTGAATTTGTCTTTTGCTGGTGGTACGCCGACATTAAAATTTGTTACCTGGTGGTACAATAAAAATAAAGGTTGAAAACCACGGCCATATATGACACGTGTATTTCTTATGTAGGAATCTTTATCTTGAATGAATTTTGCCGAAATCTTTTTATTGATTAAAATTGCTCATTCGTGTTCTGGTGTGCGTCCAATCAGAGTTATTTTGTTGTGCCTCGGTGTGTGTGTGCATTTGAATAATTTCAGTTACACCAAGCCACGTTGAGATAAGCCACCTATAATATAAAACAAAAATCAATAAATTTATAGCATATAAACACACAAACTCACCTTGCGGTTGCTTGTAACATAGTCACTGAGACAAACCCTACACTATAGAAACACAAAAAGTGATAGAGAAATAAAATAATGCACATTAACACAACCCATAATAAAACAGGCATGTAAACTTTTAACATGTAATCATCAGAAGTTTAAAAAACCCCTATAATAAATTAATTTATTTTTGAGATATTTTTAGAAACAAAAATGGCGGAAAAAATTTTTAATTTAAATTTTGAGGTTTTTGCTAGGAAATTTCGGGTAAATGAGGATGTATCTTCATAAGATTTACCCTTAAAACTAAAATTAATCTAATATTTCAGACATTTCTGCCGAAAAAAACGAAACCTGAAATCCGAAATCCGAAATAAGCATAAATTCTAAATTATATTAGTAAGTTTTAAAAAATAATCATAAACTCAATTATTTTGTGTACATATTCGCAGAGTTTTTTCAAAAGATGCATAAAAAATATAATTATTTAATGCAATTAATAATTTTTATAACTTCAAAAATAATTTAACTCACTTTTTTTGAATAATTTCCGAAAAATAAGTTATCATAAAATAAATAATTTCCTGAATATTTATAATCATTATTAATAATAATATACATGAGATTGTAGATCAAAAGTTATAATTATAAGTTTGATTAATGATTTAATTTCCTTGTAAAATCATAATTCAACTCTTAAAACTTTAAGCTTATAACTTTAAAAAATAACTTACTTTGCAGCCATTTCAGAAATGGCTAAAATCCATTAAATTATCACAAAATATAAATTCCAACAAGTTGATTTATGTTTCAACTTGCATTATAGTGGGATTTATGTGAACTTCGCTTGGTGTATATTTGTTCTGCTTGATGTTTATTTTTAATTGTTTTTTTCTTAGCTGTACTTAAATTTGGTCAATGTAATTTGACTATGTTTCATATTTTTACATTAATTAATACTTAAGACATTTCACGTGTCACTGATTCGTAAGTCTAAAACATGTCTAAGTTATAACTTTAAAAATAACTCTTAAATAGAAGTTTTCAAGAACTTTTGTTACAGAAAATCCCAACAACATATTGTTTAAGAATCACAGAACGCTAAAATGAATTCATTGGTTTAAATAATTTCTTAAATTTTTATATAGACCGCCTAACCATTTTTATAATTAAACAAAACTTTTTCCTGTAGAATTTTACTATAATTCACCTTTTCGAAATTTAAGTTTTAATTTTAATTGATATTTGTGCAAATAAGTGAGTTAAAACTATTGTAATGTCAACATTAAACAAATACAGAAAATTCAAAATGATTTTAAATAGGATTTAAGAGTATTTGTTTATCGTTTACATAATGGAGTTAATTCATAATTTCTAGATTCTACATGTACGCAATCTGTTTATAAATAAAATTTGTTTTTTCAAATAAATTTTTCGTCTCAGTGGATTTAAAATATAATTTCAAGAAAAATAATTAATTAATTTTATTCAAGTTTCTCTTTGTAAATTATTTCAATTGTAAATTTAGCAGACTGGGGAATGAGAAATATAATGGAGTGGAAATTTGTTTACTTCTTTAGATATAGATATCATATTTATGTCGCATGATCATATTCGAATCATATTTTTCTGATTTCTTAACTATTATTTTAATTAAATATTATTATCTCAATTGTTATTGTTAGATGACAATGGACAAATATGCAAAACAATTCAGTGGAAATCAACAGCATGATGCACAAGAACTTCTATCTGTCTTATTGGATGCTTTACATGAAGATCTTAATCGAATAGACGCTAAACCAAGCTATCGAGAGTTAAAGGATTCAAATGGCAGACATGATGATGAAGTTGCACAAGAGGTCATTTAAATTATATTTTATAATCATCTCTTTTCCATGTTCAATTTATTATTTGCAAATTGTTTTCTGTGAAATCCTTTTTGTATAAACGAGAAACTGTCCATAGCAAAATATTGAAACCAGCCTTCGTTTAGAAATATTTTCCCGGTTTCTATTGTTAAAATAAATTAATATATTATATTTCTATATTTGCTCAATTCTAAAAATAATAAATGCGACTTTAAATCATAGCAACGGTGTTGGTCTGTCTTTCCCAATTTTTGTAATCCTGCTCTTTAGTTTGTAATATCGGAACTTCTTCAAATTTTGGTGATCTTTATAATTACAGAATGGAAATATCCAGTATTATAATCATTCATCGCAAAGATTGACTAATGAGCATAAAAATTAAACTTTTTTTAATCTTTGTTTACTTAATTTTTCAGCGGTAAAATAAAAATTAAATAGAAATTTCTTTTTATCTTAAAAGCGTTTCTGTAGGTTTTAAATGACAATAATTAAAATATGTCTATAGAGCTTAATTTAGGATTATTTTTGTATATTTTAAATTCAATTTTTTTTTTTCACAAATTGCAATTTAAATTTCATTGAATTATAAAATTTCTTTAATAATAATAATATAATAATAATAATAATAATAATAATAAAAATAATAATAAAATTCTTGTTCAATGAAACATTATTTTTAACTAAATTATCTTTTATAATTAAAATCTCAATAAATTGAAATTTTAATCAATTCTTCAACCTTTATTTAATTTTTATTATTATATTATTGATAAAAATAAATTATTATTATTATTATTATTTTAAACAAGTAAATAATAAGATAACATCTTGCGGCAATGAATGAAAAAATGTTTGGTTATAAAATAATTCTTTTCAATTTCTTGATAATAAATTTAATTTATTCTATTACCAAGATATCACCGTTTTGTTCTTATTATTATTAATAATATTATTATTTAAATATTATTTATTTTCGTTTTTTTGGAATTTCTTAAAAAATTAGATATTAAATTGTTTATTCTTGCATGAATCTGAAACAACTGAGGAAAAGAACAATTTTATTTATTCCCTTGGTAGTGATAATCTAAATTAGATGAAATTTTCTTTGTTTAAATAAATGTAGCTTTTCAAACTTACATAATTCTTCCTACGTTTTTTTTTATATTTTGTAATATTAATGTAAAAATTAAGTTTTGTGATTTTTTTTAAGCATATTTTAGGCTATTTTTTGCTGATCTAATGAAACCAAAAAGTTTGTTAGCTTTCTCTAGGAAACATCTAATGGATCTTCAAGAATGTTCGGCTAGTTATAATCGTTTCTACATCAAGTTTCTCCGAGCAAAATCTAACCAAACTATATAATTATTGTACATTAGGGATTCGCATTTCCGCAATCTCATGAAGTCTCTTTACATTTATAAACCCAATATTCTTTGTAAAAATCTATTTTAACAAAGGGCAATTAATTCAGCATTCTGTATGTTTCATAAAAATTTCAAGTACATTAAACTTCTTTTAATCAAAAGGCTTAAACTACATTGTGCCCTCCTCTGAAAATCCGCATGATAAACCAAACTCATGTATGGGTGGCATTCAATAAGGACCAGACCAAACCGGGAAAAACAAAATTTAATAATCCAATATTTTACTCAACTCTTTAATAAATATAAGTTTTAACTTCTGTTTTATTTGTTAATTTATGTGGTTAGTCACAATATTTTCGCATCATTTGGAAATTTCGCCATTTTCATGATTTCTGAAATTTAAATATTCATTTTGCAGACGAATACTTGTAGTGAAATTTGTGACTTGTTACAGACGACCCCCCCAAATGATTCCTCATCGTTTCACTAATATTAAATATTGTGTGGGAGAATTCGAAGGAGGACATTCTTCAGTTTTTGATAAAGAAATGGGTCGAACAGCAGACATTTTGCTGTTGTTGATGAAAAATTACAGAAATTAATTCAAGAAGAGCGTCAAGTTGCCACAAGAATGCTGTCTGTACATCCGAATGTCAGTGTTTTCACTGTTTATCCAAGCTTTAAGTTCTTTGATATAAATAAGCTCTGTTTCTGATTTGTTTTTTTTTTGTTGACTGGCGAAATAATGGAGACTATTGAAGAGCTGCAAGGGCAATCGGTGCTTGTGGGAGCTACACGGCGAGAAATTTTTTTTAAAATTTAAAAACCAAGAATGAAAGACCTTTCGTGAAGATGAGAATAGGGTCAAGTTATAAAAGGGTGGTGATGCTTTCCACTTTTAGGATTAAAAGGGTATCATTCTCACTGGTATCGCGAGTAAATGTGTCAAAATTGATTGAAGGGATTGAAGTCTGATGCTTGTGGATCATCTCCATACAGCACTTGAGATGACTTCTAGGGATATTGGATTTTTCGAAATCTCAAGAAACAATGAAAAATTTGAAACGAATTGTAGAAAATTTCTTGAAAAACACTTTTTCTGAACTGGTTTCTAGTTAGTAGAAATGTGTGTACCAAAGTGGCGGTTCTGTTGAAAAATACTAACGATATATGTTGTTCTTTCATAACAAATTGATGTTAATAGATCATTGTTTTCTTTATCAGGTTTGGTGCTTCTTGAACGCATCACGTATGCAACAATTAAGTAATAAACAAAGCTAACGCCACATAAAAACGTTTTTATTTTAACAAATTAATCAAATTTCATTAATTAATTTTCATAAGATATTTGACAATTATTTTTATAAATATTCAACATTCAAATAAATTAAATTAATTTCAAATTTCATTGAATAAAAATTTAAATTATTTAAAATTACAAAATCTATTATTTAAAATTTCATTGGATAATACTTAAAATTAAATTTTCAACTGTGAATTTATTTTAATAAATTTTAATTATTTCAAATTTTATTAAATAATAATTTTAATTATTTTTCATTTTAATATTATTTCACCAGACTGTTTTTAACAATTGATCTCCTTGTATTCCTATTTTTAGATTTATTTCGCATGTTTTTAGGAAAAATTGGAGATTTCAAAATTAAAGAAAAATTAGTCTGTATTGCAAAAAATTTTGATAGAGATAAAGTTTTCGCTTATATATTTATATAATTATGCTCTTTTTGACTAAAAGACCTGGTATGGTGATCTCGGAATTTTTCCACTGAGATTCAAAGCTCATCGTTTACAACTAGTAGTGACAGCACTTGAAATGGTTTTGAAATAATTAAATCTGGAAAATCTAACCATTGATAACGCTGACAAAAGTGTCATGGCACGATATTATTCCATGTGTTGTAATTGTTTTGAAATTCTATTATTTGTTCTTTTTTAATCTTATATTTTCATTTCAGGCTTGGCAGGCTCATATTGCCACGAATTTCTCTATAGTTGTTGACTTATTCCACGGATTACTGAAATCGAATGTCTGTTGTGACATCTGTAAAACGAATAGTGTTCGTTTTGATGCCTATTCGATGCTTTCCCTTCCCATTCCTATGCAGCTGAATCAGGATTTCGAAATTTTAGGTCATTATTTCATTCTCGAATTTTAATTTTTATCATATTAATTTTTTTTCATCATGTTCAGAGTCAAGTTCCATAAAAATAGCCTTTGTCTATTGAAACATTTTGACGCGTTTCGATATTTTTTACACTTCCTTCACTATCTAATGACGGACCACTTGAACCTTCAATACCGACAGAAAGATTTTTGATTTTTTTAAAAAAATTTTCCATTTTTTATATCGAGTTTTTTCAAATATCTCTTCTTAATTTTGATTAAAATAGAATATAATAACTAAATTAATTTAAAAAATAATTTATTAATTTAAACCAATTTTTATCCTCCGCTTTCTGTCGTCAGTATACCTCAATTCGGACCAAGAAATTATTCTAAAAGTTTAAATTAGTTTAAAAAGATTTAAATTTATTATAAATATTTTAAATAATTGAAATAAAAAATGAATTATTTTTGCTAATTCTCATGCGTAATGATGTAACTTTTAGAATTTGAATCTCTATAATCACAATATTGAAAGTAATAATTTTTCCTCCGTGGCGAGGGATTTAAGCAGATTTTTGAAATTGACGAATATTTTTTCGGCATTAAAATATTTATTAATGAAAAATATAAAGTAAAGAATAGTGTCGAATCAGGATTATAGAGTTTATTCCTTGAAAGTTTTTATTTCATTATTTACCTAATACGATGGCTCCAAAGGTTGCTATGTAGGTGCGACTTTTGGTGGGGTTTTGAGTTTGTCTGTGTCTGATTTCTTATGGTTGCAAGGTTTGCTGTTGAATTTGTTGTGAAAATAGCATTTTTTTGCTGTTTGGTTTCGTGTCTGATTTCTTATTTCTGTTTATAAAATTTGATCTGGGTCTATTGGGTTTATTAGAGTTCTAGTTTCGATATTGTTTATAATTTTGCTTACGTTTTCTATGTTTTATTTGTCTTTTTCTTCACTGAATCTTTTGATTTTGGCCTTTATTTCGTCAAGTAATTGAATATGGTGCCTAATAAGTTATCAAGGTCATGGTTTTCTTTTTTGAGGTAATTTGAAATAACGTTTGAATTATTATTCTTTTTGTTGTTATTATGGTTGTTGTATATTATCGGGTAATCTTTTTTATTAATTTCATTAACAATGTCCGTTAAAGTTCCCGTGTTTGTAATTGTTGTTATCGGTCAATTTCAACAGTATTTCTGGTGGCATTTTATGCAGAAAACACTTGTTTAAGGCCACTCGAAAGAATCAGTGAAATTGTAAACTTGAATGGTTGTATTTAATTTCTAATAAAACCATAACTAATTAATTTTAATATAAAATGTTTTTACAATCCATGAAATCATCAAAGTAATCTCTCCAACAACACAAAAAACACTAATCATCACTTGCTATATTACTTATGAACATAATTTTACAAGCTTTACCACCTTAATTATAAATATTACTTAGCAAACTACAGGAAATACTTTTACATATAAAATCCCTAATCCTCCCTTTCTGTCTGTTTTTCTATAACGATATTACTGAAAGTTAGGTTAATATTTTTATAATTATACATTGAAAATAGAATGTACTAACTTCTAAAATATTCAATTTGAAAGTCTCTTGCTAAATTTTGAATGCATCTTATCTGCGTCAACTGCATCATTTAATATTTGCTCTTCTAATACCAATTTTGGATCAACCTCATTCATAGCTTTCAATAGTAATCCATTTGAATAGTATTTATTTTCTTTTAATTTGAAATCAAAATATTATCATCAGTTTAAATTGTATTAAGGTCTTCCTCTTAAGTTTTAGATACGAAGCTCTCGAATATATTCCTCTTAATGTGTATATTCAATATATTCAATAATATCTATTTAAAATTTTTGGGTTTATCTGCCAGACCGTTTGAGAAACCGTTTGAGTCCCTTTAAATTTGGCATAGGTGTTTAGTATTAAAATGGGGAGCCTGTGGGCATATTTTAATTTATTATCTCTCACTTTTTGAGGAAGTTGGGTTTTTTATGACAATTTTGTGCTTTAGGTAAGTTGTATTCGTATTTTAGACTTCAACGACTAATTTAATTTTGCCAGTTCATCAATATAACAGATATAAAGCATCATAATTATTGTTATGTCCAGGTATACCTTTTCCCATATATACCCTTAAAACGCCAATAATAAAGGGTTTCGATAATAGAATAATATATTTTTCGTTTGACCTGTTTCAATAAAATAACAAAAAGGTCTGAAAAATTAATTGCTTCAAAGGTTATAAATTGTCGGGTTATTTCAACTCATGTCAGCTGATAACTAGTTGAAATAAAAATATTATAAAAGGTTATTCCAAACTATTTTATCAAGACTTCAAACCATAAAAATTGGAAAGTTTGTTCAATTTTAAACCTCAAGTGAGTTACAAGCTCTTGCAATAAGTAACAAAAATTCATCATTTATTAATATAAAGTGTAATCGCACATACTTAAATTGTGTTTTCGCACGAGATTAACATTATCATTTGAGGTAAATTCATAAATTTGTATTTCTGTGAATGTGAAGTTAATAAAAAGTGTAATCTCACATATTTAAATTGTATCTTCTCACGGGATTTAAATTATCATTTGATTGATATTAAAATAATTTTTATCGTTTTTTATTTAGAATATATATATAAACACATCCTTTATACTATCTGTCCTAGGACAGGCAATCTCCTAATTCTGATATATCGAACCAAAATTTGGGCAATAAATTTCACATAACAAATTAAAAAAATAAATCGACACCATCCACAGAAGGAGTGCACAAATTAACCAAATGCACGATAGTTTTTTCTTATGTATTGCTAAACCCGGTTTCACTATAAAATATTTTCTATAATTAAAAAAAATCAATAAATGTAATAATATAATAACAAGTGTGTTGAAAATTTTGTTACGCTGAATAACAACTTTAGTATGAGATTCTAACTTGGTCAGAGGAATAAATCTTCTTTCACCACAAATTCATATAAAAAACGCTACCAAACTAGTGAGTAAAATAATTGTTGCGTTCGACAGTGTCCAAGTAAACTTTTTTTGGAAATTATGTTTAAAATAATTTATTTTAAAGTTATTATTTTGTAACGATAAAAAAAAATTATCATTTATTAATTATAATTTACTTAATTCAAGTTTTCATAAAATTCCATTTCTAAAATGAATTTCTAATGATTAAAAAAAGATTTTGTTTTAAAATAAAGATTTAATTAAATTTAAATAATTACATTCTTTATTATAAGTATAAATACTTAAGTAAATTGGCTGATTAAATAACAAAATTACAAATAGATCCGATTGGTTCACGGTGGACATGTTTCACAATAAACCGTGTTAAAAAGTGCGACATGTGCTCGTCATCGATAACGTGCATTCAAACACTTGGACACAATTTTGTGCGAAATGGAAAATAATAAATATAATTGTTACAGGGAATCATGTTAAAACATATAATTCGTGTACAAATGTGTATTAATTCTTTTTTTGGTCATTATTATTTCAAAATTGTGTAAAACAGAAGTTGAGTGTATAACTTATTTTCGGGCTCATTTATAAACAAAGTGATAAAATGTTGAAACCCGTCAATGCCCATACCTTTTAGTATTTTTAACAAAGTGTTTTGAGAATAGAAAATTTCTTCTTATTTATATAATAACCGGAAACTGTCGATATGATGTAATTGGTTATGGTCTTTTTACTCACATTTTTGATGCATTTTCAGAATGCAGTTTCATTTTTGAATTACATTTGATGTCATTGGGGAAATTTAAGTGTACCGTGATGTCACAGTATAATTTTGAAAAGGGCCTCACAATTTGTTTTTGCATTTTAAATAAATATCTTTTATTATTTGTTTTATTGTCACGTTTAATGTCGCAATTTCCCCAGCATCAAATTATCATACTATGACAGGATAAAGTACATTTCATTATTGCTAGTTATTTTCGCTCACAGACAGTAGAACTGCAATAACATTTCCTTTGAGCTTCTTCGTCTGATGTAGATTTCGTTTTGTAAATGTCACTTTTTGTCATAAGCTTGTCAACTACCAATTTTTGAATAAATCAACAAATTAATTTTGCTTGAAATTTTATTCTCTTTATCCAAGTTTCTTTTAACAAGTTTCAAATTATTCTAAAATAAATATTTTTGTTTTTATAACGTTTTATAAATAAAATTTAATCAAGAAATGCATTTTAAAATTGGGAGAATTGCTATTGTTCTATATTGAACTTGTTATTGCACGGTTTCTATTATTATTATTATTATTATTATTATTATTATTATTATTATTATTATTATTATTATTATTATTATTATTATTATTATTATTATTATTATTATTATTATTATTTTCACTATTTTTTATTCATTTAATAAAATGGTGATGATTGCAAAATAATTTAGATTTATTAATTTTCCACATTAGAAATATTATTATCTGAATTGTTGTAATATGCTTTCGTTTTTTCATTCAACACTAAATATGATTTATTTTTACTATCATCTATTTTGTTAGTAAACGTGTTATAATTACAATTATAATTGTAATGTTATAATTCACTCACTGTAATAATGCGATCCGAGTGACATTGACGAAAGAAAATTATATTTAGAAAATCTTATAATATAACATTCTGATGCGTTTTAATGGGGACAAATTGCACATGTTTTATTTTATTGTGAGTTTTGCCTGCCACATGAAACTGCAGATTTGCACTAATTATGTAGGAATTCTATGAAATATTTTAATTGTTTACACATTTATGATTGATTGATTATCAAATATAAATAATGATGATGATAATAATAATAATAATAATAATAATAATAATAATAATAATAATAATAATAATAATAATAATAATTATTATTATTATTATTATTTCCGCTATATTCCATCTTGAAAAGAATATGGTCCGCTAATTATGATATACAATAATAATAATAATAATAATACTAATAATAATAATAATAATAATAATAATAATAATAGTATATTATTAGTATTTTCTGTGGGCATACTTTTTTATTAATATTTAATTCAATTATTTTGATGAAGTTTGTTTTTAACTTGATAAATTCTTTACTATTATATTTAAATATTATTATTATTATTACATAGATGTTAAACCAGTAAATAATAAAATAAGCCATTGCTGCAAAGTACTTATTAAATTGATGAAAGAACTTCGATTATCAAATAATTCTTTTCAATTTCTTGTAGGGTAGCTATTTTCTATTTTCAAATGCGTTCTGCTCTACATTTAAAATTCATTTTTATGTTTTATGATTGGCTTAAACTTTTCTTTTTAAATTTTTAAATAAAATATTTTACATTTTCACCTAATTTCAAATTTTAAAAAATTCAAAGCAAAACAAAATAATGTTCCTGAATTTTTAAAAGTTAATGAAATATATAAAAAGTTTTCCTCCTTTAACAAAAAACCCCTTCAATGGCATTGCCAACCATACACTTCTGTTTTCTTTTTGCTGCAAATTTTCGCCTTTGTCCTATTCAAGAGTTATACTACTTGAAAAGTTCATAATAGAAACTTTGTGTTAAATAAGAAACAGTGATAATTAAACATAAATTTAAATATACAGATTTTGTTTATAATAATAGAATTGTGAAATAATAGTAAAAAATACTTTTAGTCCTATAAATATGAGAGTTTGATAGGTCTTGCAGTTTTCATTGTATCAATTTATAAAATGGGTGCTTGGTTAATTAGTCGGAATTTTATTCATTTGCTAACTTAACCTTTTATCTTCCACCAGATTAGTGTTGTGGAATGTTTGAATAAATTACACAACAAAAATACATCTGGGCTTGCATAAATAAGTGCAATTAATCAGTGTGATATTTTCCGTATTCTATTTGAATTAGTTATAATGTTAGCATGCAAGTTCAATTACTCTCAACATTATTCTTATTAATGTTTTCCAATTTTTAAACCAAGAAAATATGATAAATTATGTAATAATGCTAATTCGGTGATCCAAATTAAACAGTTTAGGAAATTAATAGTAGACATCCATAAAGAAACGGATATTTAAATATTAAGTGTAAAGTGTGAACAGAATAAGTCCAATTTATCTATACGTCACAACATTAATGGGAACGAGTATTTGAAACATTAAAGATGTTAGTGATGGTAGAGGAGAGAAAGAAGGAGATCGTGTTAGTCAATGTCACGGTTTGTGATAAACTTCTTCATGTGGAATTTTTAATTTCGGAAACCATGAAAATTATGCCATTGTTTTATTCACCAACTTATTTTTTATCTGATAATATGTATATCAAAATGCTCTTTGAAATCACTTATTATTGTTCAAACTCATCAATACTTCATTTGAGAATAAAACTAGATTATTGAAATAATTTTTTTTTAAAAATTCTTTAATTTTATGTAGAATTTCATAATCTACCTCTCGTTGAACATCAAGCATTGATTGGCACTGTGCCCATTTGGTGTATGGTTCAATGAATTAGGATCGCGTGTATGTACATTGTCAGCGAAAGGAAACTATTCAGCTCAGGGTTTCCCTTGCATTCATATCCCAAATTCGTTGGTATTATGAAACTTGATTAAGATTGAAAGAAGGTCTATCATAAATTAACTGATTTATTTTCATGACAACTATGGCCAATCAGCGACGACCTTCGTGCGCACCTGATTTTCTATTTTTCGGAACTAATTAATTTGGTTAGATAAAAATAAAATGTATATCAATTTTATTTTAGAAATCGTTCTCATCACACATAAGAATTCAAAGTTTTCTAAATATATAAATTTACTCCATAATTAATTATAATTACTCGAAAGAATATTTCAAAAAATGTGTTGCACATCTCTAGTGAAATGAGAGATTTATAATTTTTTAAAAGTTAATTATAAGTTAAAATCATTTTCATTTTATATTTAGTCTTTGAACGTCTGTCAGCTATTCCAAAAAAGTATTGTGTTTTATTCAATACAATTGACTCTACTTCGTCTTTCATCTGCGAGCAAGTTTCCAGACAATTATCAGTTGAACCAAATTCAATCCTTTTGGTGTCGATCGAGGATAACAAAATTAAGGTGAATTTCTTTATATATATATATATATATATATATATATATATATATATATATATATATATATATATATATATATATATATATATATCGTGTTTTACTAATTTAAAGCCAGAACTTGGAATTATTTTAATTTTCTATGAAAATAATCTGAAGGGCTTTTAAATAAACTTTGTAAAATAAAACTATTTTGATTAAATTATTTATTTTGAAATGTCTTCATTTTCGCGGATAAGTTTCTTTCATCGTTTTGTCAAATTGAGTTCTTGCACTGTCCCAGGCGAGAAGCCCCTTCTTTCCCCATCTTAATACCATCTGAAAAACACCATCTACATATTTTTATTCTTTGTATCCTTATTTATTAAAAAGAAGTCGAAATATTTTCCTATTGCGTCTTACGGTGTAAATCCCTGTAACTCTACAGCTTTCACATTCAGTAAATGGAATTCTTATCGAATTAGTTATTTTTAACTTCAGTGGTTGTTTGAATGGTCTCATCAAAATTCACTGCCATTTCATCTATTGCACTGTCATTCTGAGTCGTATACGTCAGGATTAGTGGAATCTGCAGACTTTAAACTTTATTGCTTTTAATTCAATCTCTTCTTCCATTATTTTAAAGTGTTTTAATGTTTTAAAGAGAGTATATTTCTTAGCCATGTTGACGACGCCTTGAAAACACCTTCCCTATTTAAAAAACCACTGCATGATTGCTAAATTTTGAACATCCTATCTCCTCACTACAAAGATTAAAGTTCGCCTACCTATAATTCAATCGTTAATTATGTCTTGAAGATCTTTAATTTCCGACTTTTTTAAAATGTAGGAAATTTTTTCATTCTCTGCTGTAATGAGGACCTTCCTTCATCTTAGCATTCTCAAATACTATTTATATTTTTTTGTATATTAGCTTATTCTTAGCTTTTCAAAAAATATATATGAAATTTATTCAATAGAAAGTCTGAAAGATTTGCATCCGGAATATGCTTTGTTAAGTAAATCACGGTATGTATGTGTGTGTGTGATATTACACTTATCTACCGATTTATGTGTTGCTACTTTAACCCTTCAACGGCGGGCGACGTGGATATCACGTTTCACTTATTCTATACAATTCCTCGGAGTATGCTGTTGTCGCGTTGAATATAATTTATAGGATATTTATACTCAAATTTTGTTGTTTTTTTTACATTCCCATAATATAATCCTTATAACTAATATAAATAGCGAATAAAAATATCTCGCGATTTGATACTAAAAAAAAATCGCCAGCGGCTGGAGGGTCAAGAAAAATGTTATTTTTTAAAATACGGTACTGTGTATCTGAATCGAATCATGAAAGTGAAATTGAATCCTTTAATGAGTCTTTCGAACCGTCATTTTTAACTGCAAAGCATTTTGACGAATCCCTCTAGTTGGCCAGGAAATTGGAAAATATTTTATTAAAATTAATACAAACTTGTAACATTCTTTCAAATCTATAGACTTGATTAAACCTTTTGCACAGTATGAAGAAATATACAAAGAATTTACGAAATGTAGCAAACAATCAAAGATTATATATTTCTAATAACAAAATTACTCAGGATAGCAAAGATTTCCCCGCTAGTTACAGAATTGAACTGGCGATTTATTTTAATGACATTGAAAGTTATTTCGAACCAGTTATGAAGAAAACGGTTAGAATGTTATAAGACAGCAGCAAAATTGAGGATAAATTAATTTTAAAACTTATAATATTTTGTATTTTTATAAAAAAAGTGCTTATGGCTTATTATATTTATAACGTACAATTTTGTATATTATGTTAAATAAATATTTTTTTTATTTCTTCATAACTAACTTTAAACTTTTTATTCGGATTCTCAGGAACGTATCTTCAAATTTAATACGAAATTGGAGGGATTTTTGCTGTTAAAGGAGGAAGGCTTTGTATATATTTTTCATTAACTTTTAAATATTCAGGAACATTATGTTGTTTTGCTTTGAATTTTATATTAAAATTTTTACCAAAAAATTTTTTAAAATTTGAAATTAAGTGAAAATGTAAAATATTTTATTTAAAAATTTAAAAAGAAAAGTTTAAGCCAATCATAAAACATAAAAATGAATTTTAAATGTAGAGCAGAACGCATTTGAAAATAGAAAATAGCTACCCTACAAGAAATTGAAAAGAATTATTTGATAATCGAAGTTCTTTCATCAATTTAATAAATACTTTGCAGCAATGGCTTATTTTATTATTTACTGGTTTAACATTTATATAATAACAATAATAATATTTAAATATAATAGTAAAGAATTTATCAAGTTAAAAGCAAACTTCATCAAAATAATTGAATTAAATATTAATAAAAAAGTATGCCCACAGAAAATACTAATAATATACATAAAGAAAAATAATAATAATATACAATTATCTAGATATAAAAAATTTTAGTTTTCAATAAGAAAATTTCCTATAAAATTTAAAATTTATTTCTAGCTTATGAAAAAATTATTTCACAAATACATTTTTGACAGTTTAATAATTTACAAAGTAAAAAATTTCAATTTTCTTTAAGTTAAATTAAACAGTTAAATTATAATACTTTTATTATTATTATTATTATTATTATTATTATTATTATTATTATTATTATTATTATTATTATTATTATTATTATTATTACAATCATTATTATTAATATTATTATTAATATTATTATTAATATTATTATTAATATTATTATTATTATTATTATTATTATTATTATTATTATTACAATCATTATTATTAATATTATTATTAACATTTTATTATCATTCTTTATATTTGATTATCGATCAATTATAAAATGTGTAAACGATTAAAATATTTCCTTGAACCTGTCTTATGATTTTGTAGGAGTTCGTTGGTTCTTTTGCACGCTTTTCATCTACTGAATAAATTGGAATATATATAAATGTCACAACTCAAAATATACACCCGTCCCTTGCTTAACGAAAATTCTTTTTAGTAAATTTCTCGATTTAATTAATAAAATTTCAATTTATTAAATTTTGTTTACATAAATGTTTTACTTTTTTGAATTTTTTTTGATTTCCAAACAACTTTTTGTGAACGAATTAATTTCGTTAAGCGAGGGATAAGTGTATAGTTTAATTAAAACAATTTAAAGAAATCGTTATTATTAATAAAACATTATGGTTTTCAATTTTTTAATATTCATGGATAAAATATCAAATTAAAAATTAGTAATTTTCCTTACAATTAGTAAAATAAATTAAAAATATGTTTAAGTTGTTTTATTCTTTGAGAATTAATTAAAATAATTGAGTAAGAAAAATGAAATTTATTTGATTTTTAATATTTGTTTAATGGAATATCTCAACTGTTTGCTCATGCATGAGTAAATGATGGGATTCGAAATCGAGTTCAGATAGTAAAAGTAAATGAGAAATCGTCGGATCTGCATTTTCATTGATACTCTGCTGTTGCCGATTGTGTTGATATCTTCAATCCAGATGAAGTTATTCACAATGAGAAAGTATGGCAAATATGAAATGATAAAACTGATGGAAATGAATATTAGTATCTGTCCGGTTTTCACGTGCGCCCTATTGCGTCGTTTCGGATGACTGATTGTGCAATAGATATGTTTGGTTCGGGGTTGGATTTGATGGTCGAAACAGTCGTGTTGTTGCGTTGAGAATTCATGGTGAGACTTCATCGGGGTGTATTGTGATGGAGGTTTCTGAAAGCTCACAAGTGAATTGGAATATTTCCCGTCTTCATTTGTTGCGTATTTTGTCAGCAATCGTTTCTGTTTTTTCCAAACGTAAATGAAAATGAAGAAATAAAACAAAACGATAATGGTCATCATCACTGTAAAAAGAATGAAAATTGATAGCTGATAGCGAATTATTGTCATTTTACTGGTGATTTCGTAATTCATTTCACAGGTCTTTGGAATGATGTAAACCGATAGCGGATAATGTGTAATTGTGGTATTGGAATTCTTGTAGTTGTTTGGTGATGAGTTGGTATTGTTAATTAAACCCGGCAAAAGCACATCATCATCTTCCATTTTCATCATGTCCGATCGTACACCGAACGCCATTCCAAATGGCATTGCTAGTCCTATTGAGACGAGAAATATTAAAATCAAAATATAACTCCCACTCTTTTTTGTAATAATTTTACTCGGCATAAAACAGATGATCAGAAACCGATCAACCGCAATCAGAACAAGTACCAGTAAGGATGCAGGGATGATAGTGGCTTTTATTATCATATGTATTTTACAAAGCGTATCTGTGGAGCGTATTTTCCAAATCGTCCACATGAGCGTAGCGGGAATGTCAATCAAACAAATCAGCAAGTCAATGCAAGCTAAAATCTTGATGCAAATATTCGAAATTCCATTGCTAGTGTTTATGTTGAACAATAGAATGACAATTAAATTTGCTAGGCTACCAAACAATGATATTGTGATTAATAGAATTGTCAGTAAGATTAATGAAGGCATATATTTTTGAAAGTCAGCCTGGATGATGTCGACATAGTTATATGTAATTACCGGGTTATGAGACATGTTCATTTCGTATTTATTAGCGGATGGCAATTTGAAAGTTTTATTTACACACTTTCAATGGCCAATGAAATTGTGATTGGTTTTGATTGGTTAATTGATGAGCCAATCGATTGAGTTGAAAAGAGTTGATTTTCTCTGTAAATCATATTTTTCTTTAGAAATATTGTCGAAAATAAATTTAGAATTTATCTCGTTGCGGTATTGTATTTAGAAATGTTCAAATTGAATAGTTTTGTCGCAACATATTGAAGTAAATGGCAAATTAAAAGCCCAGTCGTATATTTGGGTAGTTGATTTAATTTTGCTGATTTTTATTTGTTTCTTCCATAATTAGTTAAGAAAAATTTTCTATTAAATAATCTTCTTTTACCGGTGGGGTATGCGAAGAGGTTTAAATTATTCCTATAAAAGAAACTGAAAATCATATAGGAAGACAGTTTAAATAATTTCACCTGCAGTGCACTTTCATTCTTTTAATTCTTACCTTTTTTGGCAATTCTCCATTTAAAACTAACTGAATTTGTTAGCACGATATTCATTGACTGGAGAAGTTTTATATGCAAAATCTCAGTAAAATCGAAAACTTTTAAGGTGCACATAAGTAGACTTACAGTCATATCTAGGATTATTTTAAAATGCATATTAGTAAAAGTAGCACTTTCAAATATATGATTGCATTCCTTCGTTTAATGGATTGTTGAATGTTTCATTTGTGTATTAAGGTTTTTCCGAAAACCTTGGTATAGTGATGAGTATTGCCAGCAATTGTACCAATATATAGTTACGATTGAAGAATGTATCAAGGAAAATTACTGGTTTATTATTGCTGATATTTAATTCTTCAGGTTCCTCATGTCTCACATAGAGGAAAGTCATCTGCAATGCATTTTAGTGTTTCTATTTACTATGTTTAGTTTTTATGGATAACATCACTTGATTTTCTTTGAAATTTATAAGGTTCTCTTTTTATAATCATGTCTAGAGATAGATACATTTAAATATGCTATGACAATGTCCAGTAGCGCCTTTTTGAGAAATAATGGCAAACGTAAATCTTTAAAAAATAAATTTCAGATTTGTAATCAGCTTGAAAATCTGTGTCAGGTACAATTATTTTTACGTAAGAAATAAATGAAATGAAAGCCAGTGTAATTCATTATAAATTCAAATATAATTTCAGTTAGCAACTTTACTGTAGAAAATGAAGGTTTCTTATTAATAGTATAAATCAAATGTCAAACAATTTTGGCATAAAATTTGTCTTGGTTGTAGAAATAGCCGACGCAATGTTCTTCCTATCTGCGTATCTCGTAATGTAATCAGTAGTAGTGGTTGGTCGTGGTCAGTCCCTCCCGTGCAATTTTTTATGTCGAATTATAAATTGCTAATAAATTTTTTACTTAAAACTGCAATACTTTTCCAATATATGATGCAAAAGTACTGGCTCAAACTCTTCGTTTGTTAATCTATTTATTTATCTTCGTCAATCATTCTTATCTTACATTTTTTAATCATTTAATAATTTATCTTTTGCGCTTTTTTGTCTTTTAGTATGCTTTTTTATTTGCGTTCTATTGTACTTTAATATGGATTATTTTTTATTTATATTTCCATTTAGCTTTCCTTTTTCCCACTTTAATTATTTTACCTTATTTTACCATCTCTTCATCATTTATTATTATTATTATTATTATTATTATTATTATTAGTTTTATTTTTATTATTTTGTATTATTAGTGAAATTTAATATATTATGCGTTAAATTACAATTTTCCCGAAGTTTAGAGAGTAATTAATTGCAGATTTCCTATAATAATTAGAGCATGGAAAAATTCATTTATATTTTTTATATGAACTATTAATGAGAATTATAATATTGTTCACTTTTTCAGTAAAATTATTATGAACTTTTAGAGGAAATTATTTAAATTTTCATCAGATTTGTATTTATTTTAATAGAATAACTATTTGTTTTGATTCTCCAATTATTGTTTATGATAGTTTCAATTTACTCACGCTATGTTCCAATAGATCATTTAAACCCAAATTCTATATGATAAAAATCATCTTCGATTCAACGTATTGAAATCTGATTTTATTAATTTTCTTGTGTTCATATATCTTTTTTATTTTTGGATTTTTGAATCAGATATCTAGAATTTCATGCAAGGTGCTTTCCCAATCGCTCTTTATCCCTTTCATCATTGAAATGTATATATTTCCATCGGAAATTGATTCTTATTAATATTAAAAGAATTAAATCTGAAATGAAATTTTATTTTTATTCTTCATTTATCCGTATTTTCATAAGGGAGAGAATATCAAAATTATCAATTGTATCATATATGATACATAATTATTACTGTTGAGTATGTGTAACTTGACAAATCTTATAAGTCGACATTAAATCAATGTCATCATCTTTTTTGTTGCTATTTATTTATATATTTATATGTTTATAACTTGACAAATGGTTTTTAGAAACTCAACATGTATACACTTATCTGTTGTTTGTATATGCTCAAGGAAACTAAATAGTTATAAAAAGATGTAAAGGTTTATTAAAGAAATAAAAAGCAAATTTAAAAATATAGTAAGAAAATATTTTCATAATTTATAGTATCGATATAATATTAAGTACCTATATTTTGATTTGATTTTCCTTTTTTGAATCAAACTTTAATTTATTATTATTAATTTATTATTATTATTATTATTATTATTATTATTATTATTATTATAATGACTTTTTTTGTTTTTTACCTCTGATTTCTTTATAAATGACATTAATATTTTCTACAAAATTTGACTTTTTGTAGAAAATATCACAGCCTTTTTTTTCTTTTTTTTGATCATTTGAAAAAGGCTGTGCTGAAAATTTGTGAATACCTTAAATAAATCTGATTCATAGTCAAATTTTGTAGAAAATGTCAATTATTATTATTATTATTATTATTATTATTATTATAAATTTTATTATTATTGTTATTATTATTATTATTATTATTATTATTATTATTATTATTATTATTATAAATTTTATTATTATTATTATTATTATAAATAAAAGAAATTATTATAATAAAAAAACGAAATTATTAAGATGTAACAAAAAGCAGCAGAAATAGAAATAAATATTAAAAAACGAAATTATTAAAAATTTATTTATTTCATTGTATCTGTCTAATTTGATCACAACTTTGTACATTATATGAATTATTTATTATTTTTGAGAAAAAGAATATATTGTATTTGTTTATAATTTAGAAATTCCTGAATCCCAATGACAGGATTTACCTCACTCAAACCTTATATGCATACATTTTTGAAGACACAGAGTGTTCTGAGATCAATAAAAATGGTTAGAATTTATTTTTTTCATATATTTTTATTATCTAAGTAAATAAGACATACTTCGTGGACTTCTCATAATATGTCTGAAATCTTCCTGAGCTCCTGTGATAAAATTGTGTTAATAAAACATTTTAAAATTCAATTTTTTATATTTTAAGTTTTATTTTAAAAATATAAACCTTATCAAAAATTTATCAAAAAAATAAAATTTATATATATATATTTATTAATAATATAATATTTTGTAGAAAATATTATGTCACCTATAAAGAAATCAGAGATGAAAAACAAAAAAAGTCCTTATAATATATTAATAAATTAATATTGAACATAAATAAATAATTTTAAATATTGGCAAATGTTACAAAAATCATGTTTTTCTATATATATATATATTTTTCTATATATAGAAAAACATTTGATTTTTGTAACATTTGCCAATTTTTTTAATTATTTATTTTCAATATTAATTTAGAATTTACTTTTTAAGAGCATTTAATTAAAGCCTATTATTAATTTAAACCAAATGGAATTCAGTAAACATTTCTATCTTTGTAAAGCGAAGTTGTTAAGAATTTTTGTTTTATTCTCTTTAATTGTAGCAATTAGAGTCAGGCCATTTTGCAAACTGATCAATTTTCAATAAAATATTTTTTATGGCACTTAAGAAGCAAATTTTGAGACATTAATTTTATTATCATATAAAAAATGAACTAATTTTTGAAATTTTAACTATGTAGTTGTTTAAACTAGATTATAAGGCTTTAAAAAGAAACGATATGGTAATCTAACATGTCAGGTCTGGTCACTAGCTACTCCTGACCGTGGTTGCGAGAATTACAACATCTAATCGAGTTGAGTCTAATTCTAAAAAAACTGCTTTTAGGGCCTTTTTTAATCTAGAATCAACATTTTGACCTCCAAAATAACTTTAGATTGATCCTGATCTTAAAATGACCTGGGATTATTATGTAATATGACATTGACCTATTCCGTAATGTTTACTTGAGGAGATAAGGGTAAGTGACTGAGATCTGAAATGTTTTAAAGATATTTGTATTTTAATGAATGTTTTATAATTATATATAATTTATATTTTTTGATTTTTATAAATAAATTTTAAATTTAATTTATCTATTTTTTTTTAATTTTGATCCGGTTTTTTAAATTTCTTACATAAAACAAAAATCATAAAACAAAACTAAAATACTATAAATTTTCAGTTGTCTATTTTCTCTTTTGTATTTTAAGCATTATTAAAAGAAACTATATTTATTTTCCCGAAAAAATAAGAAAATAATTTTATCCTCAAATCTTTGCAAATTCAAATTTCTTAATATATCAAAAGAGCTTTCCTTTAATTTTTTTGCATAATTTTTTAACAATTTACTTGGCAATAAAGATTTGATCATTTTATTCACTGATTGAATTCAAATTCCTAAACTTAAGGATACAACCAAATTCAACACTAAGAACAAGCACCTATATATGTTTAACAATACAATTTGGTTTTGACAGTTATTTAAGTTGAAATTTTAAAACATTCGATATTAATGAATGATATTGTCAATTTACTTGCAAAATTTAGGCGATTTCAAAACCATTTCTAAATTCAATTTATTATAAGCAAAAAATGCATACATCAATCGATGTGTAGATGTATACTTATTATTGGCTTGCAATTAGAACTGCGTGAAACAATCAACTTACATACATCAAAATGAAAAATTAACGCACAATTTTGAGTTAGTTGCGCTTTGGCTATGTAATCACAAAAACGTAGCATGTAAATGAATACATGTTGTCTGCTTATAGCACATTCCATTTGGAACTGGTATAGGAGGCACATATTTCTTATTAGCTAAATACAGTAATTGAGTAATTGTGTCGTCAGCTATGCGAAATACGACGATTATATAATTATGCAATCTCGATTATGTTTGCTGGCTTTTTTTCTGATGGCCTTGCTCATAATCTAGTCTAATTAAGCTTTTTCTATTTTTGTTACTAATTGTTTTATAGTCGACGCTATTTCTCCTTTTTTTGTCACCCTTTTGCCACTACATGAAGTACACTTGTCCTTAATTGCGTTTCCTCATGATCAAATGTAACAGTATCGTCTGAATTGTCGAACTCGCCTAAAATTAAGTTCATTCACTGCGTCCATATGCTTGAAATACGATTTTTTTTAATTACATTGATTTTTAAATGTTGAATATGGCTTGTCAATTATGCTATATTTGCATAATAATCTCATTTGTACTTTTAGTCCTTCATTAATTCTTCAAGTAATAATAGAATGTTTCAATTAAACAAAAAATAGTTTCGCTTCATTGGGAAAATGTTTCAATTGAATAATCAAATGTTTTAAATGAGCGACAAATGGTATATATGAAATTTATAGATTTTATTGTATTTGTTATGAAAAATAAACAAATTTATATTAAAATGCGTCAATGTCGCTTCTAAATTTATAAACGAATCTGATTTTGTTTGCTAATTTCAGTGAGTAAATAAACATTTTTATCACTTGCTACGTCTGCTTTCTTGAGGACTTCTCTATAATAATTATAAAAAATTGTAGAAACCAAAAAAACTAAACTTAGTTAATAAACAATTTTGTTTGGTTTGATTTGATTTACAAATTAATCTTACTGTGATTCTAAGAATTTACAATGTATTTTCTTCGTTTCAATCCAGACTTGTCTGAGAATGCGTTAAACAAACGCATTTCTATGGTTGATTTCGATAAATAATTTGTAGAATAAATTATTGTCATGTTTAATAAAGTTCTTCAGAAAACAATATAAAAACAAATTATTTTTAATCATTGTTGACAGAGTCTCACAGGCTTCCACGACATCAAAATGTATTAATTTTCTACCAAATATACTTTGTTTTTGACTATTAAATGAAGTTTCAACTTTGACTTATCATTTTTATCTTGCCTACTCTTTGGTGGCAGCTCATTTCACTAAATTGTTTTTAATTGTTTATATTTCTAACTTATAAATTCGCATTGGGAATAAGCAGTAGAATAATAATTTGTGAAAACAATCAAGTAACTTTGGTGAACAAACAGTGAACAATAGATGCTTAAGAGTCAAAAAATAATCAAATTGTCGTTATAATAAATTACAGAAATAAATTGTCAATTGATATTATAACTGTAAAAAATAATAATTACCATTAATCTAGTATGACGTTTCTCAAATTGTGCTCCGCGGAGCTCTGCGAATCTCATAATCAAATTTGAAAAAATATGTATAAATTTAAACCCGCTAATAATTAATATATGATATTAATTTGTTGCTTTGAAAGTTTATTAAATTTTTGTTAAATTAATGAACTAAGAAAATATGTAACGGTAGACTCAACCTAGTGCACTACGCCTACTAGATAACCAATCAAGATCAATTACAGTTGTTACGATTTCACTATTCGTTACAATACAAAATCATAAAACTGTAATAGTTGTCTTGTGAATGCGTGTGTTATACAAAATTATATATTAAAAAAAATTTTAAAACTAGCTTATTAAATTTTAATTAAAAATTTTTTTTATGTGAAAAGAAACAATATTCTATTATTTTTAGTCATTTTTATAATTAACTATTATATATATATATATATATCAGCATTTCTCAAAGTTTTTTGCGAGGAGCCCTGAAGCTCTGTGAGCCTGCCTAAAGGGCTCCCCAGGTGAAAAAGTTTGAGAACCACTGATCTAGTAAGTTAATATTAATTTTGATGATTATCTGCATTCCATTAATATTCGGATATTTTCCTACCGTTTTCGTTTTTTATTCTCGCAAAACCCGGATTGAGAATCAAGGTTCTAGAAATAATGAATAAATTGTTTTCTTAAATTTAATTTGAGTGGATTTAAAAAACTAATTAAATCTTCCGATTTTTAGGAGCTTTTTATCTTCCATCAAAGAACTATGACGTAATTCTGAAGAATTTCATAATTCATTAAGACTTGCTAATGATAAAGTTGAGAATGTCACAAAAATATATAAAGAAAAATGCACGTAGCAATATATTTTTTAAAACATCACTTTCTTCATAATATATATATTATTTCTTTTGATAACTCTTATACCAGCTTCTTTCCGATCGAAGCTTGATTCATCCAATATTCTATTCTTCTTCACAGTACTATAATTCGCAATGTAGCCAATATTTGATTTCCTATTCCATCGTAAACAAATTCTATCGTCCATTCTCTGTCAAACTTTCTACTTGGAATCTTTTTCGTTTGACCTTCGTATGCTCTTATCAGTCATGGAAGATCAAGACATTCATAATCATTTGGTTTGTAATCTTTATTTTCATTCATAAATGACGGTGGTTCAATATTTTCTATAGTGAAATGAAGGCATTCTGATAGATTTTTCGTTTCTAATTTAAAAAGGCAAAGACAATTTCGCTCGGCATCACTGTCAACATATCCATATCAAACTTCTTCACAAACCGGAACTTTTCTCTTGAATTGATTAATAGTTTGATAGACAAGTTTAACAAAAGATCCATCAATATCCATAGCGAATTTAGCAACTTGAAGATTTGAAGATGATTCTTTTAATGCATTTGAATCTATTTCATTAAAGTAATGCTTCAGTCGGACATCAGGAGAAACGATTTCCCCCTTGATCTAATTACTGTCTAGGTCAGTGTTTCTCAACCTTTTCTTTTTTATGTCCCCCAAAAATACTTTTAAAATCTTCATGCCCACCTATAATTATTTAGAAAAAAATAAAGATGGTTTTGGTAATCAACACTAGATTTTTAAGTTGGTTATTAATGATACGCGAATACGCGAATATATCACTATCCTTTTTTTTGTCGCTTTTTTAGTTTAGCGGAAATGTGTTGTATAAACCTATTTTTACGGACACCCGTCAAAGTGACGGGTTATGAATGGACCCATTGTTTTCCCTTCGCTTGCTCCAGTTTTATACAACGATGCACGTGTACCCTTAGCATGTGTATTTATTAGGTCATTACACTCTAGATTTGACTAAATGAGACAACAGTACATAAAAAACAAAAGATATGTCATCACTCTTGAACTTACAAGCGACTGTTGCACTTCGAATGCGAAGTGAACTTTTGAAAAGTGTATTTGTTGTGAAAAAACTTGTTTGCTGTGTATATCACATGTGAGACGGATAATTTATTCGGTTTCAAACCTGATGCAAATATTACAGTCGATGAACAACTTTTTCCAACAAAGCTAGATGCCGATTTCTTCAGTACATGCCAAATAAACCAGACAAATTTGGCATAAAATTTTGGTTAGCAGCGGATGTAAAAACTAAATATCTTATAAATGGTTTCGCATATTTGGGTAAAGATGAAATGCGAACGTCAAGCATACCTTTGGGTGAATACGTAGTGCTCAAACTAGCTGACCCATATTTAGGTTGTGGACGAAATATAACCACAGACAATTTTTTTTCTTCTTCCACTAGCAAAAAAATTACTTTTGAAAAAAACTACTTTAGTTGGGACTATCCGTGGGAATAAAAGAAACTTACCGAAAATTGCAAAAACTAAAAATGATAATATGATTCGATATTCCACAAAACTTTATAAATCAGAAAACTACATTCTCACCATTTACAAAAGCAAACCAAAAAAGAAAGTATTGTTACTAAGTTCAAGGCACAAATCGGTTAAAATTGAAAACAATGAAAAACTTGTCCGGAAAACTTGAGTGGATGTTTTAGATCAAATGGCGCGAAAATATAGTGTAAAAGCAGGATCACGTAGATGGCCTCTACAAGTGTTTTATAACATCTTAGACTTAGCAGCAATAAATGCATTGATTTTATATAAAGAGGTTACTGGAGTAAATATATCAAGAAAACATTTTATTTTTCAATTGGCCGAAGAACTAGCAAATGACAAGAGAGATGCCCTCAGTACTAGTTTCAAACTACCATCTAATATTTCGAATATTCGTAATCGTAAGTCTTGTCAAATAGATCTAACAATAAATGTAATAAATATTTATGTGGAAAATGTACGTTGAAAATTGAGGTTATTTGTAAAAAGTGTAAGAAATAAAACTATTATAATAAAAATATATTGTTTCAAATTAAAATTAATTAGTTTTAAATTAAACTAATA
This sequence comes from Schmidtea mediterranea, assembly GCA_022537955.1. NCBI lineage: Eukaryota > Metazoa > Platyhelminthes > Tricladida > Dugesiidae > Schmidtea > Schmidtea mediterranea. Next base: position 11,437,129 of record CM039682.1, on the reverse strand, counting down.
AACGTAAATTTAATATTTTTATATTTATAATATAATAAAATTAATAAACAATTTTAATATTTTTAATATAATAAAATTAATAAAGTAATTTTAATATTTCCGTCAAAATGACGGGTTTAGTAAAAATAGGGATACACTTAATGTCAGTAAATCTAGTGTTAAATACTATGTACAATAAGGAACTTGTTCCATATATAGGTATTTATTTTAAAAAATAAAAAAAAAATTTTTTTAATTAATTTTTTTTTCAAATTGCCCCCTGTAGGGCGTGCGCCCCATGTTGATAAACACTGGTCTAGGACAAACATTGAACATTTATCTGGTAATAATGTTTCTGAATTCATTTCATGCAGCATTTTCAATTACTTTCCTCTTTGTTTTAATTATCATAAAAACTTGTTTTAATTCTATAAACAAATTTAAAGAATATTTTATTGAAATTGTATTTTAATTTAGGTTCAAGTCCATCAACTCAAGAGAATTTAATAAAATTTGTCATTTATCATAGAAAATTAGTAAGTGATAATAATTTTTGATGTTTCTTTTGTGAAATTTATAATAAATTCTTTTTGTTTCAGAATTTTGTCGAAATGACGATTTAATTTCTATTATTCATTTTCTAACATTTTTTTCACATAGATTCTAGAACAATACCAGTGATCTTGTTATTTTTGCTATCCTAAATTAAATTTCGTTCGAAAGATATGTCGCTATTCAAGCTAAAAAAATACATTTTTTATTATTCATATATTCAAAATAATAGACAAGAGATTGTTTTAAGTCAAAGATGTATAATAATGTACTGCAAAGAATCTAAGTGCTTCTTGATTAAGATTTGGAGATTACAAACTTTACTTAGGCTAGGATATCATGCCGAAATTTTCTAAAATTTATGCATTTTTTTCGTTGTCTTATTAACAAAAATTGAAAATTTGTTTTGTGAATTAAACAAATTAAATCAAAATGTTTATCTATTTTACTATCAATTATTTAAAAATTTTTCAATTTCATATTCGTGGAGAAATGATCCAGAATCACGCACCTTTGCTCGTTTTCCTTGGTCCTCTATATACTGAGGGGCGAGCTTTCCTTCTCTTGCGACATTCTAGTCCACGCTCATGAATGATATTGTGCATGGTTTTGGTACACACGCCATACTTTCGCGTCTAATAACGTTCTTTTTATTTATTAAAGTTGGAGGTTCTTGAGAATCGGTTTTGAATAAATAATTTGATATTGTCTCCTATATTGTTTTACAATAATTGTTTAAATTTTTACAAAACGGGTTACTTGTTCAAATTAGTACTTGTAAATTTCATTGTATTTAAATTATTTAACTGTATCATTAACCAAATGATTTAACTGTATTTCTAAACGTACAGAATAATGCTTGAACAAATAATATCAAAATAAGTGTTATCTGTTTTTTGCAATCTTTCATTTGAACGAATCGAAGAATATAGTGTCATAATTTAGAATTAAATGGAAAATACATATTTTTATTCAAAGTTATCAACTTCTTTCCATTTTGTTACAATATAAGATTGTAATGTACATTTAAATACCTTTCAATTCTACACCTCTTATCAGATTATGATAATTCATAATCGAAATAACGGTATTTTCTCAAATTTAAATTTTGTGTTTAATCATAAGTATGATATTGAAAGTAGTGGCTTGTAATGCTTTTCGTATTTATATTGAATGGATATAAAACATTTAAAAAATCAAGTTTATGATAAATGGTCTTAACTTAATATACTAGTTACCTGAAAATCCTATTAATTTTTGTTTAATGAAAGTGCAATTCAAACGTACGTTTACGACATATTTCGATAATTTTCCTGTCGTCAGTAAAAACAATGTGTATTGTAAATTGTTTAAGCAAGTTATACAAATTTTATAAATTTTTGAAAAAATATTTTTATTATTATAACAAATCATTTTTCAAATTTTACTATTTTCAACAATTTTATTTTAAAGTTTTATGATTTATAATATTAATTTAAACAAACAATTTGTAAGAAGAAATTTTAAAACTGAAAATTAATAATAATTCAACCTAATAATTCAATACACCCGAAAAAAATAGCAAAAGCAATGCACATCCACAATTCACCAAACCAAACTATAAAAGCATTTAAAACACACGCTCAAGGAGTTTTGTACACTAATCTTAGAATCCAATGACTTGTATCAACAACGCTTCACACATAACACGTTCCCAATAATTATTACAAAAAATTTTAAAGTCAGATATGCCCATTTTACTCCTTATTATTATTAGAAGACATGAATATACAATCTTTATTCAAAATATTCCAAGTTGGAACGAAACATCCAATTTTCATACTATTTATAGTAAATTTGATAGTATAATCTATAAAATGGAGTATTATTAGTTTAAATGATATTATTGATACAGATTACACACATACTTACTTAATTTCTTTGCACACAAACATAACCGCAGCAGGAATCAAACATCAAGGTTACAGTGACTCGATTATGTAATTAGTTTATTATACATTATTTATTATACCACCTTACAAATATATTGTTGTTAACGAATTTACTCAAAAAACTGTAAATTATCTTGCAAAAAATATTGATAAACAGTCGTGAAATGCATTTATCCAACATCTTTATATTTAGATGTCTTTTATTTTAATATTCATCTGTGCATTAGACAATAACGGTTCATATTTCTTACTGCGTACATGTACTCACTTTATACTAAAACAGAATTTTTGTTTATTTATTTTGGGCTTTGTTATTAGAAAAATAGCCTGGCCTAAAAGGGTTAATCTGATATTGGATATGATATTTGTATGCTAAATATTAGGGTAACCAAAAATATACATTAGCATGTTTTTTTTCTGAATCATTTAGAAAACTAGCTCGATATCAATCCATTTTAGGAAAAAATATGCCCTTTAACTCTTATTTTTTTGGGCATTTTTTGCATAAAATCATTTTTTAAAGCATATTTTAGTAAACAAAAGTTGTTTTTATTAGTATTTTTTCGAAATAATATGCACTAATTATTGCCAGTTTTTTATACAGTATATTAGTGCAAAGCATATCGAGCTTACAGAAAAAAATGTAGCTAAGAAATCAACACAAAAGTTTTTAAGTAGATATAGCAGAGTCTCAAAAGATGCTCAATTTGCTGAAGATTTTGTGCGGTGCTTTTATTGCCACATATATACCATTGTATATCTTTACGTAATAAAATAATTCAATCTTTTCTGGCAACGTATAAGGAGCATAAAGTTCCATCGGAAATCACTCTTCGCACGGATCATGTAAACTCCATCTACAAAGAAAACATAGAGAAGATTAAAAGTTGCACCAGTAATCGTTTTTTGTGGTTTTTAATCGTTGAGACAACCGATGTGGCTAAAAAATATGTGTCAAATGTTATCATTGGAATTTCGGATCCCAGTAAAGTAGTTTCCAGACAAAATTTTTTATTAAATACTGCGCAGTTGAATAAAGCAAATCACATCTGTGTTGCTCGTCTTTTTGACGGTTCAATTAGGATCATAGGTGAAAAATTCAATAAAGATTCAATTCTGCTTTTTATATCGGGTAAAAATTTCAGAAATTTTACGTTTTATTTCGTAAATATATAATAATGTTTCTGTCTAGTATCTCATAATCTTCTTGTACGTATTAATTAATAGGCTTCATTTAATATTGTATTTAAATCTGCTTTTTAATTTTTGTTTATGGTCCTCAGGGTGAGCTCATTGTGAATTAATTAAACATAAATATGACGATTTAAAGAATAAATTAAATATTTAAATTTGTCGTATTTTAAAGTTTAAAATTTAATAAAATTTATAATTTATCATCAATTCTTATTTTTTTTAAATAAATTATATTACAAGCATTTTGTATACTTTTATTTTATAGATCCAGAAAGCGAATTATTTCATGGCTCATTCACGAACGGTTACTGAATTATTTGGTTACCCAATTGTGCTGACAGTCAGAAAAGATGACATCGCCGAAATAACAAATCAGGATATTCAAGACAAAGTTGCTCATATCCTTAATAATCAGATTTTCCATTCCCATGTGTATCCCGCCGATCAGGTGTCAGTTAAACAGAATTCCCCAATACCTATCATTAAACCAAATCACGCACTTGATTGGTACATTTACTTCATACTTTTATTATTATTATTATTATTATTATTATTATTATTATTATTATTATTATTATTATTATTATTATTATTATTATTATTATTATTATTATTATTATTATTATTATTATTATTATTATTATTATTATTATTATTATTATTATTATTATTATCATTATCATTATTATTATCATTATTATTATTACCATCATCATCATTATTTCTGGTGTTATGTCCGTTGAACAACAGATCATATCTGGTCTAGTATAAGTGGCAAACATTTAACATACTGTTATTCGCTGATTTCTCATTTTTCAAAACATGTTTTACTAACTAAAATATAAATTCCTGCCAGAAAATTGTGTAGTGATAAAAAATTCTACAAAATGTTTCACATTGAAAGAATTTTATATTTTATGTATATAAATAACGTACATGATATGAATTATGTTGTTTTTGTGCCCCGGAAACATTTCAGGGTTCAGAATATGTGAGTGAAAGCCTATCTACCTGTCTAATTTTCTAATCTCTATATTTTCTGGATTTCGAGATATATTTAATTAGTTATCATTTATTATTTTAAATTAAAAATTTTCAAAGAACTGTATTTATCTAACTGTGTATACCTAATCCTGTGTTTTTGGTTTTCACTATATTATTCCGAGATTATCATTCCATGTTCAATAATTCAATGTATTTGTCTTCCGGTTTTTGCATTTCCGTCCTTTTTTGAGTAAATTTTATTTTTAAAATATTTGAAGGAATCATCTTTAAAGTTACACTTTTGTAAGTGTTTTTTTAAAAATATATTTTGTTTTTTTACATAACAAAAATGTTCTGTGTTTTGAATTATTTTATTTCTAAAATTGAATAGGCTCATAATAATTGTGAATATACATTGCAAATCAAAACTTCATATCAATATTTATTGAATTTATTTCCATAACATATATCTGAACTAAACTGATTGCATTTTTGGACTATTGGTAATTGGAAATTTATGTTGAATCGGTTGACGTTTGTTTTGTTTGATATGCTGATATGTTGTTGATAATTGATAAAATTGATAAAATTCTATTATATTATAAATGTAATTATATCTGAATTATTTGACCAGTACAATGATCTATTGCAGAAATGATGGTTTTAAACAAACCAGTCCTCAGAAGTTAAACCTGACAGTGTAAAAAAACGAAAGCAATTCTGCACCACCATAATACAAAACGATGCTATTAGCATCAGAAAGTGAATCTGAATAATAAAACACTTAATCATAGAAAATTATTTTATTTTGTTACTGAATTTGTGATTTCTTACATGGTAAATTTTCTTGGACACATCCTCCGTGTAAAAACGGAATTATGTATATTACAATGAATTTATTTCAATATTTGCCAGACTATCATTTCACTAAATATCGAAGTAATAAAAAATGTATAATTTATTGTAAATCTTACAATGTTGATTGCAATGATGTTATCAATGTTAGAAGTTTTAGTAAAAATAATATTATAATATACATTTACACGGTTTCGGTTTAATACGACTTAAGAAATGCGGAAAAATTCAATTTATATTACATTAGTTTTCAGTTTAACACGGTCACAAAAATTTTTGAAAAAAAAATTTTAAAAAAAATTAGAATTCAAAAAACCAAATCTCAATAGGCAATTAATTTAATTTTAATCTAAGTAAGCTAAAATATATAATTATATCATCAATACGGATTTGGTTTTTGATCTCATTTGAAAATTTAGAATATTTATTTATCTTTTGCATTATTTTCCAGTCTTTATGACTTTTTTGAATGCTGCAAAACAAGGTTTGAATAGAAAGATAATTTCTTTGGAAACAAAGATCCAAATATTAGATAGATTCAAGACTGGAAAAGGCTCAACATCAATAGCAAAACATTTTGAATTAAGCGAACCAACTAATTGTACGGTTTCGATTTACACGGCATTTTTGAGGAGCCCATCTACCGTGTAAATCGAGGGCTAAGTGTAATATTGTTTTGGTTTTCACGCAACATGGTTTAAAATTAAGTTTTTCACTGTGATATTCGGAGCATTTTCTTCTGCCAGACTAGTCAAACTCAACGTTGAGTATAATAAATTGAAAATTTAAGCTAATAAATGGTATAATATATTGAAAGTGGAATTGAGGAAATGAAAATTATAAATAGAAAACAGTAATTGATTAAAAATTAAATTAACACAATGATATTCCTTATACACTTGATATTAAAATCCATGAATTAATTAAATCTTTTCTTCCCAGTGATTCTGTAAATCAACGGCATCCTTTTGTGTTGGCCCAGGTCAATTCAAATATCAAGCATTGCAGTATTTGCCACTGGAGCAAGTAGAATTCCGCTTTCTTTTATCCAGCCTCATTACGGATATATATTTTCAGCTTTTGCAACGGATGTCCGCTACCAAATAATTCCGATGCGTACAATACTGTTGGAACATTTAATGATGAGCAATATTTTGCAATTGACTGGTCCATGGCAGCTTTACATTTGAGCTCCAATATTAAGTTTGAAAAAGTGGTTTATGTCTTTTTTATATTTTGTAAATCAATTAATGAATATATAAAATTAAAAAATAGTGTTTATATATATGTATATATATATCGAATTTTCCTCATTAATTTTATTTAATTTTAAAATATTTTTAAAATTCACAAACGTTGTGTAATTTATTTGTTAAATCAATAATATCTATAGTTTTTTATATGCTACTACTGATGAGAGGAAAACTGTCGAAATATTCATCATTCTTATACAGGGTTCGGCATAAAGATCTGGCACATTTGAAATTTAAATAAAACCAAATTAAAATAAATAAATAATAAAAGTATTTTTGTTTTATTTCATTTTCTTTTACAAATAAAATCAGTCAAATTTTCACCGTTATTGTCCGCATACTGATGAAGACGTTCGTGAAAGTTGTTCCTAACTCGGTGGAACATTTCATGGGAAATAGCCTCAATTTCTCGACGAAATGCATCTTTCAATTGTTCAATAAATCGGCGCAATTTTAGGTATTCCAAGTGGAAAAATTCACCTCCGACATTTCTGAATATTTCCCTCGAAATTTCCATTGAACGGTCAGGTGTGTGGGCTGTTTCACCATCGTGTTGGAACCAAACATTATGTCTAACGTCAAATTCATCCTATTTTAATTCAAACAATATAAAATATAAGGACATCATATGTACAGTTGATGAATAAAAATAGAAAAAGTTTGCTTATATTTCAATTGCTATTAGTTTTTGCAATGGGAAAAATAATTTTAGAGGTAATGGTGTATAATGGATCGCATTTTACCAGTAAAAATAACTTATAAAACCGTCTTTGGAAAGAGAATGAAAGAAAATAGTTTAAGGCTTTTCAAGGTTTTCGATGCCGTTTCCTGAAACGTCTGCAGTTTATTCACTAAAAATGTCACTAAATAATGTGGAGATTATAATTATTTAACTTTCTAATTGAATATTTGGCATACAAAGGTTTTCTGAGACTTCTAATGGAATTATATTTTGTAATAATCATTGATATAATTGTAACATCAAATTCATAAATTTTAATTGAATATATTAAAATTAATAAATTTTTATATATTTTTTCATACACGATTTCATTCGATTTAGAACGCTTTAAAAATCCGATTGATTTAAATTTTAAGGAAAATATTTCTATTTCCTGGAAGCAATTAGTAACGAATTTATACTTTCGGAGAAATTTGTAGGTTTCAGTCTTTTGTTTTAATTTCACTAACATTATACGTGTTTTATATTGATCAAATTTCTGGAAAAACTTTAATGTTTTTGCGTTTTGTTTGGTTTCGTCCAGTTTAAACGCGTGTTGAAGAGTAATTTTGAATTACTTTTGGTTTTTATGAAATAATTGATGCATAAATAAAAAAAAAATTTTTAAAAAAATTTTTAATTTATGCTTAAAAATTAATTTTGACTTTTTTTTAAGACTCTTAATATAGTTTTCATCGTGAATTCTTTTATTTCGCTTTTTTTGCAGGTTTTTAAGATATGGAACTAATCATTTATTTTTTCTATATCTTATTTACATATTTTTTTCTGGAACGTATTTACAGTGCAAAAGCAGAAATTAGTGTATGTCCAGAAAATTGGAGCGAAATCGTTTAAATATTGGTTGAGAAGTTATTGTTTTGATTTAATAAAATTAATTGTTATTATTATTTAATTTTTTATTAATTTGTTATTCAAAGTTTAACAATAACTTAATGAATAATTATTCAGAAATTTTTATCGGATGATAAAAATAAAAATGCAAAATCTACAGCAAATCAGCCAATGGACTTAATCAAATGCATAGAATCTTTCACAACTCAGGAAATGCTAGATAAAGATACTCTTTATCAATGCTTTAAATGTAAGAAGCCACAGCGAGCTTATAAGAAACTTGATCTCTGGACCCTGCCTCCCATTTTGGTAAATTTATTTTTCTTAATTATTTTGTACAAGCATATTTCTATTATTTATTATTATTATTATTATTTTCACTATTTTTTATTCATTTAATAAAATGGTGATGATTGCAAAATAATTTAGATTTATTAATTTTCAACATTAGAAATATTATAACCTGAATTGTTGTAATATGGTTTCTTTTTTTCATTCAACACTAAATATGATTTATTTTATTATTATTATTATTATTATTATTATTATTATTATTATTATTATTATTATTATTATTATTATTATTATTATTATTATTATTATATTATTATTATTATTATTATTATTATTTTTATTAGTATTATTAATATTATTATAATTATTATTATAATTATTATTATAATTATTATTATTATTATTATTATAATTATTATTATTATTATTATTATTATTATTATTATTATTATTATTATTATTACTATTATTATTATTATTATTATTATTATTTTTATTAGTATTATTAATATTATTATTATTATTATTATTATTATTATTATAATTATTATTATTATTATTATTATTATTATTATTATTATTATTATTATTATTATTACTATTATTATTATTAATATTGTTATTATTATTATTATTTTTATTAGTATTATTAATATTATTATTATTATTATTATTATTATTATTATTATTATTATTACTTTTATTATTATTATTACTATTATTACTATTATTACTATTATTATTGATATTTATCATTAATATTTCTAATATTTCATGAAGTCCATTGAACAACTGGTAATATTTTGTCAGATATACGTGATAACACCTCAGAGATTTTACGTATTTCAGAAAAAATTTAATTTACTGTTGGTCACCGCTTTCTCATTTGTCAAAGCAAAATGTTGTGAATTAAACATTTTTTGCATTGAAGAAAAAATATAAAGACTCTCGTCAACCCGTATTTGTATTATTTATAAAGAAAATACTTTGTGATAAATATGAAAACAATACGAGTTTTAATTCTTTTACTTTCGTATTCTAATCGATGTAACTTGTTGTTAAATATTTGAACTAAGAAAAACTAATTTCTTCAGGTTTTCTCTAGAAAACGATTTGACAATTAAAAATGTTGAAACAATTAATGTTGAAACAATTAAAAAATGACTTGAAATTTCTTTTGTGTTTGGTGAAAAAATGATGTATGAAAAACTTGATCAGGAATCCAGTTTTTACTCACTTTGTTGAAGTAGTAAAAGAAGTGATCACTTTTGGTACAAGACTTAATTTGAATGTTTACCCTGAAGATATCTGGGAGAGCTTGAACTTTAAAATAATGTCAAGAAAACTGAAGAGGGTGAAATAAATTGTGTTATTATATCAATAGTCAGAGATAATCATATATTTTAAACTAACTGAAGTCATTCTGAAGACCTTAGAAGAATTTTAATAGACAGTGACCATGGTTGAGGATTCAGACATTGAAATGATTTAATGATCTTCGCATGAGAATGAATGGAATTTTTAAAAAGTTTAAAAAAACGGTGAAAGAGAATTGGTATGTATTATGCTTGTCTCTAATCAAGTGTTTGATTTATTATGAATTTGATTGTAAATGTATTTGGTGTGATTTGATTAAAATACCAAGTTCTCAGTTCGATCCCAACTTTTGATGGTGGTGGAGAGGGTCGGGCGGGAGATTTCTCAGTTCCCTTTAGTGATATATGCTTAACTTTCAACCATATTCAATTCCGGTGACTGTTAAATCCATATTTATCTATAAACTAATTTACATAATATTTAATTAATATATATATATATATATATATATATTATTCCTCACAATAAGATTTTCAAAATTACTAAGAAATATATTTCTGTATTCTCCGTTTTCAGCAGGACTCTAGCGACCGTGCCTTTGCCAACTAATCTCTCTGTGAACATATAGTCAATCAGTCAGATCTGACAAATTTCCCTCTACAATATTAATACGATTTCCATTTCATTTCTTATATATATTGTATAAAAGGAAAACATATCACATTTATAGAAGCGGATTAACTATTTTTTATGTCTTTTAGATAATCCATTTGAAACGATTCCAATTCCTTGATAAACGATGGCAAAAATCTCACAAAACCGTTCGTTATCCCGTTAGAAATTTGGATCTCAACAAATTCATTCAGCGTGATAATAACAACAATGTAACAAATAATTCAGATCACTCGTCTTCTGGTTTGATTCCAATTTTACATATCTTCATTAATTATAATTTATTATAATTTATTCTATTACGATTGGGTGAAAATAAATTAGCTCCCAAGTCAGATATTCATATCTTGAGTTGATTGTGAAATAGTTTCCCTTACTGGATGTATTGTTGAGTAAGATGGGTTTCGTGGGTAATTTTTCTGTGTTACGCATCGCTGATTTTTGGTGATTTCTCTGTCAAATGAATTTTTTGTACAGTGTATATTATTTGAAGGCCTCACTATTAGGTAATAGTGACTTGAGTAATCTTTAGACTGTGATTGAGATCATTTTATTAGTTGATAGAAGCTTGATAAATGAAAGAAATCAACTTCGTTGCCATATTTAAGATTAAAGTTCCAGATCTTTAACAAAGATACCGTTTATTAGGAATGGAAAAATTGCAGTGTTCTATTTTCACTGATAATTAATTCGTGTTTTTCACAATTAATTTTAATAAATAATTTCAAATAATCATTGGAAATAATCTTATAAGCATTATTTACTGATTCCGCATCGTTATTAGTGTCGCCAAAAAGTATACAACATTTTAAAGGTTAAAATTAGACAAGTAAACGAATTCTCATTTCATTAACCTTCAATATTTTGAGTTTTAAAAGAAAATCTGTTTGTTTTAAATCATTAAATTCACACGTTGAAACTCGTTTTCTAATGACTGAAGCAGAAAATACGGCCAGCAGTTCAACTCGTCAAGTCATAATGACAATCCATATTACCGACTCTGATACTGATATTATATCACAACCAAGTAAAAGCAAATTCTAACTTTTGAAAAATCTGAGGAAGAATATTTTTTTGTGTTTTTTATTATAGAGTATTGTTAATTTATTTTTGTTTCCTAATTTTGTATGGAATATTATTATTTTATGTTTGATTTTATTTAAGGAATTTACTTAATTTGTTATATACGTTGAAAATTGAAATTGTTGACTTCTCGAATGTGTCTGAAATTGGTTTTAAATTGAAATAAAAAGAATATTATTTATATTTAAAAATATTGCATATTTTACCTACTATAAGAGATACAAAAATACTGCATTTTATTATTATGATTGGTAGGTAGAGGCTGGATATATTGCTTATTAATTTTATAATTTCAACGAATAAGTATTGTTTTTTTACAATATTTATGCGATTTATTTAATTTTTAGAGAAAGAAATATTATTTATTAATTTGAGAAATATATTTTATTAAAAATTAATTTTATTTTTAAAAGACTCAAACAAATTTTTAATTAAAATTTTTAAAAATTTTACTTTATTATATTTTTTTAAATTTATTCTCAACATCATTTTGCACATGAAGTAATTAATATATTTGGATATGAATGTAAAATTGTGCATATTTTAAATTGTATTTATATAGAAATATAGCGCTTTTTTTATACAAATTGCCGTCTTGAACTCTATCAACTAACAAATTTATTTAGTAATCTTTTATCTGGCATTATTTTCTTTAAACATTTTGCAAAATCTTTTTACTATGATAAAGAAGGAATGTTTATTCTCAAAAAATATATTGGTCTCACTTTCGGTGGTAACGGTCTATTTTCCATTACCGAGGCAGGTTTAGTGTAGCTTTCATTTTCTTTCAATTCGTTTGTAAAATCGTTTTGTCATGAATAGTTGAAACATTCCTTCAGAAATTCTTCTAATTGACCAATAATAACGAGGAATTTAATCTTAGTAAATGAATTTTTTTTTCAAATAAATTGTTTTAATCTGTGCTCTTCAGTGGGTGTTTAATTACTGTTGTTTAAATTAATTCTTTTAGAATACATATTTCAAAACTTATTATAATCATATCTTAATTTACATTTATTGTCTAATCGCACGCCGATTTGCAATTATAAATAAATTCTAGAATAATTAATAAACTAAAAAACATCTTAATCTTGTAAACAAAATATATTTCAAACAATAAACATAATCACTAAAATCTCTATCTAATAAAAATCTTTTTTTCATAATCAACTGTTTTTTTTTATAAAAAAAAGAAAACAAAACACCCGGTTTGTTAAAAGCTCATAAAATTATATTGTTTATTATTTACCATTGACTACTTGAATTGTGAATAATTGATTGTTTTAATAGCTTCCTGCGATTTCACATATTTAATTTACAAATTTCCCCTACAAATACTCCAGAGAGTGATATATTTAGCACTCTTAAAAATCCCGGGGATTTCCTATAATCCTGGTAAAAAATATATTAAAACCTTCATCGTATATCGTGTGATTTGACACTTCATTTTATTCACATGTATATTTTAATAAAAAAAATTATTAGAGATTTTCATTTTGAAAAAAAATCCTAATAATTATACCAATAACATAAATATTAAATGTTACAATGTCTAACTTCCACAAGGGTAATACAGTAGATATGTTTAACAGTGATGTTAAAATCCTTTGCAAGACTTCAATAAAAATTGTTTAGTCCTTATAAATTTTTTTTAAAAAACGTACGCATTAATCCACTACAATAGGTCAGCAATTAAAAAATGTTTTGGTTGAGAAAAATCCGATCTACAAACGGCAAACATTAAAAGTGAATGGAAAAGATAAATCCACGAATACTTGCTTGTCGTAATCAAAAATTGTAAAAGTTAATAGACTCACATAGGTCATACATAGGCCATTAAAATAAAATCCAGAAATTTAATCACTTAAAAACATAGGTGATTTTAAAGGTGTTGTGAACCGGATCAAAAGATTTATGAGAAGGAATCCTTTGGGAATATTTTTGTAGAAGTGCTACAGTTGGCGATCATCTTCCGGTATAATTTGAGGAAAAAATCGATATTTTTTAAAATTTGTATTTTTTTTTAATCCGTGAAAAAATCACTCGATGTGCTGACACAATGTATAATAACAATATTTATGAGAATGTTTGTTTGCTACTTAGTATTGCTATACATAACTAATTATTAATTGAATTTAAATATAGAAATTTTAATTTTTCATGTCCTTTGCTGTTCTGCTAATTAATTTTTTTTGAACTCTGTCTGTTAAAATTAATTATGGCACATTAAAAAAAATATTTCAATGACAAACTAAAATTCTAATTAATTTAATCTTTAATTACTAGTTTGTAAGACTTGAGAATTTGTTGTATATTTAATTTTATTTACTAATGATAATTGTCAACATAACACCGTGAGAACAATTTATTTAAAGAAATTCTAAATTTAAATATCGAAAATATGATGGCCCATTTTTAATAAAACAATTGAACGTCAAATAAATGAAATATATTTCAAGGAAATTTCACTTCGTCATAATCTGTGTCAAACGCTATATCCGGAAATAAGAGTGATTTAAAAGTTATGATTAAATTATTTAATTAAATTATTTCAATAACTTCGTTTGTGTTATAGTCACCAATACCTCACATAAAATGTTAAATTCTTTAAAATCAGTTTCTCCTTTACAGATTTTTCTATGCTCAATAATATTACTGCCTTTCAATCGGCTATGTTCCTGAATCCGTTTGTGGAGATGACAGGAAATCTTTCCAATGTATGTGGCATTGCACTCATTACATTAAAACTTATCAGTCTATTAAATTTAAATATTTTTGATTTTGATTAAGGACGTGCGTACAACGTATTTACAACGTATTATACAACGTATTATACAACGTATTATACAACGTATTATACAACGTATTATACAACGTATTATACAACGTATTATACAACGTATTATACAACGTATTATACAACGTATTATACAACGTATTATACAACGTATTATACAACGTATTATACAACGTATTATACAACGTATTATACAACGTATTATACAACGTATTATACAACGTATTATACAACGTATTATACAACGTATTATACAACGTATTATACAACGTATTATACAACGTATTATACAACGTATTACACAACGTATTATACAACGTATAATACAACGTATTACACAACGTATGCATTTTAATTATTACAAATAAGCTTAGAATAACTAAGCAAATATTTCTGGTAACTTTCTGGAAATAAAATTTATAAATCTTCATAATTTTTGCAAGAAAATTGGTTTTTCAATTTTGTTCAGATTATTTTGAAAATGTAAGTAAATTTTATACTAGTAAAAAATGAATTACATTAAATATTTGTAAAAAATAATTTTTAACCTTCTGTCATTTTTCCCTATTTAGTTACTTTCGGCCATGAAACCGGCTCAGTACGTTTCGTTACTTTTTTTACATCTGTTTAATAAGGTTTTTGCGTGATATACTTGAAGATTTCTATAATTAGTTGTTAAGTTACTTATATAGTGGTTGATACTGTAATTTATAGTGCGTTACTAATAGTGCAATTGTTATGTAGACCCCACCAGCGTCATCTATAAAAATCTGTCTCGGGAAAGTTAGAGTAAATGCTTTGTTAACTATTTAGATTCTAGAAAGTTGTTTGAACACGATTACTATTCAAAAATGTAAAATTAAATATAAACAAAAAACCAATTTTAAAATATATATTAATTCGTTAACTTTTAAAACTCAACAAAATGTTAAATTTATAACCCCTAGTTGTTGACGATATGGGATAAGAGAGTTGGCTGGAAACTTTTCTTTTTGTAATTGCCAACAAAAATAGAATAGAAGAATTGGCTGGAAATGGGACTTTGAAGTCGCTTCCTCCGGTATTGATGTAGATTTTTTCTTGGTCTTGGTTTGTAATTATATGGAAATAATTTTTTTAATCAATTTTATTTCATTTGTATTTCTTCTTTGCTAAAGTCGCTAATTTACTATAGCAAGTTAATTTTTTTTAAAATTTAAATCTTATTCATTATAAATAAAAAATAGACAAACAGATTAATAAGACACATGCAAAATAACAAATGAGTCAAACACAGACAAAATACGCCGTTAAAAATAAATTAATTTATTATAATATAAGTAAAAAGAAAATGTGATCAATTACAATAATATAATAATTAAATTACCTAATTAATAATTATCATGAATGGTTTGATGCGTGTGGGTGTGTTCTGAAAGGTGTGTCTGAAGCATTTCTCATAATTCATTTTCATAATCACATAATAGTAATATTTTCCAAAAGAAATAAATACTAAAACTGTTATGTCATAAAATAGATTTTAGAATTTACCAGACTTGGAATTATTTAACAATTTCCATCTTTATGAAGTTGCACTTAACAAAATCAGCATCGCGTTTCGGTTTTCCTGTTTTCTTTTTCTCTTTAAGAAGCTTAGTGTGTAATTTCTCGTGATTATGAACTTTGATGAAACTTTTACGGGCGCTCGGCCATCTTAACTTCAGGTAACAAAAAAAGCAATTAAAATTTTTAATCTAATATGACTATTTTTTCTGATACTCATATTGTTTTTCTTATTCAGTCTCGGTTATTCTGACTTTTGTGCAATCATAACCTCAATCAAAGTCTTAGTGTTTAGTTCTTGTCGCATCTTTGTAGAATTCTTTCAAAATTTGAAATCCTAAAATTCGTCTTTGACATGTTTTCTCCATATCAAAATGTATCATCGAGTCTCAACGAAATGAATTTAAATCAAATTGCAATTTTTCTTTATTTACTATTTTTGTTAGTATTATCAATGTTCTGAGCAATAAAACAAATAATCAGAAAATATTTTTACCGTTAATTTAATTGAAATTAAATTAAATGCAATTTTTGAAGATAATTTGTGTTGAAATGCTATTTTCATCAGCAATTTCAAGCATTTAACGAATGGATTAAATCACAATGTTGTTTTTGAACTCCCAGTCCGTATTTCCCCTTTGTAAGTTGCTAATGAATTTTCTGCTTCTTTCATCAATTTTATTATTACGGAATCGGGATTTAATGAACTGTCTTTTCATTTACCGGGAGATTGACTCTGTTTCTTTGAATTTTAATGCAGTTTATGTTGTCTTTTTAGAGAAAAGGTTCAAACGAGAGTTTTCCGTTTGATCACAACATTTTTATTGCTGTTTTAGTTTTTTAAGTTTTCATCTTGGAATTTTTATTCAAGTCATGTTTTTCATCTGAAATTAAAGTTCCGTGATGTTTTTAAAGTAGTTTTTCTGTTGAGAAAATTTGTTTATTATTGTTTTTGTTTTTTACGGCCTATCTGTCTAAGTGAAAATATATACGGTAAACAAATCGTAATAGCAGAATTTTCTGTTTGTTATTCCAGCGCTTTAATAACAGGAGAAATTCTTTGTCTTAAACCAGGTTTATCAAACTCACCCCTTGCATTGGGACGCATTTCACATTTTTAGACTTCTGAAGGGCGCATAAAAATTACTAACTGTTAAAACCATTACTATTAAAGCAAAAGATATAATATCGTATTTTATAATTTAAAAGAATGTATGTTCTGTCAATAAACAACAAAACTAGGTACTACTTTACATTCTACTTTGCATTACCCAATTAATTGAAATACCTAAGCATGTATACAGCGACTTGTGTAGTGATCAATCTTTGCTTTTTGATGTTGTTCTTATGAATGAATGTTTAATATTTTAAACATAAATAAATATGTGGGTTTACGTATGTACATAGAAAAAAATTTTATCTTAAATTATATTGAACATTTCTTTTGAATTTTAGTTTTTACTCAACATTTCAATAATCATTACATTTGTTGTCTGAGCCGCAAAAAACTTTAATGAGGACCGCATGCAGCTCGTGGCCGCGAGTTTGGCATGCTTGTCTTAGACACTAGAAGAATTGCTTTCAAATAAATATTTAACCTCTTTTTCTAATTGTTTCTTGTCAAAAAATGTTTTTTGAATTAACGGAAAAATTATTATTCTTGGATTTATCTTGAGTAAAGTAGCGAATGTATTTGTGTGGTTTTTCCACACTTTCTAACAGTCTTCACTTGCTGTAAATAATATATGAAATGTATTTCGGTGTCTTCGTCTGCAGAATACCTAATAATCATGATTATCTGAGAACCTGAGAACCGGTTGATAATTGCACCTTCATTACGATGGCTTTACTTGAGTAATTTTAATTATTTGACCCCCATTTACGGTCTAGGACAACTTTTATTAAATAATGTGTCGCGAAACAAAAATTGAAAAGCGCACAGCAGTGGTAAATATTGCACCAAGATTTAATCTGTTATGTTAAACCATTAATTAAAGAAATCTTGATTTGGTAGACAACAATAAAAACAAGCCAAGGGGAATACATGAAGTCATTATGTCATGACAGTATGATTGATGATAGATAGCAAGTGCAATAAATTTTTTCTTAAGGAATGCTCATATGAGAACAATTAATTATCTTATTTCAAATTGAGAATATGTAAAGAAGGCGCAAAGAAAATATTGCCAAGGAATTGTCAAACAAACTCGGGTTGGTTAAAAAGTCATTATTTTATTTGGATGTTGTACTTTAAATAAATGAACTCAAAATCGTAAATAATAAAGAGGATAATAGGAAAATTTATACGAAACTCTAAGAACTTAGCAAGATATTAAAGATATCCATTCAGTGTAGGAAGAACCAAAATTCATTCAAACGTAATTATTATTCTATTGTGCAAGTGCTTGATGATACTTGGTGACAATGGAAACCAGATTTTCAATTATTTAATTTTCATTATACTTTGGAAATTGTTAGTTATTTTGATGTATAGGAGAGCACAAGACATCAGAGATACCGACGGAAGTTCGTTGATTTATTGAAAGTTCTAACAAACTGGCATGCAGAAATATTCATATGAATAATGTATACGGAAAAGTGACAATAACAATAAAAATAATAAATTATCAAAATATTATTTCAAATAAGTTGAGAGTTTCGTAACATTATTAAGTGAAATAATAGATTGCTTTTCAAATTTTTTTTAAATTTTTTATGAGTTATACTTTTTTCTTTTGAAAAAAACTCTTTTTATATAAAACGATAGTTTCTTGGTTTAATATTAATTTCATATATAATGATCAGTAAATAATATATAATTATCATTTGCCGCTTATTTCAAGTTTTATAAAAAACAAAATGACGATTTTTGAAATTTCTGATGATATATTTTATGCAAGTCCGAAACAGTGCAAAAACCGAATTCGGATTTAAGCGCTCCAATTCTTAAATTTTTAATATTAAATAATCAAATAACATCTTTATTTGTATAATATTTACTTTTAATTTCAATGAAGTGTTTAAATAAATTATTTTTTAATAAGCATGCTCCATAGAAATGGCGGAATTTATTGAAAGACAAATAAATAATTCAGTCACCTATCAATTTCACACATGGATTCATGCGCCCTGAGATTCCCTTAGAATATATCGCATGGACAATTGTCAGTGGAATTTATGACGATACCATTATTAATAATTAAAAAATTTTATTGTTGTTCTTTATTTTTTGGATATGCTAAATTAAAAATATGTTTATTTTTTTATTTTTGTAAAATAAATAACTAAAATAAAGTTATAAAAAATTGATATTGTTAGAATCTTGACTATAAAATTAAAAAATATTTAAAATTAACGAAATTTGTGCCGTTTCGATTTTCAAGTCGATTCGGACTTACAAAATTTATTCGTTTCTGAGGATCTATTTATCGGTAAGTTATACATTTAGAAACGAACCGAACTCAACCAGGCGACGAAAACGATGCGATATATAATTTATATGCAATAAATTGTCATCTGGGAAGCCTGCAAATGGGCCATTACGTCACATATGCACTGAACAAGGAATCGAATAAATGGTATCTGTTCAATGATAGTATTTGCAAGGTCGGTGGTGTACATTTTGTCGGTTTTAAAATTTTTTCCAATTTTGTTTTCCAGGAAGTTGACGAGAAAGAGATTACCATGAGTTGTGCTTACCTATTATTTTATGAGCGGGCTAATTTAAACGCTGACACATTTCTTCAACAAGTATTATCCAATGTCCATAACACTGTGCCTCAGGCAGTGGAAATTATAAGCGATGAAGTTGAATCAGATATAAAGAAATATTGCTTGATACAGTGAGAGAGCGAGAGAGATTGATATATGATCAGTTATTGTTGGAGAATATGTTATTTATTTTTGTATACTAATAAGATATAATATTAACTAAATTTTTCTTCTTTTCTTTTATTGTTTTGCACAGTTTCATGTATCGATGGCTGCCGTCCATCCGTTGCTAGTGGCAGAAGGAAAACCTATTATGTCTATAATGCAATAAAAATATTGTAATTTATACGACCAAATTTCACTCTAATTTATTTTTTGAAAAAGATATGCAAATTGAATGAGTGACTAAATTTAACTATTTATCTAAATGCCTCATATTATTATGTTTTTTGTTTTTATGGTTATAAATATTTTATATTACTTATAATAATAAGTAGTTATTATCAGTAGTTAATTGTAACTGGATATATATATAATAATGGAAACAGAGCTAATGAAAAGTGCTACGTTTTTAATAATAATGTTAACTGTAGTGACACAGGAATGGCATCAAAAATATGTTCGAAACAATAGCAAGTAGATTTTGGTTGATTAGATTTATGATTGAGTTGACATGGTTTTCAGAATTCCTCATTCAATCGGAACTTTCTACAGTAAGAAGTAATTGTGACGGAATATAAGACTGATGTGACTGTTGAAAAATGAGCGATAATGTTGACTGGGCCGATAAATGCCTTGCCTGATTTGAGAGCTCTGTAATGGGATTCGTATTGACGGAATTTATTGGCATGTGAATTGTGTCAGTTTGAGAGATTGTTCTGCCTTGATTATATTTTTTATGAATCAATCGATTTATTATAAGCTTCTTGGGAACTAGGATCTGAATTTGAATGTGCTGAAACTTGTATAAAACAAAGCAGGAATGTTTGATGATCGTCAAGAGTTTTTGGAACATTTATTAAATTGAAAAAGGTGGCGTTCATGTTAATAGTGTATATATTTAAACAAATTAAACATTTTTTTAATAACGGCTTTGTAGCTGAATTAAAATTTAGTAAAATTATTTAAAATTTCAGCCACTTCATTAACTAAATATTTCTCACCGTATTCATCTCAATAACAACCATTATTCAGGCAGTAATTATGATGTTATAAGCAAAATAACTATAGAGGTTTGACAATTTTTTTAAATAAAAGATTTTCTGCGGCTTTAATGTTGTGAGAGAAATATATACATAAAGCTTGCAGATACTCACATGTTTCGTAATCCTGGTTAAAGCATCGAAACCAGCGAATTTATTTATGTGAAGTTTATACATTATTATAAGATAAAATTTCACCTATTAAAAGTTAGGAAGAATTGTCCAGTTCTGCAGTAATAATAAATTTACATATGTTGAGAAATAAAATATTCATTTTTTGGGTTTTGTTATTTAGTTTTAAACACGGAAGCCAACTAAACGATATTTTCCTATCGAATATTTAAAAAACATTTTCAGTTAGCTGCTATGTTTTTGTCATTTTTTTAAACCATAAACACATTTTATTTGCTGAACAGGAAGTTGGATATGAATATCAGCTACTCTAGGTTAGGTAATGCTTACTGGGATTTGTTTGTTTTAATGTTTTCATTTGATTTTAGCTCTAATCCACCTTGTAATCTCCTGGGATTTCAAAATAACCTAAGCTTATTATCAACATTACCATGTTAAGGATAGAAATAAAATAAACCTTATTTACACTACTTTAAGTGCTCCTATTAATTCCGAGGCATATCACATCTCATCCAAATGACTATTTCGGGGTTTTGATATGTGATTAAAAAATTGAAACCCTATTTGTTGGGAAATAAGTTTTTAAATTATTCTTTGTTTTCAAGTAAATCTAATGCAAAATCTCTTAAAATATAAATTTTAATTTCTAGAAAATAAATCTAATCCTCTCGTACATCATGTTCTCCCTTGAGGATTTCTATTTACAACTAGTCCTAGCAATCTCGGACATTAGAATAAGCGATTTCATTGGATGGTTTTGTGACTGGCTTACGGTCACAATCAGATTCAATATTCAACCTTTTTCTTTGCTAATTAATTTTGATAATTTTTTATTCTTCCTTTGATTATTAAAATATTTATAAATGCATCATACATTATAAAATATTCCAAATTGTATAATGCCTGTATAAAATTTCACATGAATCAAGGAGAGTGAGCATTCGATTATTTTGTAAACATGAGGATTAGCATTATACTCCAAAGATTGGTGTTTCCTCGAAAACTTTTTAATTATTGAGATGATTTACATTCACCTTTAGTCTCAAGTATGACTTTAACGTATTGAATAAAAGCTCGTTGGTTACTGTTGCATCCTGTACAATTGTGAAGATTTGAAGTAAAATCCACATTTTTATGCTCAGAAAATTTTTATAAAAACTCGAAGGGATTCTTTAAAGCGATGCAAACGATTATGTTTGGTTACCATATTTTGGTTTTAAATGATTGCGAAGAACAATAAACTGATTGATAATCGTGACTATTGTTCACTGACTGCTCACAAAAGTTTCAGTCGTATTCGTGATTAATAATCACGGCTTCACGAAGAATCACTGATTATGTTGATTTGTGTATACGACGTACACGGTACGTACTTGCAGAAAATTAAAAAAAATAAAATGGGATTTTAAAAAACAACAACTTATAATCATGTTTATTAAAACATCTAGACAGTTAGAAAATATTAAACTTTTTAAGGAAGTTTCTAAATGAATTATTAGATTGGGTTGGGTTGTTGTTTTAAATAATTTGAACAAAAAGGACCTTAATTAAAGTATTTATCAACCACAATACTCTAACTTATCACTGTAAAATACTTAAAGTTTTAAAACATGTAATTTTTAATTAATATTACTAAATTTTAATTAAATTACAAATACATTATTAAAAATAACACTTATTTAATTTTTGTATAAATATTGAGACTTTTAACATGATCTCCATCTTTTTCAATTTTAAAATGAATATCAATTTTTCATTGGCAATTTATCAAATTAAAATTCAATAGTGGAAATTGTTTCTTTGTTTTATACTAGTCTCGAAACATTCAGGTCTTCAGAAAAGATATATTTCTAAAGATTTGTACTCCAGCCGTTCAAATTCAGATCCTAGTTCCCAAGAAGCTTATAATAAATCGATTGATTCATAAAAAATATTATCAAGGCAGAACAATCTCTCAAACTGACACAATTCACATGCCAATACATTCCATCAATACGAATGTCATTACAGAGCTCACAAATCAGGCAAGGCATTTATCGGTCCAATTCAACATTATCTCTCATTTTCAACAGTCACATCAGCCTTATATTCCGTCACAATTACTTCTTACTGTAGAAAGTTCCGATTGAATGAGGAATTCTCAAAACCATGTCAACTCAATCATGAATCTAATCGAACAAAATCTACTTGCTATTGTTTCGAATATATTTTGGATGTTATTGTTATGTTCCTAAAGTGGGGGAGGTAATTTCAACTATGACAACTTATATAATAAAGTTTTTCTCAAAAGTCAGTAAAAAATTTTTTAATAGCTTATTGCAGTTGGAGCTAATAATGAGTTGACTGAAATTTTTAAATTGATAAATGACTGGTTTACCCCATCTAAATACCGGCACAGATATCTTGAAATCGGTTAAAATTCTGACAGACCAATTTGATTTCTTTCTGTATCTGAAGTCCATTAAAGGGCCATTTTATTTTAATATTTTCATAAGTGTAACTTATTAACTCAAGGAATACAAAAAAAATTAATACAATTTAAATGAAAAAGTAATTTATTTATTAAGCAAATATAACATTGAATGTAAAACATGGTGTGATGTTCTATGTGTATTCATATGAATCCAAGTCCTTGATTTATATAATTGCCCTACAACAAATATCAACACAAAAACAAAACCATGTGAATTAAAATTGCGCATTTTATGATTTATGATATATTCTTTGATTTATACTTCTCTAACATTTACTGTATTCAGTATTGTTAATGTCAATACTGCCAAAATCATTTTCTGTGACAAATAAGTTTATTGTAAGAAATAATTAAATTATATACTGAATAAACACATATTTGAAATAATGACAAAAATTAAGAGCATCAGCTTAAAATAAGTGAAATTAACATAGAGGAGCACGAAATTATTTTTGGTGAGAAAAATAAAATACAAACACATGCCGACTGATTATGACATGTCAGTCATTTAAAAATGTTCTGTGTTAATAGAAATTTTTCGAGCTTTTATAACAAATATGATTTTTTTTGAATTTAAGGTGCCCAACGTCATTAAACTAAAATAATATTAAAGTACTTGTAAATTACATGGATCTTTTTTCACAATTTCCAAAAATAAGTGTTGCCTTATGAACATTAGAAACACATTTAATTTTTCAATAGATAACACGAAAAAAATGTTTATCTTAATTTAAAATAGTTGATAAATTAAACCGAAATTTTCATTTTCATTTAAATTAAAATGTAATTAATTAAATTGTAAATTAAAAAAACTTTAAATCATAATTTTAAACTTTATTAGTATTTTAATGTCAATATTCATTTTAAGTTTAATCTCAATTTTAAATAATTATTCAACATTATCATTCGGTAACAACTAGGCTTAATTATACGTTACAAAACTTGATTTTCATTCCTAAAATTTGTAATAATCATGAATTTGGTTTGTTTAAATTAACTGTTGGATTTACAATATAAAATTTTATATTTTAACTAATTGTAAGGGTTTCTTCTTTAATTTCTTATTTTTACTTTATTAAAGGCAATGGGAGTTGTTGTTGAAACAATTGAACAAGGTGACTGTGTAAACTACCCAAAAGTTGGACAAAATGTTACCGTTCACTACGTTGGTACCTTGACCAATGGAAAAAAGTTTGATTCATCTCGAGATCGCAATGAACCTTTTAAATTTAAAATTGGAACTGGATCTGTACGTAATTTTAATTGTTCTAAATATTTATGTTATTGTTTCAGGTCATAAAGGGTTGGGATGAAGGAGTTCTTAAAATGAGCAAAGGTGAGAAAGCAAAGCTTACTTGTTCGCCTGATTATGCTTATGGATCAAAAGGATATCCAGGATTAATTCCTCCAAATTCTACTCTTGTCTTTGAAGTTTTATTAATTGATTTTAAGTAAAAAAAAGTCTGGTTTGCTTAATAAATGTTGGGTTTTATTATTTAGAATGTTAGATCTCATTCTAAATAATAAATAGTTTGAAATAATTATGTTTATATGTTAATTATAAATGATAATTAAGGACTAAATTTTTATATTTGAAGCCGTTGAATTGTATTTTTAATGTATTCATTAATGATTCGTAAAACTTCCAGATTGGTTAATTAATTTTATTTTCACTTTGCTTTACAAATTTATTGTTTTCTGAATTGTGCAATTAAATAATGGGCTAAACAGTTGAATCGATTTGAGTTATTTTTATTAAAAAATGTAGTTGATTACTTAACACCAAAATCCTAGTTTATTGGTGTTCCTTACGTGTACTTTGTGGCTTTAGTTCTATTTTGCTAGATGGAAAACGTTATTTTTTAATAGTCAATCGGATTAAAATGCATTTTTGATTTATTTTTCTGGTGCATACAAGTTAGCAATATCATTCAAAAAATTACTGCAAGTAAATCAGACTAATCCACGAAAAACAAATACAGTGAGAGATAGGAGACCAAACGTAGTTTCATTTCACTATAAAAGTAGTCATTTTTAATATTACTAACTTTGGCAATGATGAAAACGTCTAACAAGTCCAGTTCGAAACTTGCGTCATCCGGTAGTTTTGATTTACTTTTTTAGAATTTATCTAAAGAGATACAGCAATTTCAAACACGGGTCAAAGTGTATAGAATCACAGAGAATAAACTGTCTTAATTCACAGATATATCATATAGAAAGATTAGGCTACGCTTATGAAGTCTACTATATAGATCATTCTATACTCTTTCACAGCAACACGTAAAATTATCGAGCATATTGAAGGAATGGACTGGAATATTATAATAGCATGAAGACTACCTTGATTTTTTGAAAATCAAGCATAGACTGATTTAAAATTCTTAAGACAGCAAAAGTAACTAGATATTATTTTTTTGAAACAATTAATAGCTAATGTTCAAAATACAAAGACGCGAATTTCCTAACATTCAGATGGCAGTTAAGAGCTAGTTTAAATTATAAAGCGATAACAATGGTCAAAACTAAGTAAAGAAACACATCGAGGAATTACGGTAAAAAGTGACCTACAAACACAGAATCCGGAACTAACAACAATCAGAGAACTTACATAAGTGATCGTACCGAAAGATATAGTAAAAGATTAACAAATTCGACCTCGGGAGTGAAGAACTGCAGCTGAAGACCATCATAAACGGGAAATGAATGTTTTATAAGTGTAATGCTAGGTTAAATCTAAATCATTCTTGTTGTGCTTAGTTTGAGCTGTTATAATCAAATTTCACGGAATTTAAAAGAAAAATGTTGGGTATATGTATCATTTTTTATTAACTTCTAAAAAAATTTACCTATATTGAGAGATATCTAATTTAAGAGAAAATGGGATGAATATCTAAGTTAAATATGAGTTTAATAAAGGATTTCAAGAAATGTATGACCTTTTAAGTGGATTTTTTAATATTTTTTAAAGAATTTTAAAATGTTTTTAAAGAATTTTTAAATATTATAAAATAAATTGTAAATATTTTTAAATAAGTTTCAAATGTTTTAAATATTTTTAAATAAATTTTAAACATTTTTAAATAAATTTTAAATAATTTTTAAACTCTCTTGTGAATGTTACTTAACAGAAGAGTTATAAAAGAGTGTGTTAGAGGTTTGACATCAGAATAAATATTATACTTCTACTGAATTTGTTTTTGCAAATTTCACCATGATTAAAAATAAATTTGGAACCCCTATTATTAACTATTGAGTTCAAATAATAAATTTTTAACAAAAAAACTAACTAATTAATTACTAAATTTATTAAAAATAGAAATAAGATACTGAAAGAAATGGAAAAAACATTTTAGATTATTAAAAGTACCTTTTAATATAAAAATAACACTAACATCGAATAATAAATGAGCTACCATTAAAAACATTTATCTTTTCACTTTTGATCTGTTTCCATATACGATTTAATTTATTATTACGACAGCAGTTGTGTTTTTGACACAGATTTTATTTTTATTTATTTCAAGGACATCAGAAGTCAGATGCTAAACACTAATTTCAATTAATTAAAACATAAAGAACTTTAAATGTAGGTGAACGTTGGTCTAGGTCAGATATGTCAAACCAAGAAGCGGGTAGAACATTTTTAAATTTATTGTATTTAAATTTATTGTTGTGCTTAACAATAAGTAAACACATTTTAGTTTCATTATTTCACATTTATATCAATCATAGATGATTTGCTAGTAAACTAAAACTGACTTAAAGCAAATAAAAAAACATTGGCCTAGCTATTAGAATCTCGGTTATTCTGTCCTTTATTCAGAACTGGTTCATAGATTGCTGATAAAAAATTAGCCCTAAACTGAAAATAAATTATTTTTTTCATGAGTATTTTTTCCTTAATATTTGTGCATTCTGACACGGCTTCGCGGGCCATAATAAAAAAATTAGCGGACCAGGACTTTGACATCACTGGTTTGAGTAATCAACCCTAGTCAAGTTCAAATGTATATTTAAATTTATACATTATTTTAAATTAAAATTATGTGATTTCTTTACTTATAATTTTAAATTTTATTTAGCAATCACTCAGTTTTTGTTTTGAATTATTCAAAAATTGTTTTACAAATAATTCCAATAAAGAAATCAAATCATAAGCTTCAGAAACATTTTGACCATGACGTTGTAAGTTTTTGGTTACTTTGTTATAACGTTCAAGTACTCATTTCGAAATTATTGTTAAAAATGCATTTTAAAAATTTAATTACTTCCAAATTCAAATTTAAATTTCAAATTAAATTCAAAATTAATTTTTAAATTCAAATTCAAATTAATTTTGGAATTCAAATTCAAATTTAATTTAAAATCACTATCAAATAATTCAAAAAGTGGCTCCCTACTCATTTGTTTTTAGTATCCATATAACTCGCAGTTGGCGTTTTTATGGGAAATTTATCCTAATGTACAATAAAATTTAGATTTCATTTAAAAACTCACAAAACCTTCTCATATTTCGAATAGATAAAGAACATAAGTATAACATCAAAACAAATAATAGCGAAGAATTCATATCTATGACATAGTAACAGATCTCTGAATCATTCCGTCCATTTGTCGGATTGGAACACCAGTTCTTGTAAAGAAAGAATCTTCAATAACTTTCGTTCTGCCGAATCTCTTATTTTTCGAGTCTTGATTTTTCGCATAGTCCCCGACACCCCAACCGTAATACCAAGAGCTCAGTAAGGGATAAGTATATTTCTGTTCCGGTGAAATCTCGTTTCGGCTTTTTAAATATTGAATTCTGAATAGAATATTGGATGAAACGTTCAGCGGTAAAATATTTTAGAAGAAATTCTTTTAGCTATCATGAATATTTTCCCAAACAAAACCTACCTTCCTTTGCCTTCCTTGGAAAATCCACTGTAGAGAAATGAGCGAACTTTTGAATTCGGCGGAATCATTCCAAAATGTTCTGGTTTTTCATTTTTCAATTCAAATATTTCTTCTGTTGGTTTCCGTTTGGTGAAAGTTCTCTGTTTGTTTGCTTGAATTTGTGGCAATCGGTCCTTGATTCCTTCAGTGGGGATCCGGTTTCTCTCGGCTCGATTTCTTAGGGCTTCGCTCAATTTTGATTGTTTCACTGAATCTTTACCAGAGTTTTTTTGAGTTTTCAAATAATTTTCTAGCTGTGCTGAAGCTTCTTTCTCATATAATTCCATCAGTGCTTTCTGTCGCTGAGTATCAAATGGAAAATTTCTCGACATTTTTTATGTTGTTGATTGATTCAAAAATGAAAATTTTCTAAAAATATATTCTTATTCTGCGACAAGTATTAATTTCATTTAGTGACTTTAGTTTCAGCACACAAGCATTTAATTGTTGCCAAGGTGTGTGAACTGGTTGCCAAGCAACATCGAATTACAGAATATTGCAGTTTTAGAGTCATTCAGTTTGTGAAATTAATTCAGCAAAATTATTATGCGTATCTCTACAGATTCACTCATAAATATTTTACAATATTCATAATTAAGTTATGACTTTCAATGAAAATTAATTAAAATTTAATAGATATAATTAATTAATAATAATAATTATAAAAAACAATAATAATAATAATAATTCGTAGTATTTTTTAATTGAACAAATTTTAATTTAATAAAAAATTATTTGTATTAATAAATTAAAAATTATTTTATAGATTTATCTGAAAATACACTGCAGTCCCCCCCCCCCCTTTCTCTTATTACACAATACACCAAAATTCATATGAACAAGCAGATCACATTACACTTTTATTAATAAAAAAATACATCAAATCCTTAACAATTATACAGCAAATTAATTTAATTACCCAGAGCCTCACTGGCGGTGCTTATGTTATTGTTGTCCACTTGAGCCATCCGACATTTTTCTAGGAAAATTTCTTCACATTTTTTGTCGTTGATTGATTCAAAAAGGAAATTTTCTAGAGATGCATTTGTATTCTGCGACAAGTATTACTTTCATTTAATAATTTTAGTCTCAGCACACAAGCATTTAATTGTTACCAAGGTGTATGAACTGGTTGCCAAGCAACATCATGTTACAGAATATTGCAGTTTTAGAGTCATTCAGTTTGCGAAATTAATGCAGCGAAATTATTATGCATATCTCTACAGATTCACTCATAAATATTTTACAATATTCATAATTAAGTTATGACATTCAATGACAATTAATTGAAATTTAACCAATATAATTAATGTTTCATTGTCATCCATTTTGCAAAATCTCATTCAGCTGTAGCTGTAAAACTGTAACCTCATATTTGACGAAATCCTAACAGTATGAGGTTACAGTTTTACAGCTACAGCTGAATGAGATTTTGCAAAATGGATGACAATGTTAGGATTTCGTCAAATATACTGTAAAATATTTTCCAATCACATTCATTCTGCAAATTACATGAGATAACATATAACCTTCAAAAATTGGTACAGTATTTGATACTCCATCTCCAGACTTCAAAACGGTACCCGCTGCACGTCCATACACATACAACGAAAGAACTACTTGAATTATTAAATACATAGCTGGTAATTCATTGCCACAAACACAATTTGAATCCTCTTTTCGTGTTTCAAATTGGGTTTCAATAGCGCTTCATTCAACAAATCCGGTTCTACTGATGCTGTTCTAAGATCATTGAAAATTGAGTGATATCAAATATTTTCCAAGTCATCACAATTTGTACTAATACCGTATTCAATAGGGTATATTACAGTTAAGATACCTCTTTTAGACTGAGCCTCGTTATCAACATAGCTATTCTTTCAGCCCATTATAATCGTAACACATTGATATCTTAGTCGACCAACAATCAACTGAAACACATCTCCTCGAGCATCATCACCTGCGAATCAGACTTTTTACATAATTTTGAATTAAAATAATTAATTCCCAAGGTAAACAAATAAATTCCAATTAGAAAGGAATATAATATTCCAACACAAAGCAAGATACGATCACAAAAATTTAAACATTGAAAGTCACAACCAATAAACATGCACACCAACAAGTTCACACACATCAAATCGTATTGACACACCAACGTTCAACAAATATAAAAACAAAGCACACACACAAGGACGCAGAACAACAATCTAGATCACACGGACGTGAGACTCAATCTAAACTAAACATTAATAAATAATATTAATAATTAGTAGTATTTTTTAATTTAAAAATTTTTCATTTTTTGATTCATCTAAAAATACACTACTGGCCCCGCACCCCTCCCTTTTATCCCATTAGGTAACCCATCAAAATTAATATGAACAAGCAGATCACATTACACTTTTTAATAAAAAAAATACACCAGTCTTACCAATTATACAGCAAATTAATTTAATTACCCAGAGCCTCACTGGCGGTGCTTATGTTATTGTTATCAACTTGAGCCATCCGACATTTTCCTGGGACAAGTGATAATTACTTGTCATAAATTACTTGCTACTTTAATATAAAAAGTGTCTCAACTACTGTCATAACTTAAGGATGCCCATAAGCAATGAACCGTGTCAAAAAGAACCAAGTCCGTGCGATTTTGATACCATGTTATGCCACCTTCCCTACTCTAATATAACAGGCATATCAGAATCAGCAATTTTTATTTCTTACCGACATCCTTGTAGTTTCAATAATAGCAATAATATTGACTTTAGTTTTACAAAATTGAACAAAATGTAAAATTATTTAAAAAATGTAATTTTATTTCCTAATTATTCAACAGAATATTCCAAAGTTTTGTTTCCCACCGAATATTTTTGCAGCCGCAAATGTAATTATGAAAAAATAGATTCATTAAATGTTGATATGGGCCCAAAATATTCATGTAGTACATACGGTCATAAATAATTCCTAATCCAGATGTGCAGGTTGTGATTGCAACAAGTCACACTTTCACTTTTCGATGGGCCGCAATATTTTGACATTTTGGACTTGAACCCGCAAAATATTGGTTTCAATGTCAAAGTGTTGGATTGACAGGAAGAGGTAAAATAGATTCCCGACCAATTCTACATGCAGCAAATATTTACAATTGGAAAAACTTGAATGTTTTACAACTAATTTGTCGGAGGAGATTTTATAAAATCATGGTAACATTGACTTTGTCATGCAATTTAAACAAAACATCTTATTGTTCTCTCTCACACAGGTTTAAAACTTTTAAAATGTCTTTGAGCAAATTACGGAATCATGGGCTCCATGTTGCTGAAGAAAATCTTTAACATCGACACGAACAAGCCGTTTTTTGGGCACTGTAAATAATTATTATTTGGCCATTAATGGGGAGGCGTTTCTATACAGAATTAACCGCTGGTTAAAGAAGTGAATATCTTATTACAATATGAATTTTAAAATTATAATTTGAATATGGTTTGGATTAAAATAATAAGGGTACCGACAAATTCAACATAATTTATCGTATTTTAATGTTCGACGAATTACTCTTTCAAAATTTAGAAATATTAACTAATTAATAAACATGTGCGAGTAGCAAACCCGTCTAAAGCAATTCACAGTCAGTTTGAATGTTATTTTTACTTATAAGTAAATCAAGCTCTATACAATACATGAAATATTTATTGAACTTAAATATTTATTATTTTAAAGATCACAAGTTTTGCTATGCATGCCATATCGACATATGGTACAGATAGCAGTAGACGTGCATAGTACATCATTCCACCGCGAATTGTTCACAAAGCTATGCCTAATAATTTAATTGTTTTTATAAAGTTTAAGAGAAAGAAATACTTTTTTAAAAATTGAATAAAAAAGAAACAGAACTGGAATCTCAACGACAAAATACCACATTTGGATTGGTGAAATTGTGAAATTGCAGGAAATCGATAATTAATTAATTATTGAACTTAGATTTTGAAAAAATAATGCCAGGAATAGAAAAAATTGCGTTCAGCACGAGTTTTAAGTACTAAATTTTGAAAATCTGCGTTCATTGCTAAACGAAATATTAATCGATAGTCTGAAAAGAAATGAAAAAAGTTTTTATGATTAAAATTTGAAAATATTAGATGCTTTAACTAAATTGAGTAGTTTATTTTGTAATAGCAAGTTTTAATATGATCGTTGAGGTTTTTTAATAAAAACTTTTTGCGCACTTTTAATTAATCTTGTGTTAGGTAAAGAAAAGTGACCATAATAAATGGAAAATAAAAATTGTTAAAAATTAATTAAATGCTAATTAAATATTAAAAAAATATTTTTCGGGTGGTAAAAGTGGTAACTGGTGGAAAATTTAAAGCTCAAGACGAATATAGTAATTTTAAAATAATTGGAGGTCCTTAAAAGGACCGAAAAGAAAAAGAAATAAATTCTTAATAATAAATAGATGGTACTTGTTCATTATCGGAACCTCCAGTAAAAAATCAAAAATTCGGTGAAAACATTTAATTCAACAATTACAACTACTGCACCTGAGACTCAGGAGACCAGAAACCCACAATTGATTCTAACAAATCTCGAAAACATCCTCTCTGGCAACATGCTTGCGCCACATGAGCTCAGCTAAATACGACTCCAAATAATGACGTGCGGTGTCTCGGTGTTTCTTGATGTGCCACTTGGCCGATCCCAACATACGTTCGACGGTTTGAGTGTGACCGTCTGGGGCCATGTTGACCTTCTTCTTGCAAACTTGATGTTACATTTCCAAAAAATGCGTGTGCCAAAGTAGAGCTTCATTGCTTGACCGTTCGACAGATTCTATTGGCCGGCAAGATACTCTTCTCTTAAAGAAACGCAACGGCCTCCTCCTCGGTGCTTGGCAAGTTAAAGATATTCATTCTAATCAAAATAGTTGAAAATTTACTCAGTGTCCCAATAATGAACAAGTACCATATATATATATATATGTGTGTGTGTCCCACAAAGGATTATAATATATTTCCACAATGACCCACAAGGTGATATGGGTTGTTTATTTACCCTATATATAAAATCATCATCTACATTATTATTGTAACACTACGGCACACTACGAAAATACCAACTCAATCTTAACGAATATGATTTAGTCTCTCATAAAAATACATCTCTGAATACAATTTCTCTACATTTTGTTTTATTGCTATTACTTTCTTTCTTCTTAAAATTTCCGCTCTTTAAATTCTAAACAAATTAAATAATTCTATTCTAACTTAATAGACTGCCATAATGCCTGTCAATCTCGGAGATTTCGTTTACTAAATTGATTATTGATTTATTTAAATTGATTTATTAATTAATCGGCATTTCTAAAATCCATTACCTAGAATTCTATCGTTTTTAATTCTTTAATTAATTTTGCATTTCAATTTATTATTTGAATTTTGTTACACTTAACTTTTATGTGCTACACACATTTTCTTGTACATTTTTTTATTTGCAACTGTTTTTGTATAATCCTAACATTATTATTTTTGATATATTTTTTTATTTTGATAAAATATCTAATTTTAAATAATAATTATAATAATAATAATAATAATAATAATAATAATAATAATAATAATAATAATAATAATAATAATAATAATAATAATAATAATAATAATAATAATAATAATAATAATAATAATAATAATAATAATAATAATAATAATAATAATAATAATAATAAATATTAAAAAATAATTAATTAGATGCTTTATTTATTTTTGGTCACATTTGATCAATATTTATGATATTTCATTTATTTTATTAACATTATAAAAATGTGCTATTCGATATATTTCTGATCAAATACAGCTCCAATTTTCAAGGAGGTGTCAAGCAATAATTTTCAAAAATTTCACTTGGGTATATTCAAAATCGAAAAAATAAAATGAAGTGGTATAGCAAGAATATATTAGAAAAAAGTGGGACTTCATTAAAACAATTCGAGAAAATGCCAGTGGTTTATCAAAACGCGTCCACAAATGCGACAGAAAAAAACTTTCTATGCGACAGAAAAATGATCAAAGGGAATAATTAAGCGTTTCTATTACCACTATAAATCATGGTACGAAAACAATTGGCCGATGCCCGATGCCAATAACCCCCATTTAGGCCTGGAAATAAAATAGGGAAAGCTGGAAACTAATCTAAGAACGTGACGATTTATTAAATTCAATATTTTATTTCCAGACGATAAAATTTCAAAATTACCCATAGGTAATTGACATAGACCATCAACACGCGAGAGGCGAACAACCAATAATGATAGCAATTAATTAGAAAGTGTGAAATGTAACTGTAATTATTCTGTGTTACACCGGCCCCATACGCTTTGCTCGCCAACATTTATCGACAGCACAACAATTTTTCTCGGCCACTGTCAAATCGGCCTAGTCAAAAAGCGAATCACTCGCTTAGCGGCTAAATGTCATCGATATTTGGTTCACACCTTCAAACCCGGTTGCTGAGAGCGAAATTAGAACGATCATAGCATCTGTCAATACATTTATCCTCCAATACCACAATTTCAACATGTGCTCGCCAACGAACGCAGGCAAATGTTACGATTCGTCTACACACATTCTCAATTCTCGTATTCTCGCCAATCAACTTAACGATATCGGTATGCTGGTAAAGTCATTACCTCTCGCCCTTTTGCGAGCTGATAGGTCGAATTAGAGTTATGCGACTTGGATATGTTTGTTAAAGGATAATTATTTTTAATTTTTAAAAAAAAAATTAATTCAAGTCAAAAGTGATCAAAAAAAAATACGTCCGAATCCTCCATCCGTATCATAGTCCATTGAAAATCAATTATCTCTACGAATAAACTAATCAGTGTCAAAATATTAATTAGAATATCTTGCGGATAGGAAACAATTGTTAAACATTTCCATCTATCAATGAATATCAACAACAAATCAGCCGGTAAATTTTACAGTAAACTCGGTGCTATCCCAAACCAATCCTATCACCACCTACCTCAGTCTCTTTATCACGATTATCTCCCAGGTTATTCCACACAGAATAAAACCTATCCATATCACCATCAAAACAACTACAATCCATCTCTCATAAACCTTCACCCTTCACATATGTACTACCAATCGCCATATCCAGCCTTGAGTGTGGATTATCCAGATTTCAATTCAAATGTTTCCTCAAGAGACTTCATTAAATCCCAAAACTATTCCTTCAACTATTACAACTCCCAACACAAACCGAATTCAATTTTAACTCCAACCGCAATGAATCTTTCAATCAACAACATAGTGATCCCATCAGTTTGCGGGAAATTCGGATTCGACAACTCATACAACTCACCGACAACGCTTCCTTTCAATGTCCACTACTCGAATTCGATCAACTTCTGCAACAATACGACAATCGAAAATTCACCATCTGTATCAGAGAATGCCACGGTTCCAATTTCCAGAAATATTTCCTCTTCGACAGACAATAAACTACCAATCAACCAATCGCAATATCCCAATAAAATCAATGAAGAACAAATCGATATCCAGTCGAAAAAATCATCGTCAATCAATAGTAAGCACATTTTGCACTATTTTAAATATATTGATTATCCCACAGACAATAACGATACCGACTCCAATGATGATATTTCCTTTTCCAAACAGAGAAAAGAAAGAACTGCTTTCAGTAAGGGTCAGATCCTTGAATTAGAAAAAGAATTTTCCGTTCATAATTATTTGACCAGGCTGAGAAGGTATGAACTTGCGGTGGCACTTAATTTAAACGAAAGACAGGTAAAAAACATATAAAATTATAATAAAATAATATATAAAATAATTAATAATAATAATAATAATAATAATAATAATAATAATAATAATAATAATAATAATAATAATAATAATAATAATAATAATAATAATAATAATAATAATAATAATAATAATAATAATAATAATAATAATAATAATAACAATAACATAAAGCCATTTTTATTACTTGATCAGGAGCGCGAGTAAAGATAGAGAGTTTGGTTGTTTTATCATAAATTAAGAAAACTTTTTTTAAATATTGCCGGAAAAACAAATTTAAAAAAAAAACCTTTGCAAGTAAAAAGAATGAAAAATTAAACGAGTGAAAATTGTTAATACAAGACTCTTCAATCCTCTTTTGAACGGATGAATGGTTTATTTCTAAACAACATTTTTTTCCAAACCAAGGTATCCTAGGATCGACAAAGTCTTTATTCAAAGTCTTTATCCAATGTTGTAGTGATCAAAGAAATAACCACTGAAAATGTGAATTTTACTTCCTTGTGAAAGCTTTGGTATGGAGCAGTCAATTCAGTAAAGGTTGTCAAAGGCTACTGAACCGGTAATCATGCGTTCTTCCTGAGTACATTTTCCAATCAACCCTTTCCCACATCGGGTAATTTAGAGGTAAATGGAAGCAACATTATTGAATTGGCATAATAGGTATTCCTCATTTAATGCAATACTTCGATGTTACAGTTTGTATAAAACATTGCGGAAACCCTCGAGTTGTAGTTCTCTTTGACACGGTTCATTGCTTATGCCTAACTTACTGAAATTACTCTAAAAATTAGTTTAAATGACATTATACTCACATTTCTACACTGGTAAAGTAAGCACGTTCTCCTAAATTCGCAAGCATGTACCAGTAACCTTTGTATAACATAATTAGAAGGTATTATGCAATAGAGAATCCTTGCTATGATTACCTTAGAGCTCAAATATTCTTGACTTTAAGAACATTTCTTCATTACTCAAATACGAACGGGAGGATGGTTCTGTCCGTATGACCTCTTGAAAGTTCAAAATGGAAATCTCGTTTCTCCTCAAATTATGCCTTTTTCAAAATTTGAAAATGATTTAAAACAGAAAAAAATAATCTATGATATTTGGTTTTTAAAAATTTTAAAAATTTTTGATATTTACTCAAATAAAGAATGCTGTATCTAGATTTCTAGATGACTGACTCACATTTTAGTAAATTAGTCCTATGTCAAATGGGAGACCAAAGAATGAAATTGAATCATGCATTTAAAGTAAAGAAAAGTTGAAAAACTTTAAAATTGCGGGAAATTTTTAAAAAACTAAAACAAATAGATACTTATTCTTAGAGCAAAATTTATGTCCAATTTTGTTTTTGGTTTAGAGTATTCCAAATAACACGGTTTTGGTTTTCAGATTACAAGGAATGCAATATTCATATTTGGATTACTAATAAGTTTCGCTGACTATAATTTCCAAATAACACGGCACCTTTCTACCCTGTGAAATGAAGGTTACTTGTCTATTTAATTGAAACAGTCGGAAAATTGTTAAAATGTTGTTTAAAATACTCACCAGTTAACAGCGTCATAACCATATAGGTACAATAGGTAAACATGCATAGGGGTTAGAGATCGAAAGAATCCTGAAATGGATTTGTCAATTAAATTTATTTTTACATTTATTTTTACAATATAAGTAGTGAGTAACCTCACGTCACCAAATGAGTAATAGAAAACTAAAATGCTGCTAATTTGCTGCATATGATGCTTTCATTTAGCGAGATTTTATCGTTATCTGTCATACATTGTTTTTTGTCAAATTTGTCATTATTATTTATTTTTTTTAATATCAAAAACAAGTTTTTAATATCAAATTTGTGCTGTTATTACTTTTCCCCAAAAATTATAGGGGACTTAAAATAAATATTGCACAAGGCACTGGAAAAGCTAGTGACGGGCTGTTACTAAAGGTTGCGAATTGTAAAGCATTTAACTAATTTAAAATACCTTTATTTATAAAAAACAAGTTTAAAAAGAAATTATTAAATTAAATTTTATAGCCCTAGGAAAAAGTATCAACCACGGTGCCACAATAAGCTTTGTAGTGTGCCGTCAGATTTTGCGAATGAATTAAAATTTGGCCGGTTTCAAATTACCTACTTAGCGCTTAAAATTATTTTGTTTTCAAAACTACTCAGTTACACGTTTTAATTAATTTTACTTAATATTTAACTGCTACCAGTACCAAATATCGATATGACGCTTATATTAGGTTGTGTAATCTTTGATAAATTGGCAGCTCAATGAATATATTTATATTCTACAGCTCCTGACTTACTTATAAGTTAAAATAACATTCCAACTGGCCGCGAATTGCTTTGAACGGATTCATAATGCGTGCATGTTAATTAATTGCTATTTTGAATGTTTAACATCAATGATTTAAATTAAATTAAATATTTTACAGTTGTAAATTTAATTTTAAAAATAAATTATTAATTCCTTTAATTTAAAATAAATAAATATTGTCAGCAAAATCTTTTAACCTTTTGGTCACAATTTGATCTGATTTTTTCTCTATTTAACAAAAATTTTTGGTGTTGTTTTGATTTTTACTAAAAAAAAGCCGTTCCAAAATTTTTTATTAAATAGAGGAAAAATAAATTTTGATTACATTTCGTTATAAAAAATTTAAAAATATTCCATTTATTTATTTTTATTTTTTAATGTTTACAACTATACAAAACTATTTGTATGAAGGAAAATCAGAAAGTGTTTACAATTGATTGTGCTTATTGATCGTAGCGGTGTGAGAAAAACCGGAAAGTAAACAAATTAATCAATACTTTGTTCCAAATTTCCATGAATTAATTGCGCATTTTATGAGCGTTTTAATTGGCATTCTAAATCGACTTCCAAAAATGATTCGATGAATAGCACAATCCAAAAAAGAAAAATTTTGTCAATGTACCGATCAGTTTATTATTGAATAAACAAATGATTAATTAAAATAATTAATTAAACTAATCCTTTTTTACAATTCTCGAGTGCAAATTTTTAATTAATTAATTATTTAGTGATATAATTATTAAAATAAAAAAAATTATTTTAAATATTTTTCTACTTTACATTCAAAAGTAAATAAATTTTAATGAAATATAATCAATAGACAAGAGAAGTATCAATATTTTGCCAGGTAATGTTTTTGTATAAACTCAACTTTACCCCCCCCCCCCCATAAAATAAAATAATATTTTTTAAAATTAAATTTAATAATTAATTTTATTAATTAATTTAATTAAACGAATGAATATGATCTTATACTTATAAAGAATATATTTAAATTATTATTGTATTTTATGGAAAGGACTGTAAACGTAATGTTTTTACTAAATTTATTTAAATATTATACAGCATTTATTTTCAGTTGTTTATATATTATTTTAGTAATATATACTTATTTTGATCGGATATGAATGTATGTGATGTATAATTGCTCTAATTATACTCTTGTCAATTACTATAATAAGTATAAAATATAAATATGTTTGTTTAGGGGCTAAACTTCAACTTTTCGGGCCCAATGTAAAAAATCACTTAGAGCCATACACAATTTTTAGATAATGAAAGAAATAACATAAATATAGAATTATGATACTTATGTGGATATAAATATTTATTATGAAAAATTAAATTTTTTAATAAATTATTAAAAATCAAAACTCACAAAATTATTGAAAAATCATAGTACAAAAATAATTTTTTTAATTTTATCCTTGAACAATTACAGTTATAAATAAAACCACTTTGCAATAAATATATTTTTCAAACAAATGCCACAATTTTTTTTCAAAAATTTCTTCATACTTTATCCCAACAAAAAACATCAAATTTAGCGAGAAAAATAAAAGTTCAAAATTTTTGCGTCAAATTCAAACAAAATGAGAACTGTGGTCTTACATTGCAAAATTTTTGCAAATTGTCAAATAATATTTGCAAGATTTCATTTGAAGAAAATATTTATTTTATTTTTATTTTGAGCTTTCTAACTTTTTTTAAACATTAATATTTATTCAATCAACGGCAAAAAGAACTTTTTATTGCACTTTTAACAAAATAGGAATGTTGTTTTATTAAATCAAATTGTTTGTTTTGTTTATTGCAATTTTTTGACGTTTATAAAAAGAACTTTTTTGTAATTTACTTTATTTTTTCGAATAATATAACGAAGTAAATGAAGAATTCAATAATAGAAATGAATTAAATGTTAAAAAAATTAGATTTTGTTTAAATTCGATTAAAAATTGTGTGTGTTTCATTGGTTGACAGTAGTCAGGATGGCAGTTAAATATTAAGATAGAAATGGCAGCTGGCTGAAAACACCACCCAACTGAAATACATATATTGTTGCGTAATCCAATCCGTTTAATGACAAATCATATGACAACTGTCCCAATGGTTTTGTCAGGGTTACGCTGCCGAGGATTTCTTAACGTTTTGCACTTTTTATATTAGCTTTATATTACATTTAAAAGATAAATGCTAAAACATATTGCCATATATTAAGTAAATTGTAAATCTTCTATTTCTTAGGGTCTTTCTTTTATTATCCTTTTATATTTCTATATAGTAGGTGAAACGTGAGAGGACGGTAACACTCACACAACTTGCAGGTGAAAATGTTTATTTCTGTGTAAAATGGATTATAATTTTTTTAACATATTTATAGATTAAACTTTAAACTTGAATTTAAAAATTTGCCATTAAACAAAAAAGTTTATCTTAACGTTCATTTTACACAGAATGTCATTGCAATTCTAACGCTCGAAAAAATAAAAATATTCTACAATTCAAATTATTCCCATAAAAAGTTGCTTACAAAAAATTTTTAAAATTAAAACAACAAAAAATTAAAAACTGCAATAAAAAAAATTTAAGATAAAATTAAAACAAAAAAAACATTTCAACAGTGAAAATGTTTCCGTTCGCTTACATCTTTCATATATAATTATTTTTTTTATTCCAAGAAAAAAAAATGAAAAACCCTAAATTTTTGAACACTGCTGGAAGTGTTCATGGACACATTTTCATCGATCCCAAAAGTGAAATATGACCTGTAGGAAACCCCGATATTCATGTATCAGTAAAATGCCAGGGGATTGTCCTGAAACGATTCCCGGTATTTAATATTTGAAAAGCACACTTGAAAAAAGCAGATATTATTCCCTGGGAAACATTCACAGTTGGCTATGGCGTGGAACTGAATCACACTTTATTTCATTGATTTTTCTATTAGGCAATTCACGATTCTGGGAGAATTTCTTTGACTTTTTATTCCTTAGATTGAGTATGAATATTATACAACTATTATTATTATTATTATTATTATTATTATTATTATTATTATTATTATTATTATTATTATTTAGATTAAAGTGTGGTTTCAAAATAGAAGAATGAAATGCAAACGATCCAAAGGTCAATTCTGATATAATAAAGACAAAACATCTATTTTTATATTTTAAAATAAAAAGATTTTTTGTACATAAAATTTATTAAAATTGTTTTCTTATAAATAATTTTAGAAATCTACAAAAGTTAACAGAAAAGGTTTCACCATAAAAAAAAGAATAATATTATGAAAATTGCAGTGTATTAGTAAGAGATATATGGCTTAAAACCCTTATACAGCCCCTTCGGAATACTTACACTGAAATATCATGAAATATCACGCAGTTAATATTTTGACTATTTTTGTACAAATTATTTACAATACTTTTCATCATTTTATTTTTATAATTTATGAAATGCATTCCACTTTTCTGTCAGGCTTTCAGTTAACTTTTAAAACATACAGTAAATATACAACAAAGCAGTGTACAATGTCTTTTATAAATTAAAAGAAATCAAGGGAAAAACAAAAAACGTCCTTATAAAAATAATAATCATAATAATAATAAATAATAATAATAATAATAATAATAATAATAATAATAATAATAATAATAATAATAATAATAATAATAATAATAATAATAATGACCAATTATCAAACATGAACAAGTAAATATATGAATATAGAGAGAAATTAAGTATAGAAAAATAATTATTTATTGTATTATAAATCAATAAAATGTGTAACGAAAAGG
The DNA here is from genome assembly GCA_022537955.1 of Schmidtea mediterranea. Lineage (NCBI taxonomy): Eukaryota > Metazoa > Platyhelminthes > Tricladida > Dugesiidae > Schmidtea > Schmidtea mediterranea. The sequence goes on along the minus strand of CM039682.1, from coordinate 11,394,679 downwards.
AGTCCATGTGAATCGAATTACGAAATCATCATTGTATATATTATTTAAATACATAATTTAATAACATTAAATAAAAATAATCGGAAATTATAAGAATAAAGATCAAAATAGTCATTGATAATTAACAAGAAGAGCAAATGTTTCTTCATTTTTACCGTCTTCATCATTAATAAAAACAAAAATCTTTTGTCGGCAACGTTGAAATATCGGGACAAAAATCATACCAATATTTTCCACTTGGTTTGCCTCGATTGTCAAAATCGTGTCCTGAAAATGACAAAATACGTTAAAAGTAAACAAATTTTGTGAGTTCTATTCGATTGTTAATAAGACAGGAAGGCGGAAAACGAGGTTCTTCTCAATAATTACAACTTACAAAAAATGTTATTAACAGGAAAGAAAGGACATTTTGTCGGTAACCGAGTTTATTATTATTTGACAGCTATGAGAATTGCATAACAATAACAAATTGCAATAGTAATTACGCTAACGACACAGAAACGAGTTTGCAACCAAAATCTGGTAAATCAAAGATACCCTCATTTGAACCGGATCAAGACACAAAGTGAGAATAAAGTAAAGAAAGTATACTTTGGTATGGGGAATTGGTTCAAGAGACAGAATTATTGCCTACACATTGTATAACCCACTACAAATGTATGGTTCCAATTACCTGGGAATAAGCTTGCTGAAAAATGTGTTTTCGACGAAGACCAAATTGAGTGGCGGTTCTAGTTACAGGAATAATAATTAAAAAGTTTTTAAAATGTGTCAAAAGTTTGCTTAATAATTAAGCCATTGAGTTTTAGAGTGATCAACATACGGCCCGCAATTAATCTTTCAATATTAGCTATTTAATTTTCAACGATTGTCAGATTGATACGCTACACAATTACTTAATTTTCGAACGAAACTCCTTTGTTGTGATTGGCAACTTTTCTACAAGTCTATATTTAATATGAACTGTTATATTTACACGAAAAAAAATATCATGACAAATTGACCAACTAAATATATAAATTTTATTAATTTTAAACATAATTTAGAAAAAATGATAAATTTTGCAAAAAACTTATTGCATTATCATCTATTATATCATCATTAACATTTAGTTTATTTGAAAAGGATATATACTCACAGATTCATTAACTATTATGAGCATTTTATATTTAACATTTATTAAAAAATAAATAATAAAAGAACTATGATCCTATTGCATTAAATAATAAATAAATTTTGATAATAATAATAATAATAATAATAATAATAATAATAATAAAAATAATAATAATAATAATAATAATAATAATAATAATAATAATAATAATAATAATAATAATAATAATAATAATAATAATAATGATAATAATAATAATAATAATAATGATAATAATAATAATAATAATAATAATAATAATAATAATAATAATAATAATAATAATAATAATGATAATAATAATAATAATAATAATAATAATAATAATAATAATAATAATAATGATAATAATAATAATGATAATAATAATAATAATAATAATAATAATAATAAAAATAATAATAATAATAATAATAATAATAATGATAATAATAATAATAATAATAATATAATAATAATAATAATAATAAATAATAATAATAATAATAATAATAATATAATATAATAATAATAATAATAATAATAATAATAATGATAATAATAATAATAATAATAATAATAATAATAATAAATAATAATAATAATAATAATAATAATAATAATAATAATAATAATAATAATAATAATATAATAATAATAATAATAATATAATAATAATATAATAATAATAATAATAATAATAATATAATAATAATAATAATAATAATAATAATAATATGATAATAATAATAATAATAATAATAATAATAATAATAAAAATAATAATAAAATAATAATAATAATAATAATAATAATAATAATATAATAATAATAATAATAATGATAATAATAATAATAAATAATAATAATAATAATAATAATAATATAATAATAATAATAATAATAATGATAATAATAATAATAATAATAATAATAATAATAATAATAATAATAATAATAATGATAATAATAAAAATGATAATAATAATAATAATAATAATAATAATAATAATAATAATAATAATAATAATAATAATAATAATAATAATAATAATAATATAATAATAATAATAATAATAATAATAATAATAATAATAATAATAATAATAATAATAATAATAATAATAATAATAATAATAATAATAATAATAATAATAATAATAATAATAATAATAATAATAATAATGATAATAATAAATAACAACCTAAGTAAATTTCCACAGTGTTATTCATAAAATGAAATATTTCAAACAAAAAATAGGCCTTTATCACTCCAAAAAAAATTTAACAAGTATTTCTCTTTTTGTTTTTTCTTCCCTGATTTATTTTTCTGCAGCAACTTCTCTAATCGAATTTCTTTCATCTCACACATGTTTTAAAAAATATATAGATTAAATTAAAATTTTAAATATTTTGAAATTTAATTTCTAAATATTAAAAAATGATTCAAACCTTTTGAAAACTTTTGTAGGAAAAAAAGGTCAATCAAAGAAGATGAAGAACGCGAAAGATTTGTTAAATTTTGTTTCGGAGTAATCAGAACCTATTTTAGATCGAAATATTTTATTTTATGAATAAAAATATTTTTAATTATATTTATTTAAATGATTCCGTTATCGATAAAATTTATTTTAATAGTTGTTTTATTTTAAAATTTTAAATAATATAAAAATAAAAAAAGCTATAATAAAGATAAATAAGTAATTATACAAATAAAATAGAACTAATAATTGTTATAAAGAGACATAAGTGCACAACATTTATTTTGAAGCCAAATCTCCAAAATACTGAGTTTATTGATTATTGATAAAGAATGCCTTCAAACACACAAACACACCAACATTCAAACCCAAACATTGTAAATAACATTTGGTCTTGAAACTACAATTTTGACATATTATTATGTAATAGACTAATTTAATAAATTATATAATATTCATTAATCATTCTTTTTACAATAATAATGACATTTCAGATTTCGATTGTTTTTAGATTTATTTATTATTTTTTAATGTCATTGGAAAGTGAAATGAAATCCGAGCAGAAATTCCAAAGAAGTTAAAATAATAATAATAACAATAATAATAATAATAATAATAATAATAATAATAATAATAATAAAATAATAATAATAATAAAATAATAATAATAATAATAATAATAATAATAATAATAATATAATAAAATAATAATAATAATAATAATAATAATAATAATAATAATAATAATAAATAATAATAATAATAATAATAATAATAATAATAATAATAATAATAATAATAATAATAATAATAATAAAATTTTACCTTGAGCAAAACTAGATCTGGTCTATCCGTACTTAAATAGAATCTTTTTTGATATGGATACGGATTTTGGAAACCGATTCGTTTTTTACAGACTTGTCCACCTCCGATTGGTAATTGCATTTCAAACATTTTCGATATTTCCGGCTCCTTACATGTCGCACAAATGACCCATGAACGAATCAGAGTGTGGCTTTCAATATCGACAACGTTGACATGAAATTTCCGATTTCCAATTTTAACAGGGGTCAAATTGAGCTAAATGTTATTAAATAAATATAATTTCCTAAAATAAAAACGGAAAAACCATCTTACAGATAATTCATACGTAGTATGAGCAGATAAAGAGAAACTGTTGTTTTCTATCGGTGCAACTAAAATTTCTTCCGGATGACTAGTAAATACTTGTACATTGTGAGTATTGGATGCTCCTTTGAGCAACAGTGTCATATTCGTCGACTGTCCTTGGTGGGCGACCACATCGATGCGAGATTTCGAATGCACAGTGAAATGCCATACTTGGATCGGTTTCAGCAAAAACTTATCAATGTATAGCGCGAGTAAAAACTGACGAACCTATAATGAATATAGAATTTGTGCAACATGTCAATATTTTATTAGATAAAAAATGGTCATAGATTTTGTAATGTGCAAAACTGGAGCAAGAATCCATTAAATCAACTTAGAGAGATTATTATTAGAAAGACAACAGACGGAATTTGTGACTCCCAATAGAGATATTGATAAAGGGGTTCTAAATTAAAAATAGAGAAATTTAAACTGACCAAATTAATATCTAAAATAAATTTGAGTAACACCATATGATTACTATTAATAAGTAGTTTAAATTTGAACTTAAGTTAAATTTCCTAAAAATTTCCTAAAATTATTTCTAAAAGTTTTAATTTAATTATACAGTTATTTATAATAATGTGCTACCTTCAAAAAAATGGTTAAGCGAGCATTATTTTGAAATTCTTAAACTTTTGAAAATTTTCAATATTTCTCTACGCAATTCTTGATAATCGTTTATTTCCGTACGTCTAGGAGCTGAATACTTTTTATAAATAAGCATTTTAGTAAATAGAAATATAAAAAAAATTTTCCTAAGCGTTAAATGAAAATAAAATTTAAAATATTTAATATTAAACGAAACTTGCTTGAAATGTTTAAATTTTGCTATGCACTTTTTATATAATGTTTTCTATGCATAAAGTATAATGTATTTAAGATACATAAGTGATATCCAGTGTAATTACCAATAGTATACTAATTTCGAGCTAATGGCTCTCATCAGTACTATGCGGGAGGCGCTCAGATTTCTCTTCGTGCCAGGTAAGTGTAAAAACAGTGTCAAGTTAACACCGTTATACACTTATACAAAGTTTGGCTTTAAGGCAAGAAAAAAGACGAATCTTTATCTTGAAACCTCTTTTCACTTGAAACCATGGTAGATACACATTTACCTCTGTGAACCACAAGTTCAACACAGAAACTGGTAACACCCTATAAGACTACCAAACAACTTGGAAAACTTAATTTTATTATTCACTATGTCTGATTCTAATCAAAGAATATACGATACATAAAGTGATATCCAGTGCAATTCCCTTTTTTATATTGGGAATTTCACTGGATATCACTTAATGTATTCTCTGATTCGAATCAGACATTAGTGAATTATAATGTATTTGTTTAAATAATTATTTTTAAAATTTTTATAAATTTATAATGTGTTCGGTTGGAAGGAATTCTTAATTTAAACTCACTTGAAAACTAAAAATGAAAGTTTAAACTTGTTTAAATCATGTTTTAGAAAGAACGAATAATAAGTTGCTGTCTGTGTTGAACCAATCAGAAGCAAAAGTGAAATATTTTTTTATTTTGATCGAATATTTTATTTGTTGCTTCTAAATTATGCCATTTGGTAAATTATAATTTTACTAGTGTACAATACAGTAATTGTGACAGTTATATCGATGTAACTGACGGTTCGAAGTCTATGTGATTTGTTTGATATTTGAAGGTAGCCAATATTCTCGTTCATGTGCTTGACAATCGCTAATCCTTGTATAATATTGCAAATTTTGTAATTTCTAATGAATACACATGTTTCACCTGACTAACAACTCCTACTATGTAATTAAAAAAAACCAATAAACTTATATTATAGGACATACACACTTACCTGTGTGGTGATGTAATTTGTTTGAATGAATAACCATATTTTCTATATAAAGCGGGAAAAATAAATTTAACACACAAAAACCACACATAATAAAAATTGCATTCAAACTTTCAAGATATGGAAATTTTCAGATGAATAACAACAGATAAATAACAGATAATACAATATTATAACTATGTAATACTAACAAACTAAGCCTGTCCATGATGGTCGGATAAGACTCGTAAAATTTCATGGTTTATTAAAAACAATTTGTTAAATGACGTTTTTCCGAAATTATTATATTGAATAATATTAAATACAATTTTAGCTGATCAAAATGCAATTGACTGGAATAACCATATTTTTAAATTTCACTTGGCGATCAATTTGCTAAATAATAATTCGTGTGTCACAGGACAAAACTTTACTAATTTAAATAATTTTATAATTAAATATATATTAATGGCCACAGAGTAGTTTAATTTTATTCAATTAAGTATTTTTAATAAAGGTTTAAACTTTCTCTTAATTAATAAATAATAATAATTTATAATAATAATATTAATAATAATAATCAATAATAATTATTAATAATAATCAAGATAACCGGAAATTACCTATTATTATTATTATTATTATTATTATTATTATTATTATTATTATTATTATTATTATTATTATTATTATTAATTATTATAAATATTATTATCAATTATTATAATTATTAATAATTATAATTAATTATTATTATTATTGTTATCAATTATTATTATTATTATAATTATTAGTATTTTTATTATTAGTTATTATTATTAATTATTATTAATTATTATTTATTTTAGAAAATGCCGCTTCCAATTTAAAGATTTTAAAATTGAATTTTTTTATTTTTTGATGAGGTCGCGATAATCGGAAAGTTCCCATAGACCTCATAGGATTTTAAGGTAATTTTTTTGATTGAATGCAAAAAGTTTCAAAATGCAAAAAAACGTTACAATAAAATATTTACTTGAGGAGAAGGTCCACATGGCACTTTTAATTGTATATCGTGAGGAGTTCCAATGGGTTTCAGTGGACATTCTGATAAAACATCTGAATCTGTACATCTTGATAAAATTTTGATGGCTTCATTATGACTAGCAATCATATGCAAAGGAGGCATTCTGATATGTCTTCGTAGAAAACTTTGTTCAGGATGAAAAAATCTGAATGTTTGATCAATTATCGGCGGTTGAGGTACAACTTTCACTCGTAGAATAGAAAGCAACTTGTCTTCAGCGGTTCGGAAAACAATCTGGTAAATAAAATTCACTGATATGATAATACAATGTTGGAAAGTCAATTTTGTAGTTTACTTTAGATCCAGCTATAAAAATTGAAGCCATCAAATCCCATATGGGGAATATGATTGAAATATGGTTGAAGGCAACCAGGGAACATCAAATCAAAGAAAATACTATTGCAAAGAATGGGAATGGTGTTAGAAAGGTTTCAATTCATTTTAATCAGTTTGGTTATTTCCTAGAACATTTACATCAAAAAATGACCCCAAAAGAAATATTACAAATTTTGATTCAAGAAAAAGGTTGGCTAGTATATTATGTGCATTCAATACTTAGATCAAATTCAGAAAAGTAACCAATTGAGCTTGTTTTTGGCCTCAGAGAAACTCCCTTTTGTTGACGGACAGTGCAATACAGTAAAATTTCCTAATAATTAACAAATGTTCGAAATGTTTGACTGAAAGATGTAATCCAAGAGGTTCTTTGTCAAATGTTGAATATAGAGTTTGAACTGGGCTTAACTTATGAGAATAGAATTCCACAGAGTCTGGTTTATTGTTTTTAGCTGAGTAAAAATGGCTGCTATGACTATGTTTGGCGCATCAGTGGTGAGCTTGAGTGGTGATTTTGTACAGGAAAGTTAAGTAAGATGATGTTTGATTGATTGAAAAGCTAATTTTGCATTTTATGTCATTGAGATTATGAAGTTAAAGAAGCAATTAAAGACGAAAGGTGAGGAATAAATTAACTACAGAAACAATCCGTAATGTAGTTACAGATTTTGGTCTTGAGAATAATTAAAAAATATTTTTCGACTATTTTCAATAAATAAAATTCATATCATTAGTGTAGCAAAAATGAATAAAAAATTACTTGATATTCTAGGTCAACTGATGCAAGCTTATGAGGCGTTCTTACTGGACTAGACATAGCAGGAGAGGCGAAGCTCTAAATAATTGATTAAATATTAAAATAATAATAATAATAATAATAATAATAATAATAATAATAATAATAATAATAATAATAATAATAATAATAATAATAATAATAATAATAATAATAATAATAATAATAAATAATAATAATAATAATAATAATAATAATAATAATAATAATAATAATAATAATAATAATAATAATAATAATAATAATAATAATAATAAATATAATAAAAGAAAGTGCCAATCCAACATATATAATACAACAATATATTTCGATAGACTCACTGTCAGTGTCGGGTCAATTCAAACTTAAAACTATATCGAATTAAATTGCTTTTTTTCAAACAAATTTCTTGAACAATCATTGATATTTTAAAAATATATTATATAAAATATATAAATCTCAATTCTTAAAAATCTATTTTATAAAATTTATAAAATCGAAAATTTAACAAAATATTAATAAACTTTCAATAAAATATTTTTAAATTCATATACAAAAATATAAATACAAATATAAATCAATTCCCTAAGTCGACTGTGGTCAAGAACTTGAGAGTAGAAATGACGGGCAGTCATTCCAATGTATGCGGCATTGCACCCATGACATATATACATACTTATAAGTTATAAGTTACAACCTAGAGAAATTTTATAAAAATGGGTTTTTAATAATAGAGATTTATAAAAACACAATTTACAATTTTTTAATATACACCTGACCTCGTATAACGCGAATTACAATTTGCGCAAAACCTCGTTTAGCGCGGAACTAATCCCTCGTATAACATGGTTTTCTTTGTAACTACACATTTGTAGTGTATAAAGAAATATGCATAAAGAAATTCTTAAGACCGAAACGTTGTATTTATGTTTCTTTTCCACGTTATTTGTCTTTATGAACAAGTTCAATATCAGACTTAATTAATGTCGATTTTAGACATGATTCTGGTTTAATTTCAAGATTCGATAGGTTTTTTAAAAATATTTTTCCTTGGCAACAGCAGTTGTACTCCTTAGGGTGTTCAAGTCAAATTTCTCAGATTTCCACATAGATTACGATAACCATGTTATTCAACAAAAAAAATTAAATGGAAGAGATTATATTGAATTTAAACCGAACTACCTGATCAGCCTGTAGTGCCATATTAGTATACTTGAAAGGAATTAAAACCGATTCTTTGGATCTCATAAATATCTGATAAATGTTTTTCTCAGCATCGAAGTTGATGAGATCATTTTCCGAAACCGTAGTGATTGAAAACATGGACTTCAATGCTCTTAGTTCTTGGTTATTTGTAATTGGCACCAAATACCTGTAAATATATTTATTACAGTCAGCGAATTTATATATTATAAAATGTACAACGAAGTGTATCCCAACCATTTTACAAAATTATACATTTTGTCTTCTATAGCAGCGTTTCTCAAACGTTCTGGTACCTGGAACCCTATCAATGTTTTTTCGTTTTCACGGAACCCCTTCGGAAATTTTTATAGTCAGATGAGTATTATCCTCTTATGTTATAGTTCTCCTTTTTGACATATTTGTCGATCAAAAAGGTGTATATTTATTTTAAGCAATTTAAAAACAGAAAATTTCATATTAATGAATTTTCATAGTAATTTATTTGAAAAAACTGCCACAATGAAAATAAAAATAAAGTTTTACACTAAATTGTTTTTATTTAAGTAAAAATAGCAAAGACATTTTTTATTAAAATTATATATATATATATATATATATATATATATATATATATATATAAGTATTTAATAAAAAAAATATTAATCCAAAAAAACATTTAATTCAAAGAAAAAACATTAATTTGTGTATCAATGAGAAGAATGAGCTTGCATTGACTTGCATAAATCTTCAATATTTGATGGAAGATTTGTTTACGATAATCTTACAATCGAAGTCAAATTTAATCTATTCCATTGTTTGATCTTGGTTAAAGTGACTGTTGAAAATCTGGTCTCACATAAATAAGTGGAAGGAAATGGGAGAATAGTTTGAATTGCTTTGTCACTTAAAACCTTGTACTCGCCATTGATTTAAATCCAAAACTTAGCAAGTTATGAATTTGCTTTTACATTTTTCAATGTCACGTCTGATGAGAGATCAGCTAATAAATCTTCAGCTATAGATAGAACATTTCTTGTGTTTGTGATTTCAGTTCGTTTTCTTTTCTTTTAAAAAAATCTTTTGAGAATGTTTTGTTTCCAAATGTCTTTTAAGTTTTGCCGGAGTCAAAAAACTCGGAAGAAACAACTCATTGTGAACAATCGTCAATATTTGTGAATCCTAATGCTAAGTATGAAGGATCATATTTGCAAAGCTTTTTTTTATTTTCCGATAATGAGGTTTGAGAAATAGAAACTTTAACATTCAAATCACTGGTTGATCCTATACCCTGCTCAGCACTTTGAGTAGTACTATTTTCAGCATTTGTTGACGGATAGCTTTCCTCAGCATTCTCAGTAGTATTTTTTAAAAAAATCAAATTTAAGTTGTTTACTCATTTTAAGTTGCTCATTTAGTTAGATCTAAAAATAAATACTTTTATTTTATTAAATTACTATAGACATTGCAAGAAATTAAAGAAATAACAGTTCCGGCATTCGCTCCAAGTTTAAAGTATAAATACTTTTATTTTATTAAACTACTTTGTGAGAAATTTTAGAACTATATGTATATATATATATATATATATATATATATATATATATATATATATACATATGTGTGTGTATTAAATATAAATATATGTAAAAAACGCCATGAAAAGTTTACAAATATTTTTTCTAGATTTTTAAAATGAAATTTTAAAAAAATCCACCAAATTGTTCTAGTGTTTAAAAATGTATTGAAATACTAACTGAAACTCTCAGAAAAAAAATCTATGGTTTCTCCAATATTTTTTACATTAAAATTCAAATTCGAATGGAATTTCTCGCGGAACCCCAAAAATTTATACACAGAACCCTAGTGTTCCACGGAACATAGTTTGAGAAATACTGCTCTATAGAGATGTAAAGTCTCCTGTATTATAAGATTATAAGTATGTGTCTTATTGAGCAAACCCAGACTGAGAGGATAGTTCGTCACATGAGAAATTATCAATGTGATTGCAAATTTTCTTTTGAAATAATAACCGAATATTTATTTAAAATAAATCATCTAATTAAATGAAATATATAGAAATGCATTTAATATCCTACAAGCTTGGCGGATAAGTAACCCATACCGCGAGTGCCCGATTAGAAGGCAATAATTTTTTTTAAATAGAAACCATTATAAACAATTTTTTTTATTAAATCGATAATATGTCAATTTTAAATTATTAATACAATTATAAATATTAAGAAAATTAAAAAACCCTCATAATTTTAATTAAACAGTCCAAATCAAATGCATAAAATGACGAACAGCGGAAAAAGCTACAATATCGAATAGAAAAAAAGCCAATAGTGCAATAATTAGAATTCTACTCAATTAGCGGTGTTGCAAGTGAAAATTCAATCAATATTCGACTAGTTTCGAAGTGGAAACAGGAATTTAAAGAGGAGAAAGATGCACAAAACTATGTTCATTGCAGAAAGATCGGCGGTGGAAGAAAACCGCTTCTTATTGACTTAGAAGATACTATCTTTGAAATGATCATCGATAGAAGAAGCTTTGGATTTATTGTGAAGCGCAAAGATATCAAAGAGTTTGCGATGACTCTTGCTGCTAATGGTTATGATAGCTTCCAATCTAGTAACCATTGGTTATCAAATGTTATGGGTCGTTTTGGATTATCACTTCGTCACTCTACCTCATTATTCAAGTTAACTAATGAAGAAATTATTAATAGA